>VUYV01000094.1:2470995-2631974 GCA_008711295.1 Anarhynchus alexandrinus | reverse complement strand
AAAACAAAACATTAAAATCTTTAATTACATGTGTGTGGTTTTTTTTTTTTAAAATCTAACTTGATGTTTAGAGAGCATACGAAGCCATGTTATTAGTCAGCTCTGACTACAGAAAACGTAACCCGTATTGGATTCTCAGTATCACAAGACAAATGCGTAAGGCTTGGAGTACANTACAATACACAGTGAAACTACATTGTTTCACTTCATGTTCCTTGCTGTGTTCCATTTAGTAGTTTTATTTATTTTTTATTTTGTCTTACTTGATTCTCATTGTCTGACATGATGTTGTGGTGGTTCCTTTACAGAGAAGAAAAAAGGTGGGGGTTTTGGGGGGTTTCCTTTGTTGTGTGTGTGTGTGTATATATATATTATTTTATCTTATTGTTGGGCTTTGGTCATGTTTACTATGTATTCTTTAAATGTTATAAGCATTCCTGAAATATTTGTGTTCACATCAGGCTACGTATGTTTTTTTTTTTCCCCCCACTCTCTGCCTTTGTTATTGTTGCTATTGTTTTACTGAACAAATTGGTACACACCCTTTGAAAGGCTGAAACTAGTCTTTGAAGTGCAGTGTGGTATGGACTTGAAACACACAAGGCTGGAGATGTGGTTTGCAGAAATCCTCCTGAATGCTATCCATTTCTGGTGCCCAGGTTGCAGGGAAGTGGGTCAGTGGGTTGTGCCAACGGATAAAATATGCGGCTAGAATTGTTTGGTTGCTTTGGTTTTGGGAATGGGACAGATTTGTGTTTCTTCTATCTCTTTTTGTTACAGGCAATTTTATTTTCTAGATTATTGGTTCAGGTGTCTTATTCCTTTTCAAATCAGGATAATGCATTGCTTTTATTACAAGTTGCACTTACTGTATTTATTTCTATTATTAATAACAGGGCGTAAGAAGTATACATAAAATAGTATGGGTAGGAAAAAAGCTCATACACTGCCTGATAACTAAACATATGTCAAGACCTCTAAGCTGTGAAATTACATAAAGTAATGCCTGAATCCTATGGTAATATGATTTTAAACAAATATTTCTTGAATAAACTGGGTGGCTGGGAAAGGTTTTTCTCTCTCCAAAACTGAATAATAGCAGCAGTAAATGATAATACTTAATACCCATGTGAATATTTCCATTTCACCTGCCAATCTCGCACTACTTTACAGAAAAGAATAAGTAGCTTTTCTTGCTGGGTTTATAGGAGGGAGTTTGCTGTACTGCATACATACCTTACAGATGGTTATAATTTCTAGAGCCGTCACTCAATTTGGCTTGATAGTAATTTAGCCCATGGGAATCCTTCTCACTTATGTTGCTCTTCCCTTTGTTAACATAAAAAAAAAATAAAAATCAAGAACTGGGTAACATACGCCAAAGCCTCCTTTCTATGGAAAGGCAGAATTTCCTTCCTGCCTTGTGCCACTGCCCTGGGCCATCACGACATCTCTGTGCAGACATAGCTTTATGGAGCAGCAAAGCTGGACTTTTCCTTAGCGCGTGCGAGTGAAACCCTTCCCTTGCCGGTCCCACCTTCGCCTCTGCTGAGGCTGCTGCTCGTGTTGCAGCCCCCTTGGTTTTTAGGGCTGAGCCTTATAGGTCACAGACCTGCTTATCTACTGCCACAAGAAAGCAGCCACATTTGCCCT
Organism: Anarhynchus alexandrinus; assembly: GCA_008711295.1. NCBI lineage: Eukaryota > Metazoa > Chordata > Aves > Charadriiformes > Charadriidae > Anarhynchus > Anarhynchus alexandrinus. Next base: position 2,630,321 of record VUYV01000094.1, on the reverse strand, counting down.
CTAATGACCTTGGAGCTGGATTAAGTAGTGACCTATAAAAGAGGCCGTACACCCACTTTCCAGTCCCTTAAAGCCATTTATTCCTATTAGCGTAGCTTTTTTGGCATCAACTTATTTTCACTCGATGAGTTAAGATCACTATCAAAATGCAGCGAAATTAATTCGGAAAAGAATATGCAAAGGAAATAAAGTATGCTAATCCCAGAGGATTACTATTTCACGGTTCAAATAAAAGCAGCCTCCTTCTCTTTTTTCTTTTTTTTTTCTGCCTTTCTGCTTTTTATTTCACTTTTATGACTGCAATTTGAAATCTTAGGCCCTCATTTTTACGAAGCTTAAGAACAGCTTACATGTTTCACTGGCAAGTGCTGAGGTCTTAATGTGACTATGTCTTCACCTTGTCAGAGAGGTATTAAGAGACCTGTGACAGATGTCCTGGTTCTACCAGAATGAAATTTTAAACAGGGTGCAAGTGAATATGGCATGGATATTGTAACTGTTTTATGTCTGGTTTATGCCCCTTCTTTTTTTTCCCCTTCTTTTTTTCCTCCCTTCCCCTCAAAGTTCTTTTTTTGCTTTCTTCAGAAATCAGTAGGTTTGTAGTTAGCCAGGCAAGTTAGTTTCTGAAGCTCCGGATTTACTCCAGATATATGTGCTGAGGTTTGTAAATACAAGCGGAGCCAGGGACTGGTAACACTGGCTGAACTGAGAAAATTCAGAAAAATCAAGGACATATCTTAGATCATAATCTGAGTAATATACGGGGGTCCTATAGGACCTCAGAGTAGATAATTGGAGTTTCATGACTTTTAAGACTGATGATGTATTTAGAACATTTTATTGCCTTGTGGAGCACCGACAAAATCTAATTTCGGCTTCAGGCAGAGGCATCTGTGATTCCTGTTTTGCAAAAAACAAAGCCCCATCAATGTGAGGGACCATAGTGTAAATCAGTGCCAAATTAATTTCATTCCCCTTGTGTTTACATGTTGAGTGGGTGAGAGCAAACATTTCAGCACCTTGGAATTCTTCTAGTTACTTGCCATTTAATGCTCTTATCAGACAAACTGTAAATAAGAGTGTAATTAATTATTCTCTACTTACATGACAAGTTGCATATAAGTTCCATCCCCCTGGGAGTCTATTATTTACCTGACTGTACGGGGAAATTACTGGAGGGATATCTAGAGACTACCTGGAAGATGAATGCCAGTTTTGCGTTCAGTTATTCGTACATCCTTTCCTACCTGATAGCTAGATTTTGCTGAAGACCTCACACAAAGAAGGAAGAATTTAGGAGACATCCGCTCTTATAATTGCATCTGGCTCATTTTCACTTGCCTGGAAGAAGCAACATGTGGCAAATTCTTTATTCCTAACTAAATTTTCTGCATAAGAAAGCTTCCAAATTCATAGTTCTGGAGACAAAATCCCCATGCCTATCCACACTGAAGATGCCACTGAAAGTAATGCCAACTCCACATGCTGCAGTTCTTTCCCAGAGGGTGTATTCTTGGGGTGAACCAAGTCCTTTGTGTCCATCACAAAGTCCTCTGCTTACTCCTGCTATTACTGTTGGGAAATGAGTGCTCTCAGGATCAGGGACTGCATCGTGTCACTGTGTGGGTCACTCATTGTGTACATATAAAACATCAGCAAATTTAATTTTTTTCTCTAACAGTAGTAGAACTGCAGCCTGTCTTTTCAGTTCCCTGCTTTTGGCCCCTCTCTGCTTCCTGAAGTCCTAAAAAAGATATATTTTAGGCATAAAACTGTAAGTCACAAAAGTGTAGCTAGTAAGAAAATTCCTCCAAAAAGTGAGACAGGAGAGGCATTAAGACATTTGCAAAAGAGGAAAGGAGGGAAGGGACTAATTAACCTTTTGCTTTGTCATTTTCATGGCTTTGCCTTGAAATTTTGTGCATCTTCCAAATTTCAAAACAAAGATCTAATGCATGAATAGATGCAAAAGTATCTTCTTCCCCTGGGACTTTAATGTGTGTGTGTGTGTAGGATCATAATTTTGACTCAATTTCTCCTGCAGTACTGTAAATTAGAAGTGATTATATAGAGACTGTAGAAACCTTAATTAGACACCTCATTAATAACTACTGTAACCTTTATAAATGCTTTAGGATGACCCAAGTGTTCAGTAAGCAAACCTTTGTATAAAACTTTTCCCAAGTGAAGTTGGTGGGAGCATTACCATTGACTGCACTAGAAGTAAGACTTTACACCGTAGCTTTTTAGTATGCAATCAACCTAATTCAAGGTTGTGTGACATAATGATTTTTCTTATCTTCCTCCAGCTATTCTGTCTGTTTTGTAATTACCTACTGCTTCTCCAGGCTCTGGAAACAAGATCGTACTTCTAACAGATATTGAGAGATTTGGGGCTTTTCTTAATAGAATATAGAAAGACACTTAACATGTTAATAGTACACCGTGATCTGAAAACGCTCTTTTTTTAGAAATGGAGTTCACAGTTAAATCTCTTAAGGTGTTTCCATTTTGATCAATTGGGCTTCGTCTAAAAAAATCTTGCGAAGAGTAAGACAGGCTCTTTACTGGGATTGTCATTTTGGTTTTCATCTGTAAAGGAAGGAGATTCACTTACCATCTCACTGATATCATATGTACACTTCTTGCCATCCAAACACGACCATCTTCAACTCTTGGATGACAGAGAGGCATTGACTTCTCATCTTCTCACCGTTTGCATGTTCTTTAACACCTCATTACAGAGGGGCACAGGTTTTCAGCATTTTATTCACCTGAATCACTCAAGTAACTTAATTGTGGGATTTCCCTTCCTCTTTCTGGTTAATTTTTGCAGGTCACTAACCTATTGCTCTGGTCTGCTGGTTGGCTTAGTAAGCAGTCTGGTGGCCTCTACCAGACAAGTCTCTTTTGAGTGTAATATGAGGATGGTTTGGAGCCAAAAAATTTCTGGAAGATCCCACCAGAAACTGAAAAGCAGTGCAGGGAGGGAGGGTGGAGAGGAGAGGTGGAGTTTGACCTGTACTCTTGAATGAATACATGGTAGAGAATACAGAGTAGGATAAGGCTATCCATATGGGAACTGCGTGCTACGTTGTCTTTGCCAATAGATTTCCCATTTCCCTGATAGCTTGCATGTGAGATTTCCCCGCTACCTCAGCTGTACTGCAGAGGAGTAAAGCCCATCGGAGGTGGTCTCCAAGACCAAAAGACGGATGTTGTGCTTCCTGCCAACTAGTTCGGTCCCCTTCTGGTCTGCCTGATCATACATCGTTTATAGCACAAGTACAGCTCTGCAGAGCAGGCTCTGTCAGGATCAACTGGTGAGGTAAAGCCAGCTTCTCCACTCCACAGTTAACAATTTTCTAGCTCTTTCTCTTCACGTAAGCTGGATACTCACATAAGTGTACAGAAACAATTTTCTGTGTCTTCCTGCCTGGAGAAATTTTCCCTGGCTGATTATCTCAGTACTATTGCAAATACTACATGTACCAAAAAGGAAAAAAAAAAAAAAGGGCAAAAAAACCCCCAAATCTCCAATTCTGAATGCTCTTTGAAAGGGAAGAGGCAAATGAAGTAGAAGAAACACTTTACACAATAGAAATTGGCTAAAGAAAAGCAGCTCAATTCAGTAACCAATCGCCCAAAGCCAATTTTAACGGTGAAGAGGTTTGTCAGTTCAGCTTAGAATAAAATTGGGGGGGGGAAAAAAAAAACCAACAAACCAGGAGTGAAATGGTTTAGCCTTCCAGGGTGAGGAGAGAGCTGGGAGACTGCAGCAAACCAGCACATTTGCACACCACCGGGTAGCAGGAAGCAGCCAGAAGAGCATTTCTCATTTACCTGCGCGCCAGGCCATGATCCTGACTACGGCTTTCAAGGTTTATGGGAAATAGATCCTCAAATGTCATTGCAATTCAATTGGAGCTGGCTGTCTAATTTCCTGCTCTGCAAATCTCATTTCATGTGAAGCACACAGCCACAGAGGGCCAAAAGCAACATCCCTCAGGTAACAAGCCCTGTGTTTGGCATGCTGTGCTCTGTGCTCAGAAGTTCACCCGAAGAGCAACTGTGGTTTAAACTGACAGTACCAACAGGGATGTGACAACAGGCTTTATTATTATTTAAGGCTGTGACTTTAATAGTAATTTCCACCAAAAAAAAAAAAAAAATTGTGAGAGAAAATAATGTTTTACACAGAAAAGGGAAAGCCACTGAATGAAAATGCTAAATTTCCCATCAACCCTTCGGCAGTGAAAGGACATCTTAGAAGCTTCAAAGTTCTCTGTTATTGTATACGAATTTGCATAAATCTCTCATCCCAGAAATGAAAATACCAAATGCCTCAAGCCACAACATACTCTCAGTGTATTTCTGATTTCACTGTGACAAAGAAGCATTGGAAATCTCAAGGAGATGAGAGTGGTCTCTGGGGACTCTACTCTGATTTCCCTCAGAAGTTGGCACAGCATAAGTGTAAAATGGCTTCAGATGAAATGATTCATGAAGTAATAATAAAAAAAAATCCCACTGGTAAATGAGGTACCTTCAAACCATAGTTCTATGATGTAGATAAGAATTTAACCAATATTCAGAAGCAAATTTGATGACTTGCCTTTCTCTGTGGATTAGCTCATGGACTCTTTGACCTTCGCTCTCATACTTCAGGGACTGAGTACTCCCATTCTCTCTGCGCTGCAGTTGGCTCTTCTGTTGAGTGACACCCATTTGTTCTTTTTCAGTCCACTAAATGGCCTTCAGCTTCTTGTGAAGGTCAGGAATATGAAGAGGATTGCAATAAAATAGCATTGTTCCAAAATGCGCTTTTTTTTATTAGCATTAAATCTTGGAGCAGCTGCTAAGAGGAAAGGATCATAAACATTATTGGGCACTTTTAATTACAATAAATGACAGTTCCAGGTTGTATTATCCTGTCCTTCTCTATATTCAACATGAGTCTTTCTGGAGTAAAACTCCTATACTTACCTGAATTCATATACCTATGGAAGCCAAATCCTGTTTGCTTTCAAACCCAGGTCGACCTATCAACATCAGTAGAAACAGCAAGTAAGTTAAGTGAAAGGAATGTGACACTTGCTTTTTTTGGCATGAAGTGAACAATGCAAATGACTATAATTTGCAGTTTATAAATATTCATGAGGAAAAGCTTAGATTCTGGGACACATATGAAAACTAGGTTGTTTTGTTGAATTTTTGCACCAAACTCCGGGGAAATTGAGGTAAAGTAAGATTGAAAAATAAAAATAAAACCAGAAAAAATGGTTTTATGTGTGATTAGTCTCAGTATGGCATCTGTGAACATTTATTGGGTCAGAGTCTGGGGTTTAAACACTAACTTGACTTGTGTTTAAACTGCTGAAGTGACAATCCTAGACTCCAGTTCTACTGACCCAGTTCTCTCATCAGAAAATCTCCTTTCCCTGCAGAGTGAGCAATATGTCTGTGGCAGGGCAAGCCTGTGTGCCGCTCCTTACGTGATCAGAATTAGCTGGGATTTTTTGTATAGTTTAATTTTCAAGCCACTTACAAAGTGGTGTGGTTTGGTTTTTTTCCTGCTTTTCTGGCACATGCATTTTCCTTTAGACTGACTTATTTCTCAGCATCACCAGTACTTATCTGCCACTTCACAGACTGATTTCTCATGCACAAAACCAAAACAAAGCTTGGTGGAGTTTCAAACAAAGTGTAAGCAGGCAGCTGAAAATTAGCAGCTATATGCCTACCCTGAGCTATGAGGTAGGCAAGGAGAATTGACTCCGAAGTTATTGCTAAGAAGGGACTGGTCCAAAAGTCTGTTGGTTGCTCTGCTTCCCTCAGCCCCGTTCACTTAATCTCTGCCCAGAGGGTCAGCAATCACTTAACACAGCAATTAGCCAACCAATACCTCCTACTATGCAGCAGCAGCCATATGTCTTTATGGGGTATTTGGACCCCATTGCAGGGATTTTGCTACATGGTTGTATTTTCTCCTTTGAAGGTAGACAAGCTCAGATGCGTATGTAACAACTTGGACACAGATTACTGGGTCACCTACTTCCATGGCGCACGTGGAGTGGGATCCCATCGCAGCTGCACTAAGAGAAGTACCAAAGTGCAAATTCTGGTTCCCACCTTGGCTTTCTCTATTTAATACTATATTACCTGTTAATAACACTTTCAAAATGAAAAGTGTGCTAGTTTTACTGAAGGATACTCACTGAAAAATTGAAGGAGTATCGGTGGTTTTGACCATGTTAAATATAGCTATGTTTCCTTGTAGTGAGGGGGTACCTTCCCCCTTTCAAAGAGATGCTGAAAAGGGGCTTAATAATGTTTAATAACCTGTGAAGTCATTTGTCTTAAAGAGTATTTTAGAAAAGATCTGTTTGTGCCTTATCACAGCTTTTTCTATATCTTGATGAAAAATATTTCCAAGGGCAGCTATGGGGAAAGAACAAGTATTGGTTGCCTGCTATTAATTTATCAGAAAAAAAAGAAAAAGCCAAGTGATTAGAAAGAAAAACTGTTGTCTGAACATGACCACCTCTGTAAAGCATGGGCACTGCTGCTTACAAGTGATCCTCTTCTGACAATCCCCTGCTGCCAAACCTGTCTGCAAGTTTTTGGATCCTTTTTCCCAGATGTTGGATCTCCTCAGTTGTCTTCAACCCACTTCCCAGTTGCACGGCTCTTCTGAAGCCCAGCAAGTCATGCCAGGCCACATCCCTGCTGCCAACTGCCCTGGCATTGGCACTGAATTGATGAAGGGGGGGACGCTTTAGTTCTATGATTTCATTATGGAATTCAGTGCAAGCCCAATGTGAACTTCTGTCCTATAAATCATCAGTAATATAACCACTGGCTTGGTGCAGTCAGGATTTAAATTCCTATTTTAGTGTGGTTTGTTAAAATTACTTGCTCTTTGTTAGATCCTGCCTTTCAGCAGCAGCTTGTATAGAGCCCTGGAGGTAGGGACAGCTCTAGGAACTGGTAATGTAGCTGATTATCTAGCGTAACAAGATGATTTGCAAACAAGAAACATTTTTTTAATTATTGGAAATCATTACATCTCAATGAAATCAGCAAGAGGTTTGACTTACAAGAGGGAAGGGCTGATAGAAAATTATTCTTGGATACACCAGAAAATAGGGCAAATTTGTTATTATCTGTTAGTTTCATTCCCTTTTTACATTTTATGGGGCTGGCTATATCTACCTTACTTGTCAAGTGCAGGTCCAAGTCTGTTTTAAAGTTCAACTTCGTCTGCTGTGTTTATTTCTCCCCCAGATAGGATGAGGGGGAATGGCTTTAAACTGGAAGAGGGTAGATTTAGATTAAATATTAGGAAGAAATTTTTCACTGTGAGGGTGGTGAGACACTGGAACAGGTTGCCCAGAGAAGTTGTGGATGCCTGATCCCTGGAGGTGTTGAAGACCAGGCTGGATGGGGCTTGGAGCAACCTGGTCTAGTGGGAGGTGTCCCTGCCTATGGCAGGGGGGTTGGAACTTGATGATCTTCAAGGTCCTTTCCAACCTAAACCATTCTATGATTTGCTTATGCAGAAGCATGAAGTTCAGAGGGGCCTGGGCTGAGCTCCTGTGCTCACTGAAAGGGGAGAGCCAAAGACATCCCATGCTACAGTTGGAGCCACAGCTGCCTCTTACACAGTGTGGGCAAAGTGGCCCATGAGTAAAGGTGCAAGTGAGGACAAGCACTGCCTTGCGAAGGAGGTGTTTTCTGAATGCCAGGTTTATGTCCCCAGGCCTATGTGAAAGGGGAGATTGCTTTTCCCCTTCTTCTCTTCACTGCCAGACAGGGGGAAGTCAGGTACATGCAGGGTACTGCAGCAAGCTGGGAGATTATCTTCAGAGCCATGGCGAGATCTGGCAGATGACTCTTCAGTTTCAAATGGTAGGATTTTTAATACGTTAAATTTAAATGTTGCCTGCTGTCTTCCATACCATCGCAGATCAGTGTCGCTAATTTAAAGATACTGTAGTTCTTGTTCCCATTGGTAAAAAACAAACCGGGGAATGTCTTACGGGGGAGGGATGCAGGGAAGGTGGGCCAGAAGGGAAACTGCATCTTCATGCTAGTCCTAAGCTAAAACCTGCTAAAGTAAATAAGAGCTTTCTATGAACTTAAATGTGTTCAGTCAGGAAGTGTAAGTGCATTTGTACATGCAGAAGCACAAAAAGAGGCAAACAATCTGCTTGTGTCAGCTTTGCTTTTCCTGAAGATACGTGAATGCCTTTTGCTTTTTTTTCCTTTTCTTTTCTTTTTTTTTTTTCTTCCCAATTTTAAAAAGAGTATATGCCCTAGGGGGTGATACAAAGAAAAAAGTATTTTATCTGGAAATTTTTGTTATGGGTTCATTCTCCTGCTCATTAAAAAACCCAGTGAAATGTGAAAATTTTCAGCCATCTCATTTCACTTATCTGTGAGCATCCAGACTCCACGCTGAGGTCATTAGTATCTCAGGTGTATTACCTCACCACAGTCTGTTGCTATGGAAATAGCTCCAAGCATCTTCAGTGCTTTGGCTGTATACTGCACATGTTATCTTGGCGAGAAACACTGTGTACAGGGGAGGAAACTTTAGTTTTAAAACATGCTGATACAAATTTAAATATTTACAGGTATTTAAAATTCTTTACTTGCCTGTAAATCCACCAATACTTGGTGGTGATTTTATGCAGACATATTTCCTTCTTACCAGCCTGATTTTTGTCCCTTCCATTTTGGTGTAAGTGATTTCTGAAGAAAAGTAATGACCTATACAGAAAATAACAATCATATAAAGAAAAAGTTTTTCCCTCCCATGTCTTTCAGATTTCTGGGTATTCCTATGGGTGGCTCCCTGCGATATAGCTATACAAGCACTGCATCTAATACTGTATTTAATAATACATCAAGCTGCAGATAGTGTCACGTTCTCCCTGAATTTACTGGTTTGAGTTATTCTCTTCATACTGCACTGGTAATTATCAGATGGCTTAAACATAGTTACTCTTCCAGGCTGTTTCACACCTTTCATTTGAGGGTCTTCAAGACCTTTATACAGGTTAAGCCTGATTTAAGCTTCTCTTGCCTCTCTGAGGGAATATGAAAGAATTATCACAATATTCTCTCCGTTCCAGCTGCAGGCTGCTGTCTCTGTGGCTTACAGCAAATACCTGTGGCTTAAAGGGGAGTGGACCATTTTATGCGCGTGGACTGCCTGAGTGTTGTGCTGTGTCCCCGTGACAGCCTGGAAAGGTGACAGACCAGGGTGGATTCAAATTAAAGGCAGCTGTGAGGGCTGATCTTAAATTTCTTGAACACCAAAGGGCTCTCCTTTCCTCCACAATCTTCGGGGTTGGGAAAGCCTAAAGGTGATGTAAAACAGAGAGGGATGTGTTTTTCTTCCCCCTCCCTCTCCCCCCCCATTCCTTACCTTAACTATGAGGTAGCATTCTTCCAATTAACCTAGTAGTGAAAGTTTTAGATATTTTTACTAGAGAAAAACAGCTAACTCTTGATGTAGGAAGGAAGCTAGGGTGTTAGCAGAAGCACCTCCTCTGTGGAGAGATGTGCGGTAAGCATCCATTACCTGTGTACAGTCTTTGCCTTTCTGCTCCCATGCTGTTCCCTGTTGCCACTAAAGTTTTGAAGCCCTTTACTTATTTTTTTTACTCTAGAATGCCTTTCAGGAAACCCCAGACAATGCAGTGAGCAAGACTTATGTTTTTAATCTACCTGGTTTGGGATGCGCAGTGAGCAGTCCCCCTGTCATCCCCTCCTTATTTGATTGTGCTGTAAGCTTATAAACTTCGGTTTGCTACAGTGCTCTGGAGACTTGCTAGCAGGCAGTTAATAACTTCTATAATCCTATCTCCCAGACTCAGGAGTGTGGGCTATATTCTGTTTCCACCCTTTTCTCAGAACATAATCACTTCCAGTGGGGTCAGAAAGATGTGATAGACAAATTTCCTCTACACAGCTCGACAGACCACACAAGGTGGTTCTGTTATGGAACCTGCGTATCAGTGATCATCAGCGGGTTGAATTAGTACAACAAACAGTTTCCTAGTACACCTGCCTGGCTGTTGGTGTAGGTAATTGGCCCATCTAGATCAGCAGGCTGGCTCGAGCAGCAGCCATGCAGCCTGAGACTATATAAAACCCCATAAAACCCCCTGGAGCACAGGTTTGTTTGATACCGTAGCAGCCAGAGCAGGAGACTTTGCAGGATTTCTTTCTAACCCTTGTTAGTGGTAGACTTAGGCTTTGAAGCTGTGGGATTTGATTACCTCCTTTCCTCCCCCCCTTCCCCTCTTCCTGCACTTAATACACGCTTTTCCCCTGATTTTTTCTTAGGCGTAATTGGCTCGGAGAGGGGCAGTAAGGATGAAGGGGCAGCAGTAGCACAGAATATCTTTCCTTCTGAACATCGGAGTCCCAGACTTGCTGTTATCCAAGCATATATTTTATGCCTGTACTTGAAAGAGAAGACTTTTTCAAGCTTTAAAATTCCCTGGAGAAGAAAATGCTGGGGTTTTATTGCCTTCTCTTTCATTTATCACTTTTAAGATGTGCAGAAATGGAACTGTTGGTGAGATCCTCGCCCGATAGTGGCTGGCAGTACTCTGCTGGCTTTGAAGAGTCTCTGCCAAGTTACACCCAATATGATCAGTCTCATTTTGGAAGGAACTGTGCAAACAAATTATCATGGAGTGAGATGTCGGAGTTTGTGATGATACAGAATGTTGCACCTAATATTTAGCAATGGAGTTTCGCTTGGTATTCAGTGTTCTTGCTGAGTATGACATCTGGTATGATGGAAACTTGTATCCACTTTATAAAGTTGAAGAAAAATATTATCAAATTAATTCTGGTAGTTGCTACCTTAAGTTCCTGATTTGGTTGGTAGGATGCAGAGTTTTTACTGGGACTGTAAATGGAAGGCATTGGTATCATGCTTATTGCATGATTGAGATATACATGGCCCCAAGGGACAGTTAACTAACATTACCCCCCAAAAAGGGGGGAGAGGGGAAAAAAAAAAGATCAGTGTCTGGTCCCAAAATGCTGACTGTAAAGCCCTTATCTGTGAGCATTTGCTATACAGAATCACAGAATGGTCAGGGTTGGAAGGGACCTCTGGAGATCATCTAGTCCAACCCCCCCGCCAGAGCAGTGTCACCTACAGCAGGTTGCACAGGACGGCGTCCAGGCGGGTTTGGAATGTCTCCAGAGTGGGAGACTCCACCACCTCTCTGGGCAGCCTGTTCCAGTGCTCTGCCACCCTCAAAGTAAAGAAGTTCCTCCTCATGTTAAGATGGAACTTCCTCTGCTCAAGTTTGTGCCCGTTACCTCTTGTCCAATCACTGGGCACCACTGAAAAAAGCCTGTTCCCATCCCCCTGGCACCCTCCCTTTAAGTATTCATAAGTATTGATAAGATCCCTCCTCAGTCTTCTTTTTTTCTAGACTGAAAAGACCCAAGTCCCTCAGCCTTTCAATATAGACCAATAGACCTATAAACCAGAACTTATCAACCAGAACTATGCATTAATAAGAATTCCTTCTGTGAAGAAGCATACCCTTCCTGGGGCATGTCTTTCACTGCCAGTATCTTGCAGGCACTGAAAAGGACAGGCAGTGATGGAGGAGAGAATTGCCAGGACTGAACCAGAGCTTTTGTTTGTTGATGAAATGCTGCTTGTGAGGAAATCCTTAGGAGTCTGACGCTAAAGTTTGTGGGTGCCAGGGGGTCATGATTTCTTCCATGAACTTTTGTGCTGATGTCTAAGCATGCAACTCTGCCAAGTGTGAACTTGTCTTTTTTTTTTTTTTTGAGGATTTTGGGCAGGAAATGGCAACTTCTGGAGGTATCACTAATATTGATTAGTAACAGTACTAAAGACATGGAGCCTATGCAAAAAAGACTATAATCTTCCAGTACCTTTGCCTTTATAGTTGCTTCATAGAGCTTTAAATAATTCGATTAAGTGCCTACAGGAGACTGTCATGCCAAGCTCCTGCTGATGCTGTTGTCAGTGGAGCTACACCGTTGTATGAAATGGTAGGCAGTTCTTTTCGGCAAAAAGCTCTGGCGTAGACACGCACTATTTACAGACGTCATTGAAAAAAAAAATTTACATTTAGAACAGACTAGAATGAGAAAGGTACTGAGTTTGCCAGCAGGAATTCATGAAGCCCATGTATTACTGGTTTTATTGACAAAGACATTAAGAAGTGACAACTGACTTTGGGCAAATTAATTTTGGATCCTCAAACAGACATGAGTTAAAAGCTAGTGACATGCAAGGATTAGGGACTGAATACCTTATAATGATGTGGGCATCTATTATTCTGTTTGTTTATAGCTCGCTATATGCTTGCCACTTTCCAGTCTTATTGGTCTATCCCAAGCGAACCTGTGTCTGAGAAAAGCTACATGGAAGAGAAAAAATAACAGACTGAATATGCTGTCTCCAATGTCAAATGCTTTGGAGATGGATCCACCTGATTCTTTTTTTATTTCTGTGTTTAAAAGGTGTCATGTTTACTTATAGAACTATACTGTATTTTTATTCTTTTTTTTTGACATGGAAGGAAAGCCAAAATCTACACAAGAGTTTAAGGAAGGCAGAAAAAAACCCAACCACCTCCTTCCTTTACCAACAGTGCAAATTTCAATTACAGAAGTGCCGGCAGATCAAGTGGAGGGCCATTTATTTCCTTCAGCTGTCAGTTTTGCAGTTTTTTGTTTATGCTTACTAGGGATGAAGAATGCATCCATTTTTTAAGAACTCGGTATAGAATGATAGTGTATCAGTGTATCTGATCCTGTGGGTTTGGGGTTTTTTTTTTTTTACGTTACAATTTTCACTGAAGGCATGAGGACAAAGAAGAACTCAGAATCAGGCCCATAGCCAGAAATATGCGAGAACTTAAAAGCCAAGCAGAATAATTGGATCTTTGCTAACAAACTGACAGAAACTGTCATAGATAATCAGATTAACATGGCAGAAAGCCCTGAAAACAGTGACAAAGTAATGTTCATTTCTTACCCACAGGAAACTTCAAATTTAACAAGCCAAAGAACAGGCTAGCTGTGCATAATGTCATTATCAAAGCCAAAGCTATGTTTGCTGTCGCACCCATATCTCTCTCTCAAACCTTTTGAAGAAACGGAACACCTAAAAGCGCTATCCAGAGGAACTTCATTATTTATCCCCCGTGCCCACGCACCACCCCTTATTTCACCCTTCATGGCCACGTCTGCCTGCTTGGTGGCCCCTCTCATTTTGCAGAGGAGCTGGTGCACTGTGGTCACAGCCAGAGCTGGACCGCAAGGGACGGCGGTGGTCATCGGAACCCCCTCTCGGAGTGGCATATTCTGAAATAACTGTAAAAAGTGGCAAGCGTTTATTCAGTATTTTTAGCAGGGCTGAGCGTGTGGGGAAAGCGTTCTCCCCGAGCTGTTGTCTGCTGATAAGATAGGTATGCAAAAGACTTGCGTGACCTATTTGATTGAGCCTTTCATAGGCAAAATTAAGACACGCTAGGGAAGAAGGAAAGGGTAAAAAAAGCGGCAAAAAGACAAACGTAAGCCTATTTCCAAATCCTTCCTCTTTAGATATCCAATATAGCGATAGCAAAATCCTAATTCTTCAAATGTGTATTTGGGGGCTCTTAATGTGTGAAGAGACTCCTTCTTTTTAAGCCTGGGCTTTGTGGAAACCTGCGTTCAATTTCTTCAAACTGCGGCTGTTGTCTTAGGCAAATCACTTTAATCTTCCTCTGCCTCAAATCTCTATGGTGTAGCACAGATAGATTACGTTTACTGCAGATATCCAAATTATCAATGGCGCAAACCCTCCAGGAAAAGACTCCTTTGATCTTGCGGTAAGAAGAGCCCTACTGAAGCTAATGAGACTGAACGTGCGGGATAAGTGCTGCTGTAGGTATAATAAAGCTACCGGCGAGGTGGGAGGGAGAGTAATTTTTCCTCTGCATCTTGATTACGTTTTGTTGGTGGAGGGAAGGTGGAAATCCAAGTGGATCCAGGTTTGTGTCTATGAAATGTCAGTATGTTTTTGTCAGGCTGCTTACTTATGCATCCTTCTCTCCCTGCATTCCTCGTGAGTATATAAGCCATCCTCCTCCAGTGACCCAGCAATGAATAATTACCTCTCCTCCACGTCGTTTAATCATGCCGGTATTTTACATGGCCCAGCTGTGTTGCTCTTGCCGCTGCTGCTAGAATTAAATGTGCCTTATGGCTTTCACCTCAAAAAAGGGCTGATCCCGCACGGTGTAGCCGGCCCTGCCCGCTGAGAAGTGCCGGCTGGTGCTCTGGGTTCCACCTCCCAGCTCAACTGCGGGTCGTGGGGCCAGGTCCAAAAATTGGTTGGTTGAAACCTGTGGCCTGTGCAGTGCAGGAGGTCGGATGAGAGGTTCAGAGTGCCTCCAAGATGATCAATCTGTTCAGCCCCAGTGCTGAGGTGTTTGGGAACGCCCAGACCGAAACTGGAGTCCCTTTTAGCAAAGATTATTGCTGCAAAATGGTACTTGAAGAGTGGAGAGCATTGCAAAATTGCACACTGTTATCGGATGTATTTAGTTTGCTAAATCTCTGTTGTCAATCTGTCTACATGATTTTGGTGGAGATTTGTTAAGTGCTCCTTTTCCGTCTTTTGTCATGTGTTACTTATATTCTATCTGAGTGCTGTAGGAAAGACACTAAGTATATGGCCATATCCTTTTGTTACAGTTAGGCACGCTGTTCAAAACCAATCCTGAGGCCAGAGATAGTGTGATATAATTTTCTTTTCTATTTTTCTCTATACAGTTACTTTTATTCTTGATTGATGGGGAGATCCCTCATTAGTCACCAATGGAGTTACGGCACCATGGAATAACTTAAACAAGAAAGGATCTCTAGCAGTCATCAGGTCCAACCCTCTATTTAAAGCTGGGAATTCTGTAGGAATTTTGTAGAAATAATGAACTTCTGGTTAAAAAACAGAAATGGAACTTTGAAGATGTGCATTAACTTTCCTTCCCTGCCTACGGTTTCTTTCAATAATCTCAGTCATATTGTATATAGTAAAAGACCTAAAGATATTTTATTGTCTAGGTCTCTTTATACTGTGTTTGCTACTTTGCTCAGCTAACACTTCCTTTTCCTGCACTTTGTCTGTCTATTTTTTTTAATAATCAAACTCCTTTAGGAAAAGGACTAGTTGTTACCCTGTACAACATCTAAGGCATTCAAATCTTGATTGCGATTATATTATAGTAACAATACTCTTCAAAAAAAGATGACACCAGCACCTGCAGACAGGTCTTTCGTAAGGATGCTAGATACTAATTTTCTATGACAGAACTGTGGTACAGGATGTCCAGCAGCAATCATAAAATGTTCTTTCTTGAAGCGATGAACTTTGGTAATAAATTAGTCACCACTGTCTCTTGTACGTGAAAGAAAATGAATGTTAATCATGGTAGTGAATAACAACCCTAGGATGCATCTTACGGAAACAAATGTATGTTATTTTGTTTGCTTCAATAATGGTCATATTATTGTCGATAACAAAATACCAAATGCTACAAAATAAGCCTGCTCTTAGCTGCTTGTCTGCTACCCATCCGTGGGTCATTACTGTGTTGTGGTAGTGTTATCTACAAAAGCATGCGTACAGCAGATTGGAGCCCTACCTATGTTGAACACCTAAATGAAAAATGTGCACCAAGGCAACTGTAGGCAGTTTGTCAGGCTGACGTAATGCCCCCTTTAAACATGTACGGGTTCAAACAAACCTTTTTAATAAGCAAAGTCTTGTCATTGCGGTTTTCATCAGCTACTGACCTGGTTCCTTTGCAAAGCAGGGGCTCCTCTACAAATTGCTCTGTGGGCCACAGTTGCCTCTTGTTCGAGGCTTATCGTCCCTCCTGGAGAGGGAAAGGCACGTCAAGGCCCCTAAGCGCAACAAGGAGTCGTAGCATTGATGCTGCAGGTCTGCCTCTGCTTCAGCCAGTACGTACCAAACTTGGCAGAAATTGAGATATCGGGGACCTGTGGGGTCCCATCCTGAAGTTCAGCCGGCCTGCTTACTGGGTTGGTATGCCCTATACATCAAAGGTTTGTAGACTAAAATGACAATGCCAAAGGGTTTGCAAATGGCCTTTTAAAGAATTCTAGCCGTCAGTGCAGAATGAAGGCTTACGGTCAAGGCCCATGAACTATTTTGGCTGTTTTTTACTACCATGGATCACTAATGTGGTATGTCAAGAACTTTATGAGAGCTTTTGTTTTGGTGTAGTTTTATTCCTGTTCTCTAAAATTACTTTTGCTTTGCAATAGTGTGCAGCACACAGGTCAGTGTGTGAACTAGCTACGGTTAGATGTTTTAAGGCTCTGCCTACAGCAGGAAAAATAGATTTTTCACTTCCTAATTAAAAAAAAAAAGTGGAATCTCTTCTCTCTTTCTGTGTTTCATATTTTCAGATTTTGGGAGATTTTTACATGCGTGCAGTTTGGGAATTTAAATAGGTGAAGTTGTGCCGGGTGCTGTTCAAACACAAATAGAGAGGCAAGCTCAGCCTCGGAGATCTACCCAGGAAAGAGAAAGCCGGGCTGCCTGATCAGCAGTATGGCAGCTGCAGGTGGTTGAAGATGGAGCGATGCTGTGATATGAGCTGACAGGACTAAGCAGATGTGCAGCGTAGCTTAACTGTTGGATGCAGGGGGATAACAGTATATGCCACCAACATAAACATCTATTTTTCAGAAAATATGTTTGACGGCAAGAAAGGCTAGCAAAAAAATAAAAAAATACAGAAGCAAAGAATACAGAGAATCACTGTGTGAGTGTGGGTTTTCTGGAGTTTTTTTGGGTTTGGGCTTGTGTCTTTTTCTTTTTTAGTTCTGATTCAAAGACATGGCACAATCCTTCATCTTCCTACGCAAACAGCTGTGTGTGTATATGCCTCAAATTTGGCTTTATTTTAAGAATAATTTCTTGGGCTACTTCTTTGCTCCTTCATCAGAACTCTATTCAGACATGCATCAATTTCAAGGAGACTTTCACTGCAAAAATTTACTGGGTGCAAAATGAAATCCCTAGTTTTAAAGAGAGACTGATTCTGGAAGAGGCAGTATTTTAAGGACCTGAGCGTTCATCTGAGATGTGCAACCCTCAAGTTCTCTGCCTGTTTCAGCAGGCTGCCACTTTACAAGCAAATGCCCTAAATTATTGATGGTTTCATGATGGTGCTCTCAGCCTTTCATGCTGGAGCTGCCACAGTCTGTGTTTATAATATGCATTGCTCCAACGTAACAGCAACTGAATTTGTAGCCTGGGAATCAAGCCCCTTGTGTGGGGTGCTGTGAGCAGAGGGACCCCAACTCTAATTTTCCACCACTCATCCTTATTCTTTTGACTGTAAGCTCAGGTTCTTTTTAGGCCCTGTTAGCATGTATATACACAGAAAGTGATGACTCCAGCAGATGAAACACATGAAACCTCCACCAAAATAACAAGTTCAACTGCAGTTAAAGTCAGCAAGAAGTTGTCAAATGGGAATGTCTTACCTTCCCATCTTCTTCCCTTTCTTTTAATCTGGCTTTTCCTCCTTTCACTGCTGCCCTCTTCCTTTTTCTCCCACCTTGTATTTCTTGTCTTGCATGGAAAATGTTGCAAGCTCGGTTTTATCTTGGTAAAGAACAGGGGAAAATATTAATCTCAGTTCCTTTCTGCAAGATGAAAGAATGATGTCCGATCACTTTTACTGATGTTCAAGTCAGGCAAAAACTGAAGAACCTGCATATTTAGAAAACAAAACAGATTGTAATTGGTACTCCCACTAGATGCAATAATCTGCATAGATGCAATAATCTGCATAGACAGCAATAATGCTGCCAAGCGGTGCTTAGGAAGGTGAGAAATTCTTTCCTAACACTTGTGGATGAAAAATGCAAGGAAATACAATAATTCTTGGTGTGATTCTTATGAAAATATCTGGCAATTTTAGTAACAGGGGAGAGAAAACAGAGCATAAGGGAAGGAAAAGAGCAGCAGAAGAAATAGCCTGATAGAAAAGAAGATATGATTATGCCTTTTAGCAGTTTTCAAGCTGACATAATTAGGATGGTGTAGGGCCTGATTTGTGAGTGGTTACTACAGAAGAAGCAGTGTTTTCTTTTTACCAAGTCTGATTCCTTACCAATGACTTATTTATGCTTCCACTCGCTTTGCAGAGGTGGAAGCGGCTGCACAAAGCCTCCGCCAGCAGAGGTGGGCGAAAAGCATGAAATGAGTGCTGGGGAACAGTGAACAGAATTGCAGAAAGAGTGAATTATTAAGTCGACAGACTTTTAACACCTGTTTTTTAAATTGGCTGGCGAGATTTGGAAAGTTGAGGGGGTGATTAATCTAGCAGGCTCTGTCTGCAAAGCAGGGGCTTTGGGTTTCCCCCACTTCCCTTTTGTTCCCACCTGGGTGCCACAGCGAGAGCTGACCCCACTGCTCACCAGGCTTTGCTTTGATCAGCATCATGATGCTGGTTACCCTTCCCTTCCCTCCCAAGGCTTTTCCTTCTCCTTCCCCATGTGTTTTTCCTTTAACCCAGATGCGTTTTCTGGTTGGGTTCAAAGCAGGGCCCCAGACTGGTCTGCCTTGGCAGGACTGTGGGGTGGAGGGGGTGGGCGATGCTGGGAGGAGGGCAGCGAGGAGCAGTGGCCGATCAAGGCACTGTGGCCTTGGAGCTTCTCCATTGGCTGCTTTGTGTAAGGTGGCCGTTTTCCAGCTTTTCCTTTGGTGCTGCTGAGAGCCGTGCCAGGAAATCTGCCCCTTTTTGTCCCTCTGCCATACGAGTTTCAAGTTGGAAATAAACACTCTAAGTAACGCAGTGTGATGTGCGAGTACTGTGCTTCTAGGCCATGGCACGGTCTCTCCTTGTTTATCATCATTGTTGGTGTAATTGTAATTTGTGCCACAAGAGAAAGGGCCTCCTTATATCCAGCCACTGTCCTTCTCCAAGTGGCTGAACAATCCACCCCAAGAGCTACCACCTGGCTCCAGCCTCAGAAGTCTCATTATAAGGTTGTGGAGCACATTAACTGAACATTTCCTCAGGGAAGGATATTAGAATCATAGAATCGCTGAGGTTGGAAGGGACCTTTAAGATCATCAAGTCCAATCATTAACCTACCCTGACAAAACCACTTCTAAACTACGTTCTCAAGTACCATATCTACCCTATTTTTAAACACCTCCAGGGATGGTGAATCCACCACCTCCGTGGGCAGCCTGTTCCAATGAGGATTGCTTCCAGGAGCGTCTGGCTCTATCTTGGGTTTACCTTGCCCTGAAACCTCAGCTACATCCAGTGACTGGCTATTCAGAGAGGAAACCCATCATCTTTCCCACTACCATGCGTCTTAAAGTTCTCCTCTCCAAGGAGATGGCTCAGTGCAGAAGGGATGCCACATGGGGAGGAGAAAGACTAAGAGGGCTTCTTTGGGTCTGAGGATGGTGAGAGCAGGGAGAGGGTTGGCAGAGAGCAGCTGGATCGTGGTTCCTGAGGAGTTTCCTTCTGGGGTAGATCAGTGCAAATGAGTAACAAATAGGGCCCTGAAACATTGGGAGACAAAGCGGCTGTCTCTTCTCTCTCCCTAAGCCACTAAAAACCTAAAGTCCACAGCTCCTTCTTGCCTCAGCACCTGCTTTAGGAAACCCCTCTCCTTTCTTCTGCCTCACAGTACTGCAACGCAGAGGTTGTGAGAGCGGCTGATGCTCTCTGCTTTCCTGAGGCGTAAAATGCAGCAGCCTAGAACGCAAAGCAAATGGGGCCACTGCAGAAACACTGAAATTAGTTTGCAAATGTGTCAGTTCATGCATTTTTTAACAGGTGTCAGAAAGAGTGGCTGTTGTTTCAAAATGCATTTAATTGGCATTCCAGTTTGTCTCTCTTTAATTGCACAAAAATGCAGTGAGAAGGAAAACAGTGAGTGGGAGATTAAATAGGACAGTCTGTCTGCAGTAAAATGGAGTTTCCTTAATTAAATCTGCCTAGAACTTGCTAAAATTTTTGTCATTTGCTTTATCTCACCATTTAGTTTCTGGAAAGAGGGGAGAAAATGGGTATGTTCACATAAAAAATAATTTATTAGTATCACCTTCTGTAGATGCCTATCAGGCTGATGTTACGGTAGAGTTCCTGGCAGAGAAATGGTTGACTCACAAAGGCTTTAAGTTTCCTTAGAATGTCTGCATGGTAAATTTGGGAATTCTTTGAATGCTCAGCATCTGCATGTGTCCTATCCGAATCCATGTGCTGACCTCTGAAATGCACTTGCTATTCAACAGCACGAAACAAGACTGTAAAAACTAAAGAACATTAACCTAATCCCTGGCTATTGTAGTGATATATTACCTACTGTTTGCAAAGGAAATCCATAGATCTGTAACTCACCAATTCACAACAGAACTTCTAGAGAGACAAATTTGTGATGGTACCCAAATAAATATAGCTAGCTGCACTATAGGGTGAATGCTTACAGCTCACATGTGTCTTAATGCCTGATTTTTAATCAGTGAAGTCCTATTAGTTACCTCTATCATGAGTTCCTGCCCGTGTTTCATCTGGAAAGCTCTACACAGCTTTTAATCAATTTTATGATTCAGATACTTTCATACAAAATTTGCTTTCTGCAAAATATTTTGTTGCATTGACTAAAAATCATTATTTGGCAAGCCACTTTCACAGAAACTTTAGATACTTGCTGAAATACGAAATACCTACAGCGACGTTTAAAGCAACTTTTTTTTTTTCCTAAACTAAATACCCCCTGAGAAAAATTGTAAGATATTTGTCCCTCTGAAATTGACCCATTACTTTGGTGAGCGGTCATCTCAATTTCTTTTTATTAGAAGTTTAACATTAGCTACAGCAAAGTAGCTGACACATCCATTGTTTTATGGAAGTTTCCAACGCACAGGACTCTGCAAATATGCACTGAAAACTGTCCGTTTCTTAGGAAGATAAATAGAGAAGGTAAGCACAGAGAAACATAAAGAAGTGCAGCTCCAAGCAGATAGCAATAAGCTAGTTTTAAACCTTAGCTTGCAGTCAAGTTGTTATAGCACTTGGTTTATGTTGTGTGTTATTTTCTTTCCTCAGCTTCTTGCAGAGGATGTTTGTTGTACGGAATATAAATATATAAATTGAAACCTGGCTGAGATTTTGCTCTGGGCACCCAGCTGGCTATGGAAAATTGCAGGCTTTTGGACAACCAGCATGTTCTCCGCTCAGGGCACTCAGCGACTCGTGGGAGCCGCTCTGGAACTGCATAGGGCTGTGCTACAATTTGGGCCGAAGCCCTAATTATGCCCCAGATGGGCCTGGCCCTTTGGCTGCCCCATCTGATATGTGCAATATTCCAAACTCTGTCCCTTGCTGATAAAGAAAATGGCACTTCTCATTATTTAGTGCTAAACCCCAAAATCCATCGACAAGTATTTCATGCCCAGTTTGGCTTTGGTGAGACTCTTGCCTGGGTCATCTTGCTGGGCTTTGCCCTTGGGGAGTGGTTTTTTTTTTTCAGTATTTTATCTAGACTGTGATGTTTATTCTTCCATAGAAGGAAACCAGTAAATGCAGGTGAAATTTCCATAGCCCTCACCTGACAAGCGGCACGTAATGAGTTGGGTTAATGATATTGCTTCCTCCAGAGCAAATTGGAGACTTTCGCTGCTGCAGTTGGTAATTAGGGATTTCAGCTGTTCTGCGCGGAATGAAGTTGAGCTGACAAAAAGGTAATTACACCGCAGTGCATTAAAAAGCAGGTACTGCACGTATAATTACTGGAGACTTTGTGTGTGTGTGTTTTCCTAACTTTGTAGTCATCCCCTAACAACAGAACCGGGGACGGCTGGTACAGGGTGCTTGCCAAGAAAAGCAAATTAGGAGGGTTATTACAAAGCAATGTTTTCCTGTGTTCAAAGCCAAACTTAACAAATGCTCACTCGCTTCTGAGAGGGGGAGGAGTAAGAAATGGAAAGAGAACCAGAGAGTTGAATTTCTGAAAGAAATTGAAGTAGTTTGTTTACGTCTGTGCGGTTACGATCTGCCCCTGCTTCACCACTACTGAGAACACAGAAAAATGCCGGTGTATGAGGGAGTCTCAGAAGGCCTTCAGCAGTTATATCTGTGTGGGGCTGTCTGCCATGCAGCAGCCATGTCTGTGGAGCCAGGCTGGAGTGCTGGTAGCCGCTGCTTTAGTGCTTCGAAATGCAACAGCAAAACTGTGCCGAGGTGGGTGTCCCCTGACCAGTGGCTGTGCCACCTCCTCGTGCCGCCCCTCTGCCACTGGCCTCGTCCAGCCAGGAGACTGGGAAACTCCAGCATTTTAGCTGTGGATGTTGTTAGTTACCAGAAGCACTCTTGTCTCTCTTGTGGACTTTTGGTTTTGGCATTTAATCTGTTTAAGTTAGCACTGGGTCTTCCTTTATCATTAGGTATATGCTACCTGATGTCTTCACCCCTGTTGCATCCCCAGCTTCTGTGTGACAGCAACCCCCTCCCCAGCCCTCCTCCCTTTGCCTGTACGTGGACAGCCATGCTCCCACTGCCAGGAGCGAGGATTCTCTTTTTCTCCTCCCCTCCTTTCCATCCCCATCTCTTGAAAGGGTCAGGAACATGACAGCAGCTCTTTTTACCTCCAAGATCATTTATACATAGGGCATCCTTGCCCATGCGGAGCTGCTGGCGCAGCTGAGAGGAAAGGCCATCTGTGTCAGCAATGACAGTCATTTTCCAGGAAGATTAATTTGGAAGTTCCCATTGACAGGAGCCCTTTGCTGTGGTCCTGCATGGCCACCAACAGCGAGGCGGTTCTCTGGCGGTCTGACAGCTCACCTCCTGGTATGGTGAGCCCTAGGCCAGGGCACTGGGCTGCCACGCCACACTGTCACCCCGCTTCCTTCCAGCTTGGCAGTTTATGCATAGCCTATCCCTCTGGTGTTTAAATTGTGGGAACAGTCATGTCAGAGATGGGTTTGATGGAGAAATTCATGGCATTTGTGAGCACAGGCAATGTATATTCATTTTCTCCCAGAACAGGGTAGTGTGGTCTCTCAGACCACGTGGAAAGGTGAGGAGCTCTGGGCTGGATTTCCTCACTGACTGTGATTGCTGACCTGAAGCTACCCCCTTGATGTTTTCCATCAGAAATGTATAAATCCAGCAAGTTAAATGCTGTTGAAGGAGCCCAGCTGCTGGCGAAGGGGTGCTCAGCGGGACATCAGGCACTGCTGTCTCCCCACCCCAGAGAGCACGTGCTGCATCTCTGAGCAGGAGGGAAGGATGGAGAAACATCTTTCAATGTGCATACAGAGGTGATCAGGAGCGACAGCACCTAAATTAAAAGGGAAAGTGATGATAATGCTCTGATATCATGACGGGTGCTTAATCCATACCTGGGCAGATCAAATTAGCCTTGCAAGACACCACACGGCAAAACACTCCTAGGTACAATACACAGAAAATGAATTTGTAAGTTGCCTTCTGTAGATAAGTTGAGGGCGTTAGACCTTGGAGATCACAATTTGTATTGTTCATTCTCTTTTATCATACAGGTGTGTAAATGTGAAAGAGGGGGTTAGTCTTCAAAGACACCACACATGACCCGGGAGAAATTCCTACAGGAATTATACTTCTCAAGCATGTGTTTAGGGTGAAGTTATTGCCTCAAATATGAGCAAAGAATGAAGATGACAACATTCTACTTCTGTATCTGAAAAGCTGCTAAAGATTTTTTTTTTCCCAACCATGTAAACAGGGAGAACAGCAAATACTACTGTGATGCCTTAGGAGGGAATTTCTTTCCATATACAGTACACGCTTAAATGCGGAGAAAATAATGGACTAGTGAAATGCTTACTTGGTGGTATCCATCAAACTTGCCCCAAAATCTAAAAGCCAACACTGAGATTTTATAGCCTCAAAGAAAATAATGCAGAGTGGCATGCTGCGACATAAAAATATGCAAAATGTTTTCATGATATTGATACAAGTGCAAAATAAAATTCTTTTCTGTGTAGCCAAATATATCACAAAGAAGTAAATATAATAATTTGTTGTTGATACACGAACCTCTCTCAGGGAGACTAATTTCCACCTAAGGAAAAGTGCTGCTCTGTCATTAGCAAAACAAGAGTAACGGTGAATGCAAATGAGATCATCTTTTTACTGACGGTCCAAATTGTGAGTCTGCTGCTGTAGTCGTGGCAGCGAGCATCCTGCCTGAGCGAGGAGCCCCGAACTGCATTCTGAGAAGGTGGCACCGAGAATAAGGGAAGTCCGCTCGTGCTTCACATCCTAAATTATTAATCTTGCTCCTTCTGCCATTTTAAAATTTTAACATTATTTCTGAGGTCTTAGGGCAGGCAGGTTTGCTCTGCCACCTGAAAAACCTCAGTTCCTTTCATGTTCTTCCCTCCGTTCCCCCCCTTACAAAAAAACCCTCAAAACCCTGGAGATTTTTACAATCAGCACTAATAAGCTACTTCCAGTTGTATTTTCTTGGTTACAAAGCAGTTACATGATAATTCCATGGCCCTTTTGACATAGGAAGTCCTTTTTATGCTATTTGGCATTGTCTCTAATGTTGAATCCAATTTGCATGTGCTCAGATACAACATTGTCCAAAAGCAAGACTACTGGAAATTGGATTCTTAATAGAACAAAACGCTTGCAGCAGAATAACTAGGATTTTATCTGCAGTTAACACTGTAGACTTTACATCTTAATAATGGAAGCGTCATTACTGATAAAACAGGAATGCGGTTCTGCATTACATGGTGTAACACTCATGGAGATGCTGTTTACTGTATCGGGCATAGTTACCTGAAAACTATCCAAAATGTGAAGTGCAGTATAACATGATGTTTCCTATGGCATCCTGACAGTCCTGTTGTCATCCAGTGAGCGTAGCAGCGTTGTGGGGACAGGGAACGCTTTGATTAGACAGGAGGGAACAAGATGGTGCTGATGAAATTCCTCCAGATCAATAGGTCCTGGGTTAAATATCGCCATGAGATTTGTCATTTCAGGGTCTCTGCAGACTGGGGTAGCTTGCACTGCCTTGATTTTTTTTTTTCCTCTAGACACATTCTCAACTATTTCCTGATCATGAGTGTTTAGAAAATCTTTTTTTTTCTTCTTCTTTTTAGCAAAAGCTTAACTTTTAGTGCAATTATACAACTGTAGCCAACATCGTGATGTGTTTAGGGCCATAACAGCTTGCCATAAGTCCATCAGCAGATGTGGTTCAGAGGACTTGGAGGGGGGGAATGGCACAGAATTTTAAACAGTTGTTATAATGAACAATTACCATATATAATGAACAATTACCAGGTCCCCTTGTTTTTCCCTTTGCCTTTTCGTCACTCTCATGATGTAACTAGAGCCTTGGTTACTACCACTCTGAGCCATAGAGCTTTAAATCCTGTTTGCAGTCCAGGACAGACCAGGGTCTGATGTCACATTAGATGCATGGAGCCTGGGGAAAAGCTAAGAATGTGACATTTGCTTGATTGCACGGGTTTCAGCGTGGTGGCTCCTTCCTTATGTTGAGACCACTGAAGCAGCAGTGCTGGGCATGACTTTGCAGACCTGGACATTGGGGACAGGGTTGCAAGACACATCGGGCTCACGTCGCACACTGGCCATGGTTTATGATGACCCTGTTGCTGCTCATGCCTGAGTGCAAACCTTTCACTTTCCCTTAAACTGTTGCTGATTTTCCCTAATGAAGTTAATTCCAGGGGCTTTCCCATGACTTATTTTATGTGGGCTGTCTGAGGGAGAACAGAAGGAGATCAAATCAGGTTTTCCTGCTCCTTATTATAGATATACTTCTAGTCAAGCAGCCTTGAATCTTTCCTGTGAGCAAGACACATTTACATTTAGCAGTTTTACAAAAGAATGAGGATTCCTCACCAAAGGCAGTCTATAAAGAGGCAATTTCCACTCCTCAGTAAGAGCTGGTATGTGATTTAAACAAACTGGTCCTTGCTAATTCTGAATTTCTCCAGAGATGGGTTTTCACTCTTCAGCCAATGTGGGGAAAAAAGAGAATAATACACAAAACAAACTTTCTTTTCTCAATATCTCTAGTTCTTCCTAGATCTTTCTGCTGTCTCTGAGTAGTTTAGGTTCATTCTATCAGAGATCTTCATTATCGATTATAGGGTTCCTTTGTTAAAAACAAATGCAATTTCACCAATAAGTTTAGCTCTGGGCTAACAAAAACCTGCTTTTGCTGGATCTTATAATGACATCCAACTGCCTGGTCTTACCACTCTGCAGGCTGTTTCTAAGATGTGATTTTTATATCTCTTCAAAAAAGCTGCCACGGATTTGGAAAAGGCTTAGGAAGAAAGGTATGAGTGATGCGAGGCGTGGGGAACATGCCTTATAGTGGGAGATTAAAGGAGCTTGGTCTAGTTAGTTTATCCATGGGAAAGTCAATTTGATTATGGTCTAGAAGAACCAACACGGGAAAGAGACTTCTGATACTACATAGCATTTTGATCTCCGTATTTTTTATTCTGTTAGATCAGAGGATTTGATGCTGAGTTTAATATGAAAAAAAGAATTTACATTATGAGTAATTAATCTCTGTAGCAAATTAGGGAAGTAGTGGATCCTTCCTCACTTGTAAGTCTTTAACTCAGTAATACCTATCTCTTTTATACATGGTTTTCTTTAATATATTATAAGGCAAAGAAAGATTGATACAGGTGATGCCAAGATTGGGAATCTGTGTAAAAGTGTGTTATGGCTCAAGCAGATGTTTTAGGCTTTAGAGAAGTTGATGTTCTCTGGCCTGGGTTAGGTGAAGGGTCAGGACAGACAACCAGGATGATGCCTTCTTGCCTTACAAAAACAAATCTGAGAATATGATCAGCTATTAACATAGGCTGTTATGAATCAAGGGGTGCTACTAAGCAAAGAAGTATATAGTCAACATGTACAGTAGGAGAGAAATGACCAAATCAAGGATTTTCCTCAGGAGATGTATTGCTGCCTCATATCCTTCTGCCTTAGCAAACCTTGTCAAGGTGGATGACTGGTGGTATTGAACTGATAACGGCCAGTTACGTTTTATTGGCTCCGTTAACATATGGCAGTTATGCAGAAGTAAAGCTCACGGGCTGGTGCTGGTTATCCTGTCAGTGAAAGGCCAGTTAGCCCGATGATTCTGCAGAGATTGATTAAGCAATGAGTCTTGACAAGGCTTGCAACATCATTGCAAAATAATCAGACCTCTGGGAACTTTTAAGATTACCAGCAAGAGCCTTGGCTTCCCGTGGGTGTATTTATCACATGGGATCCTCACCATAGAGTGGCTATTAATACGCGATTGTTTGCATTAGAAATATTTTGCTGCTACTGCTCAGGTCCCTGGGAAGATTCATCCAGTCTGACTTGCTATCAAAAAAGCCAGTAAAGCCACGCTGCTGACTTTAAACCTCTGCTTCATATGGTTGATATTGCTCCATGTCTGCACCCAGGTACAAATAGAAGTCCCCATGCTACCTATCTCTTCAAATTTACACTGGCAAGTAAAATTTGGCTCCAGCAGTAGGGCTGTTGGGGATCAGTGGCCTGGCAGTGATGACCCACCTCTCCTTATAAAGCAGGCAGCAGGTGAGAAGCTCTCCTATAAATGACCTAAACAAACTGATATACCCATCAGTGACAGTGTGGTTTCCATGCTCTGCCAGAGACAAGTTTTCCATGACTTAATGGTACAAATCTTTTTTACAAACTCAGTCTATTTCTTGCATGGCAGAGGGGAAAAAAAAAAAAAGGAAAGTCTTCTCCACCGACAGTAGGAGGCAGAGGCTTTCCAGCAGCACGCCACAGCTGTGGGGTCTGCGTGCCAGCGTGGGGCAAAAGGGACTGCCTGCTCACCCCTGCGCATAGACCTGTCACCCATGCAGCGATGTTGCCACTCATGCTTTTTTTTTTTTACCCTTCACTCTCTGCCTGTGCGTGTTTGCCTGGTCTGCCCTACGCTCATGTCTGAGGGAAGACCAAATTCAACTTTGTTCCCGAAAAGTTCATGTGCTGCTAGAATCCAGTTTCTCTGCTCATTTTTACACCTTTCAAGAGCAGAAGAAAATAGCAGAAGTGAAACCATCAGTCTTCGTGAAGGCTGCGAACTCGATGCGCGAAGAAAGTTCTTGGCAGAGCTCGATGAGCTTAAGCACAGGGTCATGTTAATCATAGCTCTGTGGCTCTTGGATGAAGCTAGGCTGCACACAGGCAGCCGAAAAGCTGGCCAAACCAGTTTCCCATCCGTTTGCAAAAAACCTCTGTGGATGTACCCTTAGTGACTCGAGTTCTTTCAATTAAAAAAATAATTGGGATTAGCAATTAGCTCTTTATTTCAGTGGGCTTGGGCTGTGGTTGAAGGCATGCCCGCGTACAGTACCTGGGAGATACCTGAAATAGATCTGAATGAACTGCTGCTCAGCAGCACTGATGAGGCTCTGCAAAGTGCTGCTCTGACGTGGCTGTACCGCTTTGTTCCCCAAGTGCACCGCTTCGTCCTGGCTTGTATGGATGCTTCCAGGGAGTATAGTGTGGAAAGAGAAAGCCCTGTATAAGTAGTCCGTGTTCATGCAAATGTCGTCATTGCCACTGTCGTCACTGAAATGATTTCCGTGATGTAAGGCTAGAAGTTTCATCAGTCCCTTCTCCTAATTTAGGATTTACAGTTTACGGTTGGACTCAATGATCTTAAGGGTCTTTTCCAGCCTAAATGATTTTATGATTCTCAGATTTGTGTTTAGCTCTTCTGGGAGAGTCTCCAGATTATGCATTGGGAGGAAGGAACAGGGCAACAGACAGAGGTTGGAATTTTCTAAAAGCTGGAATAATAGTTGTCTCGGCTTAATAGCTGACTACTTCTGTACACTCAGTCTGCCTGGAATCTCCCTGGCTGGATGAGACAGTACCTGTAGGCTCAAACTAAAAATTTTGGCTTGTGTAAGAACAGGTGTGGGGTTTTTTTCCACACAAAAAGGAAAATCTTACAGTCAAATTTGAGAATCTTGCTCATGTCATATGCTCTTTTTTCTTTTTTTTCTTTAAAGGTTTGTAGGAAAGAAACAGAGGAGTACTAAAAAAACTGATTGTAGAACACGGACATTACTGGAGACAGATTAGCAGCTTAATTTTATCTAAAGAATAGAATTTAGCAGTATTTCAGTCACCATTGCTGGATTTAAGACAGTTTTACTGAGAGGGAGGGAATGTTGAAGGTGGATGATGTATTCTGAAAGCGTAATAAAGTGTTAGTTCAGTAGCTTCAATTTTTATAGCAGCCCTTGTATGAGAGTGGCCTTTCCAAAGCCAGCTAAAGTGTTATCTATTGAATAATGATGCAGTGAGCAACTATTGCCTTCTTGCTCTAGCATCCGTCAGATTAAATAACTTCTGCATCAGTCATTCTGCGTAGCGCAAAATGTCATTTTAATAGAGCAGTGACATGGGGATCAATAGTGCCTGCTTTGAAAATTAACTATATTTGTCTTGTACTGCTTGCTGGATCTTGAGGAGATGACAAAGAAAGCAGAGAGTATTCAGAGGAATATAAAAAGTGAATCAAAATGTCTTTCGGTAGTAGTAGAATTGAAGCATCCAGCATTAAGGAGTTTGCTGCCCTGAAACAATATTCTAATCTTCTGAGACAGACTTAAGTCTACGTAGATGAATCATTTACATGTTTGCTAGACACACATACACAAGCACATACACACGCATGCACATGCGTGCTCGCATACAGATTTCTATGAAGACATAAAGTGATGTAAAACTATCTCGGGTAAGTGTCCAGCAAAGCGTATGGACCTATCAGCCTTGATCATGGTGGAACTCAATTGTACTCCATCTTTTTAAGGACACTGTGGAGTAGTCTTATAAGGAGGAGAAGACAATCAGTGAAGTAGTATCTTATATAAACAGTAATATGTGAGATGTTGACCAAATATGCTTTGGTCAACCAAATTGTTGACCAATAAGCACATTTAGAGAATGTGCTTACTCTCTAAAATGTGCTTTTAGAGAATAAGTTCAAAAGTCCTTTATGAATCCAAATTTAGATAATGATATGAGTTTCAAAATATGTCCCCTCTTGTTTTCATGGTCACTTCAACCCACACCAACAACATTTTGACCTTGGAACTAGTCTTATACTGGATCGTAAGGGCTGTGATAGGACCATTTATTCAAACTGTATGGAAAACTGAGAAACAGAAAACTGTAGCTGGTCAACCTAACAGGCGTTATTCTGGCACAGTATCACATGCTGAATCTGAATTCAGTTCAAGGGCTCTCTATGTATGTACGTGTCTGGGTGAAATAGGTCCGATGAGTTTATAAATCAACTGGTTGTTGCAGAAATGGTAAAAAGGTCTTTCGGCATCCACCACATCGCCACCATCACTGCCGAACATATGACTTCTTGTGGTCTCCTGTCTTTTTGTAATTGTATTCCACAACTCAGTATCTCACATAGCTGAAGCCAAAACTACCAATAAGGTTAATTTCTGGGTTGGATGACTTAAAGAGGAAAATGTGGGAAGGATAACTTAGAAACTATGCAGTGGATAAAGAAATATGGTACTTAAAAGAACATACATTTTCCCTAAATTTCTGTAAATTTATAGCTCTGCAGGGTAAAGGGAACTGAAAGCAGACATGAAGCTCAGTGAAAGGGAGATTCAAGAAGCAGAGGAATAAGCACAGGCATGGAGAAAAGAACCTGCAGGAGAAAGGGGTGAATTACTATTATTAAAGCATCATAGATCCTATTTTGCATTATTTTTCTACTGATTTTCAAAATGTATAAAATAGATTTTGTTTTTAATGATCCAATGATATATCCTTACATATTTAAATATAGTCTTAAATATATCATTATATCCTTACATTTCAATAGTCTTTTATATTTTTCTTACTGGCAATGAGCATTGCTGAAGCTCAGATAGGGCAGTATGTGTATTCTGACCCATGATAATATCTCTGAATGCTGCTTCATATCTCTTTCTCATCAGAGCTCCTAACCTTCATCATCAACAGAACAAATCGGTCCATTTATTTGGAAATCACAAAAAAAAAGTAATTGGTGGCTTGTGTCTTAATATACAGCTGTGAACTCCGATGTTAACCAATCTGTATTTGTTCTTCAAAATTAGTAAATACTCCTGGCTGTAACAACAGCCATAATTTCAGCTGCAGAATTTCAGGAAGGCACATGAGGAACAGGTATATGCATTCAAGCATCTGATAAAGGGTACTAGTTAGAGAAAAGTTAAGGGATAACATGCTCAAATTTAGTCAGTCTAAACCACCTTACCAATCTGCAGCAATACTTTGTGTGTGTGTGTGTGTGTATACAGTATGTACATATACTATATACAGGTGTATGTGTATATATGCATACAGTGACAGTTTGGGTAAGGGGTGGAAAACATGGATCTTCCTCTGAAATCAATGGAGAGTCGGGGATCCTGAAGTGCTATTTCTGAGTGAAAGCACTTTTTGGATATTGCTTTCTTTCTCTAAAAATACATAGCGTTGCATTCACACCAGAAATGAACTGCAATTGAGCACAGTACGGGAGCTTTTTTTGAACTTGGGATTTGTTGTGAGAATCTTAATGTGAGGTTTGTTTTGGTGGTTGGGATCATCCCTCTGTGGATTTCATCATCTCTTTGGAGGACTGGAAGTAGAATTAATGGCTGAAAACTACCTGAGTGAGCAGAACAAGTGGTGTGCACTCAGCTTTCAGACTCTGCCTTTCTCTCCTCAGAAACTCAGTTCTAATTCCAGAAAAGGATGCCTGAAAAGCTTCTTATGTCATTTCTGTGCTCATCATTGCTCTCAACATGTCAGCGGGATGAAAGCCTCTATAGAAATGTAACATCATTATTATCATTCTTGTTTTTCTCAGTATGGAGTGAAAAAGGGGTCATGCAGAATGATGCTAACAGAGATGACTGCAGAAAGGCGAATAAACACAGATGTATGACTTCTAATGAACATTTTGACAGATTAGATTGGAAACAAGATATCAAATATTCCCTTGCTCTGACTGAAATCACTGCTGCTTGCAGCGCCACAATTAGTAACAGAGAAATGGCAGCGCTGGGTCAGACAGGTGGACCATGCAGCATTGTTTTCCCTCATCTTGTTTGGCAACTTGGTAATAAAACATGTTTAAAACAAAAATTAAGACTAGGGCAGATGCGGATTTCCCCCTAGCCTGCTCCATTTTCATTGCTTTTATATGACTGTGACTTCAGTGAGGTCCCTGGAGTCACATCTGCTTGGTGCCGGCGAGGGGAGATGGCAGAAGGGGTTGTTGTTATGGGGTCTACCCCGACCTCGGCCGCTGTCTTGAGCCATGACCTTGGACTGGTTGATCCATCTCCCTGTGCCGGTTTTCCCAGTTGTGAAAAAATGAGAGCAGAATAATTCTGAATTACCTTACAAGGCTGTTGGGGGGTCTTAATGAATATTCGCAGAGCACTTTGAGACCCTTGAATGAAAGAAGCTATAAAAATGCAAGATGTTATTATTTATTTATTAAGGTCCTCTGGGTTTTGGCCAACAGCATGAATTGTTGACATTTAATTATTGAAACAGTATGCCTATCAGACCCCTTATGGTAGGAAGAGATAAATAATGCAGAAGACTTCAGAAAACCTGGTCAATACCCTCTCGAGATCTGAAGCAAATATACCAGACACGTAGCTCAAGCCTAAAAAGAACTGAATAATTAAACCAAGGAATGAGATCGGTTGTTCTGAATGCTCTTTATAGTTCATGCACAATGTTCTACAAGTTATTTATTATTAGTCCATTACTTACAAGCAGCCTTTTCTAAATAAATACTATACAGCTCGCCTATAATAGTGTCTTTATTGTGTGAATGTGCTAAGGACCGGTGAAAATGTATGAGCATTTTAAGTTATTTGAGCAATTACAATGTTTCTTCCCAATGTGTTGAAGCTTTAAGGGTTTTTAAAAAAACTTATCATAGAACCAATTAATACTTTTAAATATGCAATCAATCATCTTGATATGAAAAGGAAAAAGGATTCGGATGCTCTGAATGCTTTTGAAGAAGCTGCTTAAAAAGAAGGAAAAGCCTGTACAGTCGCATTAATTATACAGTGTACTTTAGATGATGTTTTTCATCCAAGCATTGCAAAGTTGTTCCACTGTTGAGGCTTAATGTCACTGCAAGGCAAAGCACGTAATTTACAGTCCTGATGGATAAACTGAGACACCAGTGTGTTTTAAGACAACCTGTGACAGGATCTTGGGTGCACAGCAAGGAAACAAGGAAATTCTATTCCTCCTCTGCAGGGCATACTTCCTCCTCTCCAAACTCTAACTATAGAAAAGCCGTGGTATTAACGTTTACGGAGGGCTACTAGAAGGGAGACACACTTCAGGAAACCAGCAACTATGACACCTTTTGCCCCAGGTTTTCAATTGCTTGCTCATTTTAATGCCTGGATTTTGGTGACACACAGATTTATAAATATCTGCCAATTGGCAGGCTCTAGCAAGTCCCTGTTTATCTGATGCCATGCTGCAGGCTGAGTAAATTTGAGATTAGAAGTCCTCCGTCTCCGTGACAATGCAGTGATGCGTGGACACGATGCGAAGTGAAACCTCTGCGGACATGATGCTAAATGAAAACTCTCACTGAGCAATGGGATTTTAGCAGTGATTTGAATGGAGATTTACTTCTTTTTTTTTTGCCAACTCTCTTGCAGGACATTAATTCAGGAATTTATCCACTGCAATAGATCATAGCGATTTTGACTAACTTAGAGCTGTTCATTAAATTATTATGTTCTGTCTGTCATTTCAAGTAGGAACAGTATTTCTCTTCATTTCCAGCTCCGTGGCAATTATATCACAGCTGACCGTACTGAAGGAACGATGCTCCGTGCAGAATCATGCAAAGTGTAATTTGCTGTCCATTGATTAACTGGCATCGTCTCCATAGCAGCTCACCTCTTTCTGGCTGTCTCTTGTTAAAGTACTGACCGTGTCTGACCCTGCCTCAGTTATCAGATATGACAGGCTCACAGCCTGAGGTGGTGTGACTCAGAAATAGTTGGGGAAAGGGAGAACAGCCAATTTCTGTGATGGCTGTAGAAGAGGATTAGTAAATTCCACAGATGTGAATGATTCCTTCAAGCAATGCGGCTGCTGAGCTAGAGAATACTGAAGGAAACTAACAATTCAGGCTGAAACTCCTCTGGCTGGGGCAAACTGCTGCTGGATGCTGCTGCTCCTCATCTGAGTGGGGGCTGAAAGGGTGAAAAACCATGTTCTCCTTCGCTTTTCTTGCTTTCCTAGCTGGTGTAGCCATTATACATTCATATTTTATGATATTTCCCATATATTTATAATGCAAGACTGAATGTTAATATTTCATCTGACACTAGCAAAAAAAATACATTAGAAAATTGTGGATGATTGTCCTCAAACTGTTACTCTAAATTTACTCCAGCATAAGTTAAACGGATTTGCTTCTCTTTGTATTCTGTTGTACAAAAAAGCTACAAATGAATGAACAGATTTGTAAGTGCTTACTGATGTGTTTGGCTCAACTCTTGCAACTAAGCTTTCAAAACATTTGCTGTGATATTTAAATGATAGGCACGTCACATGCTGCAAGTATGTGGCATTTTGGAAGAGGCCAGCTATAGCACTGTTAGGTGCGGCTTCTATTTGACTATGTCACCAATAAGCACAGTGATTAGCGTGATGTCCAGGAATTAAATTGTCTGTGCCATAAACCAGGATAGTAGAATACTGAAAACAGAAGTCATATCACAAAATACATCCTGTGCTTAAAAATCCAGAGCCTTCTGGGATACCTGACAAAAACGTTCCTATGATCAGCACCTTTCTCTAACAATTCTGGTTAATTGCCTTAAAGCTTAAAGACAATCTGAGAGGAGGAAAAAGCAAAAAAAAAAAAAAGGTTGCTTGGGGGTCTTAAAAAATGGACGGGAAGATCTAGAGTCAAAGCTGTGGCTCAGACATTGGCGTAGCTTAGTGGTGCTAAATAAATCAGATTCTCTTCCTTTGCTTTGCTTTATTCATTGAGAGGGAAGAACGAGCATCTCTGTGCTTGTCCAGTTAGATGGTACGCCGTCTGGAACAGGGAGCCTGTGACTGTACCGTGCTCCATACAGTGGTTCCCATAGCTTGAATAATACCATGAATTTAACACAAACTTTAGGAATACTGAGGTATGCGGCATGGCAAAACAGACAGAAAGGATTGGGATATTGCAACTACTGCAGGTTTTGAGACCTGAGGTCTCATATTAATTTCTTCCTGTCATTAACTTCCCTGTTCTTACCAATATTTTCTGTAGGATGTGAAGTCATATCTGATATTGTTTGCTGCGCAGTCTGAAGCACAGATAGGTGTCAGCTTGCATTAAGCTGTAGTTAGACCTCCCCTCTCCCCCCAGCCCTCCTCCTCCCCCTCAGTGATTTAATGCCGTAAGTAGGTCATTGCAGAACTGGAAGCTGTGTTTTTTTCTTTCTCCCCCATGTGGCTGCTGGAATACATTTAATTGCAAAGCAGAGCATCAAAGCTGGAGTAGCCAAGCTCACCTCCGAAAGATAATTAGCGAATCTCTGTTTTTGTGTAGTGCGCTGGAGGGTGAGCTACAATTAGAGATGGATAAATACTCTGGCGTTTGGAGCCCTCTCGTTTTTAAAAACAATTCCTGTTTGAGACTTCAATAGATGCGTGTTTTATTGGGCTAATGCTCGGATTCCCAGTTCAAATGGTAATGGGGACATGGATGGCTTCAACGCAGGATTTTGGAGGCTTGGTTAAAACATAAAACAGAAGTAACAAACTGAAATTGAAGAGGAGGACAGAAATGAGGTTTTACTCAAAACTGTGTCAGGTGAAGCGCAGAGGGTCAGGAGACACGTGGTGAAGCTGTAATCCAGCCAGTGATGGTGGGTTTGCTGTTGGATGTTTTGGCACCAACCCCATTCCCATGTATATAGGAGAGCAGCTACTTGAAAACACCTGACTTCTGGATGTGGTTAACATAAAGACTATTTAAGCTTTTAGAAGATTGAGCTGGAGAATTGGTTGGACTAGGGTTTCTTTATAAAAGTTTAGACAAGCTGCTAGGTTAAGCATAGGGTAAGAAATCTACAGTCGCTTCCCAACTCTGCTAGGAATTTCCTAAATGAACTCCCTGTATGAACTTGTGCAGTAATGTAGCCCCCAAAATAAGGATTATGGTATTGTTTTAAAGGCTTTAGTAAATCATTGCACTCTAGTGATTATGAGATGAGCTGAGGGGCAGTGTCACAAATATCTTTATTAACAAACCAAATATAGACTCTCATATTACTATTTTAAGCATTATACCAACATGCTTTTTGGTTGGGTTTTGTTTTGTTTTTTAAGTGGGATAAACTTCGTCATTTTGGTCATATAGATTGTCTTAATAACTGGACTGTTAAACGATGGAAGTTTTATCCAGAATTCTCTTGCGGCCATAAACACACATGTTGTCATTCATCACTGGAAAGAGCTAAATCTGCAGGGACTACCTGTCACACTTTAATAACGCTAATTGCGTTTCATTGGCAGCTACAGGCAGAAGATTCTAATCCAGATGGCTTCCTTTGAGTTTAGAGGGAAAAAAAAAAGTATACATAGTCCTAAAATTCAAAAACCTAACTTTCATCTATATAGAGTATGTTGAGACCTCATGTGACCATTAAATGAGAGATTACTGTGGGCTTTTTTTGGCGATAGCCGGGAAATGCCATGACTTATCTCAGGGTGGGATGTTCAGAGGAGCTGAGGGCCCTGAGCGCAGCAGACCCAGGGGACCTGCAGCCACATGGGACCTCCACAGCCCGGGGCCTCATTGGCGTTCTGCATCTCTCCCTGAGGACCAGGGTAGAGATCTTGGCAATACACGTCAGATGTGAAAGGGCAGGTCAAGTTCAGAGCTGAGGTGAGGCTCCCCTGAAGTTGTTCCAAGCTGGAAGTGTCTCTACCTGTTGAAAGTCTTTGCAGCAATCACATTAGAAGTCTTTTTATGGGTCTTTAATCAGCCTTGGAACAAATGTGCGTGCTGGCACTGTGCTGCTGGCTCTTGACTGCTACACGTTACTCATTTCTGAAATAGGATAATAGAGCTAATTTCGTATGTATTTTTTTTTTTGTCCTGGGCCGCCTTGTCAAAAGCATGTTTCAGTTGAATCCAGAATGACAAACGCAGGGAAGATACTAGCTCATGGTAAAAGATACCCCTGCTCCACTGGAAAATATTTAGAAATGTCTAAACTCTTCCCTTTTTTTTTGCCATCAGATCATTCTGATCGCTTTGCTTGATTTGGATATAAAGCCTCCAGTTCTTGAGTTTTCTGAATCATTTTTTTCTGTAGGTTTCTAATCTGTGCTAAATCCTTGTGGATACTTTTTCTTTATTTTTTTTTTTTTTCTTCCTTCT
Organism: Anarhynchus alexandrinus; assembly: GCA_008711295.1. Taxonomy (NCBI): domain Eukaryota; kingdom Metazoa; phylum Chordata; class Aves; order Charadriiformes; family Charadriidae; genus Anarhynchus; species Anarhynchus alexandrinus. The sequence continues at coordinate 2,592,716 of VUYV01000094.1, read as the reverse complement.
GTGAGAGCCTGTCCCTGGATCTGCCACAAGCTCTGCTGGTTACTTGTCCCTTTTTGTGCCTTAATTTGTGGAACAGGATAATGCTACTTTCTTCTTTTGTAAAACCATTGAAGAGTTACAGCTGAAAAGAAAGCTCGGTATCATTATTTTTTCTTGCTGTTGGGGAGCTCCTTTTCTGTGGCTGAAATAATAACATTCATTCTTCATTAATTTAAATTACAAATTGAACATCAGTAGCTTCTCTGCAGAGACGGTGACAGCACCGCAGCTCTAAAGTGCAGCATGCAGAGTCAGACCCTCGGCTGATATAGCTCAGCATATTCCACTGGAGGTAATGAAGCTGTGATTTACAGCAGATAAGCATCTACAATATCTCTAAAAGCTCTCTCCACAATCTGTCACCTGCTCTTGTGGGCTCAGCAGCAGGATGAGATAATAGGAAAGATAAGGAATTATGGAAAGGCTCATTTTCTTCTAACGCGGTAAAGAAGCTTGGTCAGGTAAGCGAGGCATGAGTTTAGTCCATCTGTTCTCCAAGGAGCACTCACTCCAGACCCTGTCCAGTCCCCGTCATCTTGGGCCTCTTACAGTTTGCCAAAACTACAGGGCCAAATTTTCAAGCAAGCATTTCAGGTACCGGTTAATGGGAAAAGGACACGAGATAAAGTGCACTGAAATGAGTTCCCCCAGTCTGTGCAGCACAGCTGTCCTTAACTGAGGGGTTAGGATAGCTTCAAGCTACGTTTTCCACCCATAGTGTTCAAAGACAACCTTGCTCTGGCTCCATCGGGACATGCCGGCAGCCGCAGGAAGGGCAGAGGAAGCTGCCCATGTTGGCTCTGCGCTAGCTAGGAAAGCCCTGCAACTTTCCTTGCTCTTTGCCCAGTTGGAGTGGTGCAAAAAGAGCAGATGGCATTAAATAATTTGGCTGATGCTATTTTCAATATTCATTCCGCTGTAGAGCTTTTGCATAAAATCTGTGGTTTGGCACTTGGCTCTTCAAAGGAATAATATGCACATGGTTGCAAAAACAATATATTGAAGTGAGTTTTTTGTATTCTTGGTGTCTCTTGGAGTTGAAATGTACCACCTACTTTTCACTGTAATTTTCAAACCATTTTTATATTTACTTTTAAATTTACTATGAATATTTTTATCAGAAATAAGTTCAACAATCAATAGCTTTCAGTTTTCGTCAATTATCTTTAGCTAAATAGCCTTAGAAGCTTACAACTTCTGTATTTTTTAAGGAGTTCCTTTTGAAAAATCGTTATGTATTTTACTTTTAAAAGCAAATAATTTTTTTCCCCCCAAAGTGTGAAAAACTGTTTTTCATTTGTGTTAAAAGGCAGAAAATGTTGAATGACAATATTCAGCAACTATCTTCTAAAGCTGTATTTCTTTGTTTTCTGTTTTTGTTGAGTGACCATGGAAAACTAATTATTGTTTGGTTATACTGGCTGAAATGTGTAAGATATCGCTGACAAGAAAGTTGTGTTTCCTTTTCATTGGGCATCAAACAGACACTTCATGAATCTAATCTAACACCTCATCTCTCTAATTTTCTTCCTGATATTTATTTCTTTAATTCAAACCACAAAAATACCACAATTTTTCCATGTGCTTGTTCTTTTGGACATCTCCTGCTCAGGTGACAGATCTGTATTTCATATAATTAGAGATGATATAAAAAGCTGCAAATTTCAGATCTTTCTCTTCAGGGAACCATCTCCTGGGCCATGAAGAAAAAATTAAAAACGATGTATTTTCTGTAAAGGATAATTAGACCACTGTAAAGAAATTCCAAAATGAAATAGGATGTTGAGTTAGTGTACAAAACCACGCGAGGTGTTTCCTTGAACTTGCTTAGGGAGCATAAAGAATTATTATTATGTGGCAGCTGATATTATAGTGCTGTCCTGTCATTATCTTCTTTCTGAGGTCTCATAACTAGGGCTGAGCTAAGCAGTTTCAAAAAACTAAGAAATTTCCTCTTTAATCCTGCGAATAAACCTCAGCCGAGTATTAAATCTGAACTTTTTCTAGCCGCTGGTTTTTTGGATATGTTGTTTTCCATGCATGATACCCATTTAGGACAGGAAGGGGAACTATCAGAAATACAACAGGAAATTTGATTGAAGACCTGCAATAGCAGAAAAAATATCTCAGAGCAAAAGATGAAGATTCATTATTTACCACCTTAAGTTCAAAATGGCATAAATCAGAACCTGGCTTTTGATCCTCAGCCTACTTAGAAGCGCAGAAATGTGTTTAAATAGAGAGAATCTTTAAGTGTGTGTCATACATATATATGGCACATTTAAATAAGATTGATGCATTTCCATCCTGAACTGGGAGTGAGATGGCTCTAGGCTTTTTGGTGATCTTGATGTAAAAAATTAGATTTTTTTTAATATTAAAATTTACATTCCTGAATCATCGTGAACTGTGCATCTAAGACCCTGTTTCGTGGACATTAAAAACATTAACAGATTCACATAGTTTCTCCCCTCACCAGAGTCTATGGAATGTAAGACCTTCTGAGGTCACTTGAAATACTAAAGTCCCGTCTTTAGTACGTGTAGTAGAAAAACAGCAGGAGAGCTACTAGCATATCTCTGACCACTTTAAGTATCACCTTGACCCTTACAGATGCATTGAGGTCTGCTCTGAGGCACACAGAGCCACCTGTACCAAAACTCAATAGAAAATTCTGTCTGATTTTTGTTCGTGGTCAGACATTCCAATCAGGATAAACTTAGTCTATTGAGGCTGTGTGTATAACCTAGGTTTGAAGTTGAGGGGTTTATGATCTATGTATTAAGTTTCATGCTTTTGGGGCATAAAACTTTTTAATGCTGCACTGATATTGCAAAGTTCCTTTTGCTGTCTGTTGGCTCTGCATCTTGATAGGGAGGTGGAATGGATAAGAGGAAGTATTCTCCACCTTTATAAAATATAAAGCATATAAAATGGAAATGCACATTCCTCCTTCCTCCTGCTGGAGGGCTGGTGAGGTACTGAGGGGACACGCAGTCTGTTCAAATTTTGGAGATGTAACAGTTTCTCTGTATTAACTTTTTATCTTTGAAACTTTCTGTTGCAACTTATCGACTCCTTGTGAGAATGAAGCTGTATTTTGAGGTGTCAGTCAACGCTGGTCTCTAACTGACCTGTGGGGGCTCTACTGACCTTGACTGATCTGTTTTGGAGCTGAGTGCAGAGCTTTCTATATAAAACAAACTTTGATTGCCTTCTTTTCTTAGCCAATAAAAAGAGAAATACTGGACTACATTTGCTGCAACCTGGTGGTATCTGATCTCCATGATGATTACGGAAATATGATGTCTACAAGGGGAAGTGAAATTGGTAGGGAGGTGCTCCTTTTAATCCTCTGACAAGTATGACAAGAACGCAGTAGTCCCTAGAAGCAGTGATTTATGCTAACCTCAATACAGTCACTTCATTTAGATCTTCCTATTTAGTCCCTGCACAGAGTGTAAAATGCTATAGGCTCTGCAGTTGGGTTCATTACAGTTAGCGTCTTTAATCTGTATACTACACTTTTATTCAAGTTACATCATACTCTGTATCTTTTTAGGATGCCCTCATGATCATAAAGAGCTTGAGTCTGTGTTCTGGGGATTTATACTCCCTTCTGAATACAGACTCTACTGCTGAGTATTTTCCTCTGTAAGTATCTAATAAAAAATATACTATTATAAACCCTTGGCTGACAAAGCCCCTTATTTAGTTAACCAAAAGGTATGGGATCTAGAGTCACGCTGCATTTTTTTTTTTAAAGTTGGAACATGAGAATGTTTAAGGATCAGGAAGAAAAACATTCAGAAAGACTGAGTGCAGTCACCAATGGGTGGCAAAACCTGACCTAGATTGTCAGCTTACCTTTTTTAGTCATAGAACTTACATTTTTAGCTGGTAAAACCTTCTTCTGTCAGATTTTTGGGGGCTTGGGGATTTGCATTTATTTTGAACTAGTCATCTGAATGCTGTGTGGGTTTCTTGGGACTTGCACACACACACATGCATACGTATATATGATGTTCTTGACAGATTTGCTAGGTTGTATCACGCACTCTGTTTCATGCTTTTCTTTTTCTTTTGTGGTGCGCGTTGTTTTGCGCTGTGTCGCATAGGATAAATTGGAGGTGACAGTAAACAGCGTGCCTGATGTAGTATCTTGTACGTGATCTGAGGGCAATGTCGATTCCACCCTTCAAGAATTTCCCTCAAGATCTGTACCTCAGCCTCAGATGTGGCAGGGGCAGAAGATGCCTCCTGTCAGAACTGAATCCCTTTGCACAATAAAACTTTACGGATACGCTTGCAGCAAACTCCGTTCGAAATGAAAGTCTGTTTCCAGTGAAAGAAGGATAAATTTGATCAGTTTATTGAAAAATGCAAAACACATTTCCAGTTGCAGAAATGCATCCTCCCATCCCATCCCTCCTGCAAAGGGAATCTCCCCTTGCAGGAGTGAATGTTACAAACCTGATTTACCATTACCTTTCTCCCTGTAATTACCGTGTGGGGAAAAGAGGAGTAGCTGTATCTATTCTGATGTATCAAAGTATGCCTTTTTCCCCACTCTTTTTTGGATGGTACAAATGCCTGAATGAGATAGAAAATGAAAAAAATAGATGCAAGGAGCAGCAAAAGATTCAGAGTTTTTGTGATCTTATGAGGCCTCGCAATATGTCTTAATAATTACTGATGGACTGTGGGGTCATTGCAGAACTGTTGGAGGACCGTTTAACGTGCAGTAGGGGACCGTGGGGCTCAAATATTATATTTTTATTATCGTGATGTCTCAGAGCACTATTCACAGTGAAATGAGTATAGGTGAAATACATTGCTGTGAATTCACCCACAGGCAGGTAAGAAATATTAGACTGAAATATTAGACTACTCGACGCTGCAGTCGCCTATAAGCAACTGGCTGAGGTGCTGCTAGCAACCTCGAGCGTGCCAAAACCCTCTGGGAAGCTGTGGAGATGCTGTGGGAGTTAGTGCTGCCCTAAGGCAGGCACTTTGAAAGCCAGCTGGGGTGAGCGTGTCCACGCAGAGAGAGGGGAGAAGACCAAGGTGGGGAGTATTGCAGCAGGCGTTGCCCAGGGGGGGCAGATGACCCCCCCCAGAATTCCATCTGCTCCCAGCTTGCACATGGCTGGCACCGTGCCCTGCAGCAACCCTCACTTCCATGACAGAAATAGACCGTTTCGGCTTTGAGGGGTCCAGAGGTGGGGAGATGAAGCTTGGTGGTGTCCAGCACCTGGAGAAAGGTGTGTGCCTCTTGGCAGGGAGCTGCGACCTCGGGGCTCCCCGCTCCAAGGGTTTTCCTCCCTCTTGTGTACTGAGCACCCCATCGTGTGCTGTGGTAGCGCTTCATTCATTGAATCGAGAGTCATATTTTTAGTTTCGTTGTAAAAACCTCATTGTAATAGGTTTTGGTTTTTTTTTAAAAAGGTGCTCACCTTACTATGAACTGAGGCTAATTTCGATACTCTTCTGTATGCAATAGCATGAATGAATGAATATTAGCTGAGACTGATGCATAATAATTATGTGAGGTTGACAGATAATTTTCATCGAGGAGCAGGACTGTGTGCAATTAACTTGCTCAAGGAATTACATGGACAATTATCGTATATTTTGGGTAATGAAGAAATGCCAACTCACTAAATGGATGTCTTCTGAGTAAACAGTTATGTTCATTTCAGACCTCATTTATATAATGAATGATATGCAAACTGCATTTGGAATGTAATAGATATAGCTCAGGTCACACCAGCTAATTTAAAATACATATAAATAACACAACTCCCTTGCAGATATCATTAGTGGAAAGTAGCAAATCTGAAGCCTCTGGGCTTGAAAACGGGAGCCTTAAGTTCAGAAACTGCTGTACTCATTTGGCAAACCACTGGACAGCTTCACCCAACCTTCTGCAGGTCAAAGGAATAAGTTACTGTTCCCACCACATGAAATTTCCTACCTCCTTTCTCCATCTCCTTAACCCAAAATCGTCTTTTTCTTTCCTCGTCTGAAATACAGTAGGGTCCTAAGGTAATTTCTTTCCCCCAGAAAGTTATTAACTCTTGAGAATAGGGGCCACTGCAATTTTAACTCCACCAGGTGTTTCGCAAGAACACTGCTTTTTCCAAATTGTGCCCTACTACAAATAGTGATAAATCCTTTCAGGAACCTTTTCAGCCTGTGGAAGCGGCTGCGTCCCAGACGGTCCATAATTGACCGGTGCCAGTGCACAGCAGTTAATCTCAGGTTGTCTCTTGGTGATCGCGCATTCTTTGTCATCGTTATTTTTCTTAGCTTTTTGTGGATTAATTGTCCTTCGCAAGTGAATGGCTAATAGGGTGAGGGCTGTGCTGTAGGGCTGCAACATGCAAGCAAATGCACTTGAATTTTCTGGTGTTTTCCCCATTGTTTTAGCTGAAATTTTTGGGCATGTTAGAATGTTTTTGTACTGCCAAACAAACAGAACACATCCGTGCAGAGCATTTACAGCACAGCAATCTGGAATAAGATAAAAGCATTTTAAATGGCAATTTAATTCCTTCTTTAATTGCTACAGGAAAGGCTTAAATGCACCACTCATCTTGGTTTAAACTTCGGTGTGGTTTTTGAATTGTCAAAGGCAGAGAGTAGATATTTTTCCATTTAAATCAAAATTTGCAGACTTGAATTCTTAGCAGTCATAGCAACTTACAGAATGAAACTTGTAGTGATTATGGGTGACTTAGAGTTCAGAGGTAGATTCTAGCCACAGAATCTATTTTCGGATTTGAATATTGAGAAGTTTGGAGTCGTTTAGATTCAGGTTTAGAGAGAAGTCATTCAGAAAAACAAGAGACAAGTATGGGTTTCAGCGTGGGAAGAGTGGCATTCTCACGGATCTTTATCAGCCACTAATTTCATAGATTATAAAGTTTTAATTAGTATTAACAGCATCAAGTCACCAAAACATAAGAGGGGAAACAGTTAATTTACAATTTTATATTCTTATGTTACTGATATCTCGTTAGGAGCTGAAGCTTCTGGGGTTCAATTGAACCCTAGAAATCTGGTCTCTCTGTCCTTCCTCCCCTTTTGATGATAGGAAGCATCTTCTCCTCCTCTTCCTCCTCCTTTCTTTGCTTTGGGAGAGCCGTGCAGTTACTGGGAATTTCTGCTTTCCTCCCATCCTGTCGCAGTGCTCTCGCCTCAGTGAATTTTGCAGCAAAATTTGCCTTCCCTGTTTTGGCCGAGTTCCACCAGGTCAATCATCCTGTACGCAGGAAAGAAAGAAATGGCTATGAAATGGGTGGCTTGATCCAGCTTTCTCGATTCAGCTGAGACTGGGCTAAAGAAATCTAGTTACTGTGATTTTGGCTTTATTATTTACCCTCTGTGGGGCCTTTAACCATTCATTTACCTCATGATAGTTTACAGACAGGCATTAGCTCACCTCTAAGCTAGCAGGAAGCTATGCTAGCGCTAACCCCACGCTAATATACTTGACCTCTCATCAACGTGTGTGTACCATAGCATCTTATTTATCTCAATTAAATAGCGTCTGTCTGGCTCACAGTTCCTGTAAAGTACCATGCAAGCAAATCCTTCGCATGTCTTGGTTATTACACTGTCTGTAGAACCTCTTAAATGGGTAATTGCCACAGGAGTAGAGAGAACACTTTGAAATTACTATGGGCTTTTCAGAAACGCAGTATTAATAATTAATTAAGCTAAGTAAAAATGTCTGTTAGTTAAGGGCATAGGTAAATTTAAGAGATTATATATTGCTTTTTCTCCTGCTTTATAATTAAAATCATGTCCCACGGAGGATCTGTACCTTTTGGGTCCATATCCATCCCCTGGCAAAGTTCCTTCTCTTCTTTACACCCGGCTATAGACCATTGGCATAGTATGGTATATTTAGCATAGAAGCTGCTGTACATTGCTGTAGAGTTTGTGTACTTGCTGGGTGAGCGCTCTACATTTTTGGCAAGAGAACTGTACTGTTGTCGCTTTGCAAGGCAGTCGTGCAATGGGAGGGTTGTGGTAAGCAGGGAACCTCTCTCGCAGCCTGAATCTCTCTAACTAGAGCCAACCTTGAGGCATATTGTCCCCTGAAGACACAGGTATTGCTGTTTTGGCTAAGTTCTCACAGAGGAATTTGCCTGAATGCTGCTCTGTCACTCTTGTTCAAACAGCAGTGTAGGTGATGTAAAATTAATAAGCCGCATGAGTCATATACACATGATATTGTATTTATAGCATTCTTGGGAGGTCTCATTAACATGCATTAGAAAAGTGCTTTGAAATTCTCCAGTGAAAGATATCATATCACAGAAATACAGAGCATTTTCCAATCTCGACATGAGCTTTAATCAGCTCTTCAATTTAAGTTGTCTAGGTCTGAACTTCAGTTTGGGATTCTCTCCCTCAGGGTGGCAAGAAGGTTACAAGGCTGTAATGCTCCCAAACTTCTTGGAAAACTGAATGAAGATCTAAGAAGTCTGTGGCTTGGGCACTTCCAACATTGCATTTGTACCACCAACCACACAGATTTTCTCTAGTCTTCCCCATTCAGCTGCAATATCAACAGTAGAGCCACATAACCAAGAAATATTCTTTCGTTAGCATTCGTTGACATAATAGCTGGGAAATTAGGCTCAAATAGTCAACCAAAACATACTCCTTTGCTGCTGAATTTGGAGTGGGAGGAAGAGTGGTGGGGGAGAGAACATGAGTACAAATTGCCTTTTCTCCTCCACTCTCATTTGTTGTCAGTACTGGGCGGGCTCGCTGCCTTCTGAAAGGGAGGGAGACAGAAGCAGGGAGTTAAGGCAGCAAATTGGGATTAGTCACTGTAGCGATCATGCATAGAGGAATATGTGATTATTTCAGGCTGACTTTTCTTGGTCTTTTGGCAAAAAGCACGGTTTCTGTTCACAGAGTAAGGGGAGATTTAGCAGAAGGATTTTCTGTTCCACCATTGCTGACATTAGAAAATCGTTTCACAACTGAAAGGTTTTACAAAAAAAGAAATAAATAAAATTGTGGGGTTGTCGTGTTACTTCAGGTCAAGGTCTTGCGTGTTAAGGATGACATACTTCTGCACAGAAGAGAGGAGATACAAACCTCTTATCCTCTTGGGGAGCGACGCAATGAAAATTAGAATAGATTCATTATCCCATAGCTGTGCTCGATGCCTGCGGTGCAGACTGAAGGAGCAGTGGGAGCTCCTGGTAGGACTGGAAGCCTAGTGGGCTGGTTGCTGCTCGCACGGGATGAGGTGCCCAGCTTGGTCTTCAAAGGAGCAGCATCAATCCACGTCAATCAATCAGGAGTAAGAAAAAAAGGATACAGAAGAAAGAGAGAGAGGCTGCAGAAAGCAACACACAGATAAATAAGCCAGAGGTACAAAACAGTTACATTTCTAATCGACTGTTTTCTAAAATTTATTTTAAAGGTGAGGAACATGGGAGCAAACCATCTGCAAGTTTTATATGAAATTTGTTTCCTATTTATATATTTTTCTAAATATATACATGAAGCAAATTGACTGAGGCTGTTGACATTTATTTCAAACCTCTATAAAAAGGAGGAATACTGTCTTATTTCTGGCAAGACAGTGTCATATACAGGGAGCAGTAAGGAAAGAAGCAGAAATGGGTACTTATGTCTCCTGTTACTGGCAGAACAGAAAGCAGGTGTTTCCAACAGTATGGAAAGAAGAGCATCAAATAACAGTTGCAAAAGTCTTTGGGGAAAAGGATAAAAGATTAGTCTGTGCAGGATAACCAGTGAAGGGATTCAATAAGTGAAATGGCACCATCAAAACACACAGGAAACCTATTTTAAATATTAAGCATTCAATTCAACTCTCAATTATCTAGGATAACAGGAGCTGAGAATAAACCAAAGTAAGGGGTAATAAAACATTTGTAGGCAGGGCTCTACGAATACGAGCAATACGTCCACCTTGAAAACTTATAAACAAATTTCTGCGGTGAGTAGGTGTAGACTTCAACTGGAGCCAGTGGAGAAGGAAGGGAAGAGCCTGAATGACTTGTGCTGTGCATCGGTCCTCGTGTGGCAGCCCAGGGCAGCCGGCCGAACCGGGGAAAAGCAAAGCCGAGATAACGAGAGCTTCAACATGTGCCCATACCCACAGCTGACTGCGCTGTGTAGGTGGAGCCCCCAAATTTGATCACCCAAAGTGTAATAACAGTTCTGACTAGCAAGCAGTGGCCCTAGGGGGTTATTATTCAGAGCAAATAATGCTGTGTCAAGGCCCTTATGTTTCTCCAGTTTCGAACGTGACACACAGTCACTAAAATAGTCCTTGCTTTTATGAACCTTGTGCTGCTCCCACAGCAGAACAAGCCCTCCTTCTGTTAATTGAGACACAGAGAAATGTCTTTAACTCCTCAGATTACCAAATCAATTTTTTTTTCCCTCCTCCCCCAACTTCCTTGCTTCCTCCTTTTGCCAGAGATCACTGTAGCAGGAAAGAAGTCAAACAGCATACTTATTGCAGATAATTACTTCCTGGATGATATCGTTTTTCTTTCGGATATGCTGCCTGACAGCAAAAATCTCAAAGAAAAAAAAAAATAATCTGAGAGGTATTTAATTAAATCCCTCTTAAAAAAAATCTGTCTTACCAGGGCAAAATCCTTCTTATCATTTTTTGTGTATGTAGAATCAATTAGTTATCACAGTTGTAACTTCTTCTGCCCTTTGAGGAGTTTTGTTTGAATTATAATCATTATTCTGTCTGTGCTCTTGGTCTTTCTCCCTAGGTCCTCATTCTGAGGAGCTTTTGCAAAAGCATGCTGGAGTTTCTTGTAATAGCTAATATGAAATACTTAAAATGAAACAAAAAAACCCCCATCATGTAAGATGTAAATATCAAATATGTTCTTCATAACTTTTTCAAAATATATGTTTGAATAAAATAATGTGCAAGACTTTCAGCTTGGGGTAAAACACTTGAGTTCTCTCAACAAATATAAATCAACCGCTAACATCAGTGAGTTAGCCTAGTACTGCAGGAACCATGCTTTGGCCCATGGTATCAAAGTCATAAAGGCCAGATTTTTAGGTCTGTGAAGGTACAAATTGGTGCCGGTGGGATTTTCAAAAGCAAAAAGGCGTATACTGGATCTGCAAATACCGTTAAAAATCTCAAAGTCCTTTTCAGCCAGTGCAAAAACCTCTGCTGGTACTTTGCCTAGCCATGAGGCTAAGTCAGAGTAATGTTGGGGTTAGCCGCAGCGAGGGATGGCACACTGCTGAGACCATGTGTCGAGATCACATCTTCCCTGGGGTGAAATAAGGAAGGCTGATCTTGCGGTTAACCTGACAGACTGGCACCCAAAGGGAACAGACTGGATTCATGTTTGAATGGGAAAGGTGGCTTTGTTTCCGTCCTCACATCTAAAGCTATCACACTGTGCTGAAGCAGGTGATGATGAGATTTATATGCATTTGCTTTCAAGCTACATTCATGCCAGATTGGACGACTGTTTTTTTTCTGACCTGCATCTGAATGATAGCTACTGGCTTTTCTAGGACAGCTTAATAAAGCAGCATGGTCTTTACTTTCCAACTTCTGTTTTACCATGTGTAGATGCAGACTGCTTTTTGCTGGCAGAGATGTGTTTTTGTCTTGGTTGGAATTATTTGTAATGTGGTTGCAGCAGGAGGTTCCAACCAAGCATGGGGCCTCATGGTAGGAAGTACAATTTTTTCTTTTGTTATTATTTAATTTGGGAAAAGGAGTTGCTCTCTTAGCACTTAAAACTTGCTGGTAACATAACGGCTCAAGGGCTGAACAGGCTCCAACGCGCTGTTCTGCACCAGGCGCAATACTGGACCTAGTTTTATTCTCAGAGAAAACTTTGATTATTAAGTGAAACAGGTATGATCTTGAATCTTTCCTTAGACCTCAAAATCTTCTGTTCCTCCACAAACTTCTTGTCAGGTTGGGGGACTAGTAAGGGGGAGAGAGTCTGGAGTAATAGCACCTTGTATCTCATAGACGTGTGAAGAGGAAAATTTGGAGGAGCTCAGCCATGTCAGTATGAGGCACAGAGCCTCATCTTACAGAATGAAATTGGTACGTGCTCATAAAGATAATCCTGAATTGCAAAGCTGCCCGGGACTATAAAGATGTAGCTCTTTCATTTTATTTTTGCTTCTGTGTGCCTAGCTAACAATTGGTGTGGTGTGATTTTTTGATTTCACACTTCCTAATTGCTATATGTTTCAGGAGCATGTGTCAGTCTTGTTTCACAGCAAGAGCCCTAATCGTGAATGACTCCTCGCTGCTGCTGTGCACTTTCAAATCTATTCTGGTTAGTTGAAAAAGTCACACATTATGACAGTATGAAGCGCCCGGAAAGGAGCCTGTTTTTGTGACAGAGGTGAAGACGAGTTACACCGAGGCACTGTGTATTGAGAGAATAATAGATCTCCCGAATCTGTACTCATCTGCACATGTTACTTTGTACATAATGGGACTTTCATCTGGCTCGAGGAATACAGGGCAAATTATTTCACAAGGATGATATGTCCTTGTACTGTTTCTCCAGTGAATTGGACACAAATAGGTCTTCCATTACCATCACTCATGCATGTCTTTTTTTCTCCCCCCTTTCAAGTAAAGACAAACAGGAAAAAAAATCCCACAACATTTCTCCAGCTTCTCTTTTACTGTGGCCAATACTAGGACATTCCTGCTCTTTGGAGCATGGTCTGTAGTGTTTGGGTCTAGTCTTTCCTATTTATGCAGACTTTCTGCACTTGTGTGCATCTTTGTAAGGATATTGATGTTCTTCTTTTGCTGTCTTTTTGGTATGCAAAGTGTGAGAACTGAATGAAGAGCTTATAGGGCTAATAAGATGAGAAAGAAGAATACTGTCAAATGGATTATAGTTTATTCATAAACATGCAAGTACTTAATGCAAGTATGAATGTTCACTCTTTCACACACATACTAAGAGATGTATTTGCAACAGCAGGGATAAGCAGAGCATGACCAATTTGGTTACCAGAGATAAGTACATTTTTGCTTATAGGCTGGGCTGTGGGAACTGATTGTGTTTATGACCCAAATCTTTGGGCTAATTTAAGTCAATGATGGTGCTTGAAGCAAACTCAGAGCGTGCACCCAGTCTGTTACTGCTGGTGTTTCATTAAGCTGTCTCCGGAGAAGCTGTTGCTTGCAAATGACTTTTGGTGCTGTGAGATGTAGGGAGCTCACAGTGCTCTTGGGTGATGAGTTTCTCCTCTGAAGTAAACACAATGACAACACTGAGCCATAACTTTCTTCTGTGTGCTGTCAGCGCTCTTGATATCGCTTGAGAAATGATCACAGGAACATGCCTGGAGTTGCAATGCTTAATATAACCTATTGTCATTTAGCCACAAAAAAAAAAAAAGAACCCAACCAAACACCAAGCCTTCTCCCCTCTCTGCTGCTTTAAATTTCTAAAAGCTGATGGGAAACAGCCTGGTCAGGAGCATACTTTTGTCCATAGACTCACCTGGCACCTGGGTTAGGTGGCAAAAATCACATCAGGAACAAACTTGAGCTGGGAAACAAAAATGTAGTCTGATGTTGATAGTAAAGGGGTTTCGTTGCTGTATGGGCACACTGGAGTGGAAGTGGAGGAAAAACTGAAAGATACCAGCAAGGACCTGGTGGAGAATAAGTCAAGAACGTATTTAAAATTTAGAAAAGCTATAAATAACTAACAGAAACCCCTTGTTTGGCTTGGTTACCAAACAGCTGCCATTGTCATGGGGGCTCAGTGCTGCCAGTGTGCATGTTCTTGCATCTGTCTGATGGGTAGGTGTCGTGTGTATGTGTACATAAAGGACTATGCTCTGCAAGTGGAGAGATTTAAAGGTGCACACTTAGCTTTTAAAAAAATATATAGTGTTGCCAAGCTCTGATTTTTTTTTAAATATCTTGCAGGTACTTATCTGCATTGTAAGACAACTATGTACATTTACAAAACTGATCTTAGTGACTTTTCATGGCTGTATATGTGAAAAAAGAAGAACCTGAATTTTGGTAATCTGAAGTACAGGTGCTCTCAGAGGAGGATCGTGAAAAATATTTTGGTTCAGTCAGAGTTGGGCAAGAGCTCAGGAAATATATTTATTGCTTGAATTTTGAGTACAGGAATTGATGAGATAGGACAGGTTTGTATATTTGCATTGCAGTTATTGAAAAATGACCATACTGAGACTGTGAAATGGCAGCCAGCCAACTAGACTAGTATATTTTTTTTTGCCTGGATTAGTGTAATGCAAAATGACCAGTGCTTATGTACAGAAGAACCACTTGCTGTGAATTAAAGAAAAGGCAAAAAAATCCATGTCATCATCTCCATCCTTCCCTTTCACTGGCGACAAAAATACTTCATAAAATGGGAGAAGAAAACAACGACATAAACCAGTACACGGTGAACTCATATCTAGAAGTTAACTAGGAAAGAAAATCATTATCACTTTTAAACTGTAGATATTTTTATATGTCACAATGATAATATATATTGCATTGTCTAGTGACCTGAAAGCTTTTTATATTACCAGTGAGTTAATGCCTATGAAATAAAGCTCAGCAAATATTTACTGTGGGGTATGTCTGGGAAAGGTCATGTTGACTCATTTAAGGTCATGCTGTTTATAAAATCATCCTTTGCAGAAGAGACAATAAAGGATTAGCATCCTGAGTTAAAAGGAGGAAACAGTGTTCTAAAAGTATATATTTTTGGTTTATAGTCAGTTCTGCTTTAGGCAACAGAATTCCCATTGATGATTTCCACACACCCTTTTCTCAGCTGACTTTCATCTCTCAGTGTACTAAGCCTGCTCTTGGCTGGCTGGCCATTGTCATGCCTGGGGAAAAGCTCTGTCAGGTATTAAAAGAGAAATATCTAAAAGAAAGCTAATGGCTAAAGAGTAATTCAGTAAATTCTGCATTGAAATGGTTTGTAACTGGCAAACCAGCTAGAAATTTAATCTGTATGCTCTCCATACTATTACTGCTGAGCTATCTCAGCCCAAGATACTAGGCTGGTGAATGTATTTATAAAGGTTCGTCTGCATCCCTGTTGGCCGCTGAATAATGGCCAAGTGTAAAAACCCTGTGACAGCAGCAAGGAGTAATAATTTGTACAAAGAGAATACCAAACCTGCAGAACAGGGTTCTCGGCATCACCTAATGAACCAAGACTTTTATTATCCTTTGAATGACTTTTTAGCAACCTCACGTCATAAAAGACACAAAACAAATTAGAAGGAAGTTTCAGGGGTTTATTACTCTTTGGCAGCTCAGGAAGAGAGACCTTGATCTCATGATTGATTCTTGTACGCAGGGCCAGCCTTTGTCACATAGGCAGAGGATTTACAAACACACTTACACCTTTTGCTGAGTAGGACCTTTTGTATACTTAAAGTTATATGCCTTGCTCACTCATGGCCATCGTGCACTTTTATACCGCTGAAAAAGAGACTAGCTGAACAAAATTTAAACCTCATAGTATCAATTTAGACAAAAAAGATTAGAAGCCATAACACATGAAAATGGCAATACACATCTGAGTTGCAACTGCCATCATACCATACACAGATGATGTTTCTGGTCTCATCTGACTCTTGATGTTTAAAAAGAAGGTGCACAGAGAGAGAAAAGCATCTGCAGAAGACAGTTTGTTTAATCTTAAGTGGATAAATCAAGTTCTTCAGATCTGTCTCTCCCTATAGGTTAGAGAGAGAGCCTAGATGATGAGATTTGACCATATGCCCGATTTCTAGTTTGATAAAATGAAGTGAGATGAGTCCCACACCGAGTACAGAAGTCTCAGTGTAAAAGTTCTGACCGACGTGTCATTAAGGTCTCCTCTCTTTGAAGGTAACAAGATATTCAGTATTTTAGTTATACATGCAGAAGTGTGCAGAATATTTAAGCAAGTTCTTGTGAAAGCACACAAGTGGATTCCAGTGAAGGATAAAAGTGGTGGCTGTGTGTTACAGTAGAAGTAATTATTCTTTTCCTGACCTGGTAAACACAGTTGCAGAAGGTTCTGCTTTGCGAGTTGAAGCCATTAAGCTACTGGGAAAGGACACGGTAGCAGAATTATTTCTTTCATGAAAGCCATACAACACTCAGTCACGTGGATTGTCATCCCTCCGATAGGTAACAGCAGTCATTCTCCGCTGGTCAGTCTCTTCGTCTGGGCAGGTGGGGTGGCACGTGTTACATCTGAAAGGACTTTACCCCACAGCTGAGGATCCAGACTCCACTTCCTAAGCTCTTCGTATTCGCTCCTCTCATTCACTTCTTCAAGTCAACCTGCGGCAGCTGTACTAAAAATTAAACGCTTGATACACTATGCCCAAATAAATCCTGCTGGAGTTATCCCTGCAGGGCACGGTGGCAGCGACAAGCTATGAGTTTTTGCAGCGTTAGAGAGTTTGGTAGCGTTCATGACTAGCAAGCAGCTCGTTGCCAGCAGTCGCGTGATGGAGAACTCTTCCGTGGGTAGGAATTTATCAAATCGGTACAAATGGCTGAAATGAGCCTAAAGCCATGCTAGAAATGAATTGAAAATCAGGCTGTGACAACAACTGAAATGTTCTGTGCGGATTTGCAATTGACCCTGCACTGTACAGAGAATTACAGAGCTCATCTCTTGCTAGTAATCAGGGAAATGGCACTGGCTGCTTGCCTCTCTTTGAGCACAGTTTGGGAAAAAGCAAAGAAAACCCACCAAACAAAAAAACCAACACCCCCAAAACCTGCACAGAAAATAGTGTAGCAAGAAAAAAAGAATTCAGGCACAGGAACTATGTATAAATAACATGAGAAAATCTCAGCAGGTTATCTGGTCGGCTCTTGCCAATTTAGAGAACACGTGAACACAACAGGGTAATCAAAGGGCAGAATATCAGGTTCCACTTGGATCTGAAAACAAAATAAACCTGCGCTTGAACCTGAGTAAGCGATTTTTCAGGGGATAGCCATAGCCACATTACGGTTATAGCTTGGGGCAGAAAGGTAGTATTTTGGAGCACAGAATAGGAAGACTGGTGATCTGGTTTTATGCTTTTTTTTTTTCTCCTGCCCATGCCTATGACCTTTGAAGAAAGGGTGGTGGGTGTTTGGGGCTTTGATTCTGGGGGTGTTGAGGGGCAGGAGGTGCTAGAAAAATGAGCGGCAGTAAGACAGAGCACTAGTTTAAGGTGAACTCTGGGCCAAACCGAAGTCAGCAGTTTAGATGGGGACGGAGTGTAGCCCACATCTCCTGAATTCTTCACGTCAGAAAAACTGATTTGAAACAGAAAATTATTTTTTTTTCTCTTAATGGCTCCATATTTCAAATTTACAAACCTCTCTAGTGGTCTGAACCTATTTGAAAAAATAGTTTTTGAAAATACTTAAGAGCACTTTGGTGCCTAATTCCCTTTAAAATCACTTGGAGTTACAGAACAAGGAGTTAGGCTCCTGGAATAGTCCCTATCTGAAAGTTTACTCATTGTTGGCTAGTCTGTTCTCTTAGTATAGATTAACACATGGGGGAACAGAAAGCCTTGTTGTCTTCCACCATTTTCCACTAAGTTGCTCTATGATTTCAAATGAATTGGCTAACCACCTTGGTCTCCAGTTTCTCGGATAACTGAAAACTCTAACTTCCTCCCAGCTGTGCTCTTTGTAGATCATGCAAATTGCAAAGCATTGCATTCTGTCTTTAAGAACTAGCTCACCTGTGCACATATGAAGGGTATATATACACCCTATCAATTCAAAATGAAGGCATTTTCACTTTTGTAGTACCCCAAAAGCTCTGTCTCTGCCCCTCTGTCATACTCTCTGCCAGAGCACGTTAAGACGAAGTTCAGCTGACACCAGTCCAGTCCAGTTCCTCTCAGCTGCACAGCAGTGATGGAGCATGTCATGGTCATGGTGCAACATCAGTTTTCACGTTCTGTTGAACATCAGAAATTTTCCGTGTGACTTTCTAATGTCACCTTTCAGCATCAGTAGCTGTTAAGAAGCTGTTTCAGCATCAGAAGCTTATATTACAGACTTCTATCATTTGCACAGGTGAATCCACAATTTTGGAGCTGAAGCACTAAACATCATGAATGAATTTGTCCTTCATCATCCAGAAGAGACATCTCCTCCAGTATTCCTTCTTATCTCCCATAGGGCACTTAGACATGTAAGACACCTCAAAGATCATTTGACACCATGGAAAGAGAGATTTCTTTCTAATCATCCAAGTTCTTAAAAATCCACATAATTTCTTACTCACTCTGCCTCCTCCTTCAGCATTTTCCTGGGCTGATCTGTTCCTCCTCCTTTCCTCTATGATGAAGAGGGAACTGAATTACAGTTGGATGTGTTTTGACCTGTGGTCACTGTGCTGTGAAAGCGCTTACTCTCAATTGATGGAGAGTATGTACATTCTTAGGATAATGTATACGTGGAGCATACTGTTCAATTAACTCCTGTTCCTGGAAAGTAATCTTTCTTTTCCTTTCCCCCTAACTTCTATTTGGAATTTAACAGAGGAGCCATCTAACATAACCTTGTCTTCCCACCTGGCCTGTGTACCCCTCTGATCATTTTACATTTGTTCAGGTAGAAAATGGCTTTAACTATTCTCCCAAAGACAAAGTACTGACTGGAGAAGATTACTACACGGGCCAGTTTGACAAAGTTAAGGGAACTGATGAGGTGACGTAATATGTTTCCTGTGCCCTTTTTTGTTTCCTGTTATTCACATACAGGCTCAAGAGGGAAGATGCATTTTAATTAAAGCACATGGTTCATCTGGCATCTGTATGTGTTTGGGTACATCCACAAGGGATGGCTAAACTTTGATTGCAGAAGCTCCAGAAAGGTCTGAGTGGATAGCTGAGTGTTTGTGGTTAGGCAAGGGGATCAAATTCGTATTTTCTTGCAGGAGACTTACCCTTTTTTGCCATTATTTTAGTACTAGAGAGAAGCTAAGAGTCTAGTGTGGAGAGAAACCAAACTGTATCTGCCCAAGAGTGAATTCCTGTTGTATTTGGGGTGTATGTGTGCAGTCAGAATCAGTAATTCCGAAGTTCTAACCTAGTTTTAAACTTTGTCATCATCAAGGTCTCTGGATCACTGTGCTTGGATTTTGCCCTCTCCAGTTTGCACGAGAAAGATGGGATAGAAGTATATATTTAGCAATAATTTATTAAATATTGGATATGCTCACAAGGTGATACATAAAAGATATTAGCCTTACTGAGTTCAAACATTTTGTTTACACATATTTAACATTCTGGCATTTACCTAATGCTATTGTAATAGCTGTTGATTGATAGTGTCAAGAAAGATTTCCTTCCAGATTATTAACTTTAGAATGGTAGGAAAACATGATGGACTGTACCTACTGTACTGACATTTGCTTAAAAAAAACACACTCATTCTGCATTCATGTGCAGAGAGGGGAAAAAATACCTGTCCCTTTAAAACTGTCTCCCTGACCAAAGAAATGTTGAAGCTCATTTATAAAATATTACTAGCAGCTTGTTATTACTGGCTTTTTAAGACTGAGAATAGCAGCAGTGCTGAGGACACTATTCATAGAGCAGAATGCCAGAAACGGTGTGTTAACCTGAATCAAACACCATAAATTATTGAGAACTGCTGCTTTTGCTGTCTTTTCACTTCTTAAAATATTCCTTTTTGCATGAAAAATCTTGAAGCTAAGGGTTTCTATTTCTCCCATGGAGTATTTCTTCCAAGGGGTGTTTATTAAAGGAAGTTCTCTGCACAACCTATGGAGAAGTGTAAATAAAAACAAAAGCCCCAGGAATAAACATCCTTATTTTCAAGAAGTCTCTAAATTTTTGTAACAAGTCTTTATGTTTTTCTTACAAATCTGTAACGTTTTTGTTCACCCCCTTGAAGGCCATTTCAAACAATCCTTGCCTCTTGCAGTCAACGCTCATCAGGTCTGTGCCTGCTCCAGAATTCACTGGAACCTGTGGAAAGCTCAGGACATACTTTCTTCCCTAAATTCTATAAGGATGACTTTGCCTTTTTTGTTAAAACTATAGGATCTAATAATGATAGCTAACGATTCCAAAGAAGCCTCGATGTGGGGTATTTTCCACCCAGTCCTAATCTGCACTCAGTGAGGATCTTTCTCAGGTCATGGCTATGGGAACTGCTTTTTCTGAGACTGCTTGCATCTTTTTGTGAAACCGTATCAGTTTCAGCCATATGAAATGTTTTTTATTGAAAGCCTTTGAAATGAGTAAAGAGCCTGGGTAAGGAACATAGTGTAGAGTTTGATGTTACAACATTTAGCAGAAAGTACTCTGTGAAGAGTATGAGCAGGGAGCTGTGAAAATAAGAAAGGTACGGTCTTGGGCTGAGCCAGGTAGATGATGAAGGAATGATGGAAGCAAGGTGGGAAGCTGAAGGGTCATATAAAGGAAAGATTTAAGTATTAATTCATACTTCGAAACAGCTAAATTGTTTGAAAGCAGAGTACGTTGCCTGTTCTGGATGATGATTTCACATCACAACAGAAGGGAGTTTTAGGGACCCCTCTTTTTTCTAACTATAAAGGATTGGAAGGTAGCTGAGATCGTCCCAAAACTGTGAAGTCTCTAGCCTGCAGAGAGAGAGAGAGAGAGAGAGACTTTTACAAAATATGGTAAATGACTAAAACAGTTTTTCAATAGGCCAGATTTTTACTCTGTTCCCTGCACAATGACTCAAATGAAGCAATACATTTCCAAGAAGTGCATAGTAGATTTATTGGATGTAAGATTCTCGTTTCTGAACAAAATGAATGTTTACCATTTTTATTGTAATTGTTCTTCAGCCTCATTTGTCACCCTCAGAGGAAAAGCTTACATTAGGAAGCTGGTGCAGAACTACCGTGATGTGACTTTTATGTATGCTTTGCAGTACTATTTATTCTATGAAATTTCTTACGTGCTGCCTGTGGAGGTACCACTTCAAGGGTACCTGCAAGGGTACAGAGGCCAAGATCCTGAAATCTGGATCCCAGCCCTATCTTTGTTAAAAGGCTTGGACTCAGTGCACTCGGTGACAGAGGACTGCAGGAATTTTGCCTGGCCAGGAGCATGGACCCTTTGGCTGTTCAGTGCACTTTCAGAAGTAATTCAGATCTCAGATCTTTTCTATCTGAAAAGGTCATCTTGGCTCTCAGTCATTCCATTAAGTACCTAAAATTAAGTAAGATGAATCTTGGCGAGCATGAGTCATTGTGTGATTTAGAATGAAATTAGCATTATTGGTCACAGGAACAAAATATATCTGAGTATAGTAGAATCACTCACAAAAACAGCCAGTATTTCATCCAGGAGGTCTGAATACAGTGTTCAGTATTGTCTTGGAATACTTGCATTGCTGTTATTTTTGACCACCATTATACAGTAGATGATCATAATGGTACTTTTGGCCTAAGAACTACATCCTCATAGCTTCAAAATCCGCCCCCTGCTGTGGGATTTCAGTTACCCACTTTGAAAACTGTTATATTCTGGAATGACTCTATAAGAGCTGACAGAAGTTAGATTTCTTCAGGGTCTTAGTTCTACTTGTCTAGCGTTAAATAACATATGCAGGTACCAGTATTTTAATTTTGCAGAGCATCCCCAGCTCCTCCTAAAGTCAGCAGAACATGTAACTACTTGCACTTTTGATAATTGGGTCCTGGCCTGATGTGTTTCCATGTGAGACATTCAAAAGCTAAAGTACATAAAATTAGTAGCTGTTTTGCAACTTTGATCTCTTCCTCGTGTGAAAAACTCATACTGTTATAAGGGAATAAACTGAGGATATGGATTTCTGAAGAGAGAACTCTGAGCTCTGCTGCACACCATTTATTTTCCTATTACTCTTTGAATATTGTTTGTTTGACATGTTGTATATCTCTTTGCCTCCCCCCCCTTTTTATTTTAATTGGGACCCGGTTATTGGCTGGAAATTCCACTAGCATGACTCATCCCTGCACTGGAAATGACTGTGAACAGGCATCACGTTGTGGGATTTACTTCCCTCCCTCTTTTTTTTTTTTTTTTTTTTATTTCTAAGTGCTTTAGCGTGGCACGAGCTTGTAATAATAAACTAGGAAGGAAGTTGGAGCTAATCATTTGGTTCTGAATGCACAAGCCCTGCCAAATTTCCCCACAGGCATGAAACAGCCACTCAAACTGTGACACCAGCAAATTAAATCCTGGAGGTAGCTGACCAGAAGTAATGAAATGTGTATTTACCATACTGATGCTGTCAGTCCTAAGACACACTGGCTTTACAATCTAGTTAAGTGGGGCATGTTTGTCACTTCCAGTGGTGTTT
Source organism: Anarhynchus alexandrinus (assembly GCA_008711295.1). Classification (NCBI taxonomy): domain Eukaryota; kingdom Metazoa; phylum Chordata; class Aves; order Charadriiformes; family Charadriidae; genus Anarhynchus; species Anarhynchus alexandrinus. The sequence goes on along the minus strand of VUYV01000094.1, from coordinate 2,570,293 downwards.
AGAAAAATTACTCAGGTTTGTCCCTAGCCACCTTCCCAAAATCCCAAGCCTGGTGCTGGCTGCTAACCCTCACCTCGCACAACGTGAACAGGGTAACAAGAATGGTCTATCCTTTTAAAACACTGCCGAAATGAAATCCATATCCCAAAGGAGATAAGTGATCTCCTCTTATGACATGTTAATTGCCAAGGCTTTTTATTCATCCCTTATCTGCCGCTTCATTCTATAAACCAAACCTTAGAGCTGAAATGAAAGGATAAAGATTATTTCGGGAGCCAATGGATAATAAACAACAGATGCCTCCCACAAACCATGTGTCCTGTGCAGGCAGCAGTTTAAAAGCCTGGGCACGTACAGGTGTGTGGCAGAGGGACACATAATCACTGAAAAGAATAGGTACCACTCAAGGCAGGGATGCATTATGCAGGTGGGCGCAGGCGTGGGATGGATGAGCCACACAGCTACTAAGGAGGTGTCACTCAAAAAATGCCCAGGCATCATGGCAGCAGTGGCTCAAAAGCATCTGGACACAGGCGCACAAAGGAGGGAGGATATCGTTTCACGATCCCCACATGCTTAGGAGATAAAGGACTCAGAAAAGGTTATTTTCCCCAATTAGGTGTTGTCATAGGTAACAATAGCATATGCCTGAGAGGTTTCTATGTATTTAGCTAGCAGAGGCATGTTATGCTAATTGTGTGAGAACTACTGAAGAAGGTTAGTGGATCATTTGCTGAATGGTACTTGCTGTGAATTCAAGAAAACATTGTGAGGGGAAAAATGAAAGTACAGTGTTTAACATAGTTAATACAATACCTATAGAAGTATCAAAGAATAAAATCACACCCCATATGAGCAGTCTCTGAAAGCATCTAATTATATCCTGGGAATGTCTATAACTCTGCAATTATATACTTAATTTCCAGCTGTACTTGATTAACATCACAAATGATTTATAATACCACCAAACACAAGGAACTTGCTTTGAACCCTTTGTTGGCACGTATAAATTTGTTGGGCTCTTTTGTCTGTGTCTCTTCACAGCCAGGTAGGCACGTTGAGTTAGTACCATGCCATTCAGCAGCAAAGCCACGGGAAGGCTAGAGTTATTTTAGAGATAACACCGTTCTCTTTCCTCTCGTGAAGCATTCAAACACAAGCCTATGGAAGGTCAAAACCTACTGACTCTATAATCTGTGGGATTATACATCCACTTCATATGTAGAAATTGGGTCTGTCTTTCCTTAGTTGGACTTGGAAGGCAGCCACGCTTTCTGTGATACAATAGCGCACATGCTTCTGGAAAGCCAGTCTGTGGATGCCTTCCTTCTCCTGTCTTCCCACATCAGGAAAGCTGAAGTAGGAACCATTCCACATTTTGTTAGTGTGGGGAGAACAGGGAGGAAGAAGGATAAGAGAACGTCTACTTGTTTTTGACCAGATCTAAACAGTTAAAGGTTTGAATCTGTGTGGCTCCAAATGCTGGATGAGGATTTAAGGCATAATACAAACAACTTGAAATGTGGTATTTTCATCTACTCAAGGGTAAGCCTGTTGAATTCAGCTGAGGCTAAGGAAAACACATGGAAGCTTTTGCATAACTGTAGTCTTATATTGTAAACCTTTTGGAGCAATCGCTCTGCCATCTGTGAAAAATTACCCAGAATTCCACATCAAAGTATTCATCCATTGATAACATTGGCTTGTATCATTTTAGCAACTTAAAAGTCATTTTTTAAAAGGCAAATCAAAGCAAACCTCAAATCAGCAGCTGAAGTTGTGTTGCCTCTGTTTTTAATCTCAGGCTTGAAGTTGTCTAGACTGGTTATCCTATTTGGGCTGGACTTATACATTTGTTACCTTGTTCTCATGTTGGGTCAGATGAGTGGGTTTGCTTAGGTCCTTTCTTCTCAACCCTATAGTTTTGCCTATAGGGTGATATGACCTTAGGTACATTGCAAAATCTCAAAGCCCAATGATTAAAGCATAAATATATGTAAAGGCAAACTATTGTTATTTAAAATCTTACAATTCTTTGTTCTTGGGGGTTTTTTTGGTGTTTTTGAACACCAGGAGTTGGCAACACTGTATGTGTGAATTCCAAATAGGGAGCCTGGCTCCTGCAGCATAGATCCAAAAAAGATTATTCTCGTGGAAGAATCCCCACTAAGCAAAACTACAAGAAGACAGGAGGTAGCCAAGCTGCTAGAATTACTTTCTGGAGGAGGTGTCTAGCTCTTTGGTACAGGAACAACTTGACTGAATGCATAAGTTGCAAACTAGCCACGGTTGCCCACCCTGCCCTCCAAATAGAGCTCTCGGCCTGTGAAATATGAAGGGGGAAAAGGTACCATGGAGTTGGGAATTGAAAATATCAGAAATTACAGTTTTCAGTGGGGGTAAAGAATTTCTAAGCAGCAGCATGGCCTAATAAACAAAAAGGCAACTCTTGATTAAAGCTTGAACTTTCCTTTCTCATTAATTACCATGAATCTGTTTTGAAATTCCTGTAGAGAACAAGTGCTTCTTGCTGACAGCTGGTTTGCAATTAATAAAAAAGGAAAGTGTTTTCAGCTGGCAATGACTTAACATGCTCATGATATATGAAAACAAGGTTAAATTGCTCCTTTCTCTCTACTACTAGTAAAAGAAATATTGAAAATGAAATGGTGCAGCTTAGGAAATGAAAAGTGCCAACTAAAGCCATGGACATAGTGCTGAGAGCTGCTTATCACCTGGTACTCTCTGGAATGGGCACTTTTGGAAAAGCTTAGCTGGTGCCAAAAATAATTCTTCAGTTGCAGGCTTTCAGAATATATTGCGTTGAAGAATATGTGATCCTGTTTCTGCAAGATAAAAGAGTTTTGATTTAATCATCTCTTTTTGGGGGGGATTTAAATGACTTACATTTCGTGGCTTTGTTGGAAATCCTCTTGCCCCGATACCCTTTTTAATCTCATCCTTCTTCTGCTGTACTCCACCTTCTGTCAGGAAAGAAAGGCGGAGGCTTTGTTCCTCGGGATGGAAGGGATGGAGTAGCCAGAGCATCAGAAAGCACCCAGCAGGAACCAGCCTCTGCTGCAGAGAGACTGGCCTGACAATCAGATGCCTGTGGACTTTGGCTGATTGTGAATCGTATTCCAAAAAAACTGCTAGGGTTTGATGTTAACTGTCTTGCAGAATACGAAACGTAACTTTATCACAAATATAACATGAGTATCCTACGAATACCATGGGAAAGGGGTAAAAGTTAAATAATAGGTTTTACTTCAGCAAAGTTTTTATTCTTGTCTTGTAGAATGCAGAACCTTTCCAGGTTACTGTCCGAGAAGACAATTGTATCGTTGTCTCCCTGGAAGCATCTGATGTGGTGAGCGCATCCTCTGTATATGTTGTGAAGATAGCTGGAGAATCCAAGAACTACTTTTTCCAGTTCGAAGAATTCAATAGCACTTTACCTGCCCCTGTGGTTTTTAATGCCAAATACCATGGCCTATATTACATAGTAACTCTCTTGGTAGTGAACTCAAATATGGTTTCCAAGTCAGCAAGATCAATCACTGTGTTAACCAGTAAGTAACACCTTATTCCTTTTTTCTTCTGTTTCTTCTCTTTGTGCGTGTGTGTTTTTCCCCCAGAAGTCCTTCTTGTGGAGAAGGTTGGGGTGGGTTTTTTGTTTTCAATAGGCTGTCCTTGTGTGTAGGACGAATCCCCCTGTGAGAACAGTAGGGAATATGTGTTGAGAATGCTTGTGAGTGAAAATTCACAAGGTCTGGGCAAGAAGAAAGGGACAGCTGTGGGTTTCCTCCGGGTGACCCTTCCTGAACACTGCCTGATCAGGTTTAACATACTGAAATAAGTGATGGATGAACCTCCTTTCTAGATGTTCATCCTACACTCTTTGAACCAGGAGTTCCAAAAATCTAGTAAAAGGCATGAAAAGTGTTGACTGACATTTCAGTGTAAGGACTCCTGTTACATGGTGCAGTATACTCTGTTTCAAATGCAATAACAATGTTCTTTGATTGCTAATATATTGAAGCAGTACTAAACCTGGAAAGCAGATAGTAGCTACCATGTGTTTCTGCCAGTACAGCTGAAGGTTTTTGTGATGGAGACCATATTTGTAGTAGTCTCTCTCTTACTACCTACACATGCTTTGATCCTGGGGGAGAGGTGTGATTTTGTTTGCTCTGCCATTATGTGAAGCACCACAGATTTCTGTGTGATTCCTGCTGTATTTCTGGCTCTGCTGTTGCTCCAGAACTGCTTTCATGTGCCAACCTGAAAACAATTTGTGGAATATAAAATGATTTCTTCATCTGGAAGACAGATTCAAGAAAAGACAGACAAAAAAATTATTTGGATGGGGCAAAACCAATTTCCAGTTTTGGTTTTTGGTTTGTTTTTTTTTTTGCTAAATGGCACATTAAAATCTATGGACGATTTTAGTTCGCTTGCAGATGAGGAATGGTTATGATTTCATGTACTTTTTTTTTATTCTGTCAATGAGGAATGCCATCCACTGTAATAACATTCAAAGCATATTGCAGTAGTCTCACATGTTACTGAGGTACTTGAAACTCAGGAGTAACCAGATTTTGCATCATCTTCAGCCTTCTCTTGTGTGCTCAAGTTGTGCCCTGTTGAGGACAACTATGAAGAGGTTCCATGGAAAAAATATCATGGGGTTGGGTAATGCAAGTCTTTTTTGAGGCATATGTGCAAGAACATCTAAGTGTAGCGGACAATTTAAGGGTTTGTAGGCAGCCTGAATTTCCTTTTCTTTGACTGCTTTAACCTTGCAGACCAAATAATAATTCTAATCCAATTTTCTATTTTATGGTTTGTTTGGTTTCTTAAAAGAAAATAATGGAAGCATCAGGTGCCATATACAACTAAAAAAAAAAAAAAAAAAACCNTTTTTTTTTGTTTTGTTTGGTTTTTTAAAAAAAAAAAAAGGAAACATCAGGGCCCAAATAAAACTAAAAAAAAAAAAAAAAAAAAGCCTCACCATGCATTTCCATTGGGTTTTGAACGTTGCACGTGCAGTCATGCAGCAGCGCCCATTGCCGTTTGGTTTCCAGAGCCCACGAGGGTCACTGGCAGCAGGGTAAAGTGTGATCCAGGTGGCAGATGGAGCACACGCTCCGGTGCCAGGGATCTCTGAAGGAAGGAGGGAGGCAGTGTCACTCAGCCCATCAAAGCCAGCCCCGGACTTCCCATTTCTGGCTCAGGGGGTTTCCACAAGGTGTTCCCGAAAGAGCACGAGGCTGACGGCTCCAAGGGGCACAGCCCACAGCACTCTCACTCCTCCAAGGCTTGACGGTGTCCTTTCCGACAGAAAGGAGCCCACCCCTTTTCGCCACCTGCCTGAGGCGGGTGCGCTGGCAGCATCTCAGGGTTTCCCGCTGTGGCCTCTGCTGCTCACCCAGACCTTGGAAGGACCAGCGATTCTGGCAGTCGGCCCGCGCTGCTTGAGGAACTCGTGTAAAAAGAAGGGAACAGCGAATTTCACTGGTTTTGTCTCAACAGAAGGTCAGCCTGGTTCATGGAAAAGAAAGGGCATTTTTGCAGACGGCGCTGAAGGCTGCTGTGCCGAGCACTGAAAGCGTGCTGTAAATTGTGAGCTTCGCAGGGGAGCCCAGTCTGACTCCTGGTATTTTTGTTTGGGCAGACTGGTGAGTGCTAGCTCTCATGTAGCAGCCTCAGCTACTAACCTAGCTCATTTTTTTTAGCACAAGGCTACAGGAATGGCAGTAAATTTGGAACAAAAAGACAGCGTAGCAGGCTGGGCTTTTTAAGGTATGTTCCAGTACAGTGCTTTTGGGAAGAGATCGTAAAACTCATGTAGTGACCATTGGCTTCTCCTGCAAAACTGCATTAGATGATAATTGGGTTTTATTTTCTTATTTTAATTTTTCCTTTCAACGGTATTGTCCACTGCCTGTTTTACATCATTTTCTGACTATTAATTAACTTGATTTTTTTTTGGCAGACAATAATTAGGAGAGATTTATATTTTTCTTCATGCCATATGCTCTTTCTGCCTGTTTAAAATCCTTAGTTTATTTTAACCATGCAAAGACATATAACTATTTAATTTATTCCATCTATATCTTACACATGAAAAAATGACACATTGCAACTAGCTTCCAGGACCAAATTAATTCCTGCTCTAATTTCATTGGTATCAGGAGAGCTTTACCAGTTGTAGATTGGCCCCATTCATTAGGCTGCCACAGGATAAATCAAGCAGGATCGCCAGTGATGCCAATGGGGTTATTCCCAAGGCTGTACTTCAATATTTCACAATAGTTTTCTGGGATCTCCTGATGTCCGCAAAGGAGTCAGTGCAGGGTGATATAGTCTTTCAGCTTGGCCATATGCTGGAGATCGGAGTTTCACACAGAGCAGCGTGTATCCAAATTGTGCATGTCAAAACGAGAGCAAGGTCCTTCAGAGAGGTTGCCTACTTAGAAATTCAGTGAGAGTCGTGAAAGATCTCAGCTTTCCGGTGGTATATCTTGATGACATTTCCTTTTTCCTATTCACATCCCTCAGTGATGTGCTGCTTCTCAGCATATTGGCAAGAAAAAAGGTATGTCCCTTCACAGGTTGGAACTTCATCCCACTTAAATCAGAGAAGATTTTGGTTTAGCCCTCAAAGATTTCTGTCCAGAAAAAAAGATTCCTCAAGATAAAGATGATTTAAAAGCCAGCAAATGATATATTTTATCCATTGCACATAGGCATATCTAAGTATATATGTGTAAATATAAATACATATAAATATACGTGTGCATAAATGTGTACATGTAAAAATAGAAAAAATCTTAACATTATATAAATACACATATATGCATATATGTATGCTACTATTTGAGATTTCTGTTGTTAATTTGGGCCTTCTCTACAAGACTGAACAGTTTATTTTCTGCTTCTCTCTGATTGGAATCATTTCAGGGCTTTCTCATGTTAATCAAAACACCACAAACTATAGGGTTTCCTTGTTTAGGTTCTGTAATCCAGATTGTTGTAATGCAAAGTATGAGCTATTTGTTGCAATATTTCTTCTTGGAGCCCAAGGGTTTTGTCAGCTTGAGCACAGCCCACATCCTTGCACTGCTTCCTGACCTGGGACGTTAGAAGGACAAGATGAACAGGGCGCGTTCAACTCTTAGACAGGAAACCCGTAAAATAGAATTTGAGCACAAAAAAAGCACTTTTTTCTTCTGATTCTGTAGGAAAGCTGTGTCCAGCGAATTGGGCTCAGTACTTCGCTGAAGGAGGAAAACTGAAACCCTGACCACTTATTATTAAAGATCCCTGTGATGGTTTTCACAAGAATCATAGAATCGTAGAATGGTTTAAGTTGTATAGGTGCGTGAGTCTCGCCGTCCTGGCCAGATTCCTGTGTGTGCAATTGCATTGTGCCTATCAAAATGACCTTCCTTCCAGTTCTCAGTCTGGGCAAAGTTAGAAGTAGTTCTGGTATTTAACACAATTATTTCAAGCTTGCTCTCTTCTGCTCTTGGCATTTTGGCTTTTCAACAGGAGTGAAGTAACTGCAGAATTTAGATACTTAATTTAGTGCTTTGCAGCATTTGAAAGAAAGTTCCACCTTAATACTAATTGGTTTTAACGTAGTCTATGAGATAAATAAAGGGCATGGATGTAAAACCAGTGACTGAAATTTTCACTCATTCTCCATTTTCCCAGCTTGAAGCCTTGTTTTATTCTTCCCAGGGTGACTCATACCCATACAGCCTTTTTTTTTTTTTCAAATTCACTCTCAATTTTTGTTGTGGAGAAAAAACGTTTGTACATTTGAAGGAATGGGGAGAGCAGTACATTGCAAAGCTATTGTGTGCTGTAGGAAAAATGTATCTCTGCTGGGAATTGGAGAAATCAGGATCTCAGGATCTCTGAGGGTAATTGAGAACAGCTTCGCCTGACTTATTTTAGCTTGTGATTAGGAGATTTGAGTGCTAAATGTCTCATTGTTTCAAAACCCGATGATTCCTTACATAAATCACTGTAAAATATATTCCCTTTAGGGAGAGTTCTGCCTCTGTGTCTTCTACAAAAAAATATTCTCCTCAAGAGAGCAGCGGGCCTGCTGCCTGGGACTCTGATCTCTTCAGCTCGCAGAAAGTAATTGGCATTAGACCTCGTTATTGCTTGGTTGTCATTGTGCCAGATGCTGCAGGAAGTGATTCAGCAGGTCGAATCCTTTCCTCTGGCTCATTAATGGATCAGAGCTGTTGAAGTAGGAGCTTCAGAGGGTTTTTTTTCCCATGAAATGTAAAACTTAAGTCCTTTATGCTTTTCTTTCTTAAAGGATGACATGGCACATCTTTAAAAAGGCTGGTTATCTGTGGCAGCCCTAATTTTGAAACATAACTCAGAAGAACATCTAGGTCCATTAAGTGCTCAGCTTTCCTCAGCAAACAAATCATGTTATCCCCTTTTTAAGGTGAAAAAACCCCTCCATCAGAATCAAAGAAACAAAAAGAGCTGCAAGCATATGAGTATTTTTTCCTGCCATAATTTCTATTAGAAGGCTGGCTTAAAGTATCAGCTCAAAACTTTTCCAGAGCAACAGATACACCTTTGTTCTTGTGACAACATTATTTTTTAATTTGTATTGTCTTTTTATTAGTCATGTTATGTGGGCATCTGGAAATTGCAGTATACACCATCATTGCTCAGATACTACTTTCACTTACATTCCCCTTTAATAAGCAATTGTGCATGGTATCCTCTATTACATATCATAAAGTTGAATATTATGTTCCTAAAGTATTAAACAGCAGCTGTTTAGTCTCAAAAATGGTTGAATTTTAGCAAGAGATAAAATGATTCCTGAGGTTTATAGCGTAATGGAAGCTTTACCCAGGCTATGACTTACTCCCAGTAACGATATAGATATGGAAATGTAGTGTTTCTCCAGTGTCAAGCTGGGGGGAAAGTTATGTAGTTCACAACTTCTTCTTGTGAATAAAGGGGGTTACCCACAGGAGTTAGGTCACTCCACTAATGGGGCTTCTTTTTTATAAAAGTCACAGTATGAAGGTAAATCGTGATTAATTTGGGTTTCAGTGTTGAGAAGCAAAAGAGTTGATCTCAGTCCTATTTCAACCACCCACATGTAATACTACATCTAAGCTACCACAGTAATCAGTCATTAATTGAATCTATAGAGTGACCCAATCTCCAAATATTAAAACCAAATGGATTTTGACTGGAATATAGTACTTATTTTCAATGTACTTTTTTTTTCCCCCCTTCCTGAATGGCAAACGTTAATGTGTCTGGCACACACTGAATGCATTAGTGGAGGATTTAGCATCCAGAATTTTCCAGGGCATTTGAAGAAGAGGCTAGCAGCATTTGTTGTGCTATCTTGATGTTTGTATGGTGCAAGCTGTGTGCTAAATACAAAATGCTGCAGAGTCCAGGAGAAATAGAGAAGTTAAATTCCTCATAAATAGATATAATGGGAAAGCAGTTGGTATAGGAGCAGCAAATTCTGAGACAATAAGAAAAAAGACAAATTTGGGTTTTGATCCTGCAAGCTTGTCTACGTGCATTTAATATAATCTGTGTCGTGGTTTGTGCTAAAAATAAAGAGATTGTACATGAAGAAGTGCTTTAAACATGCTGTTAGAGGGACAGTGAAATCCTCTAAGTCCCTTCTGTAATATGACTTCAGACATCAATGTAGTGCAGAGCGTTTATAAAACTAAGTTTTCTGAAGTATTATATTACACTTTATTTAGGCTATTTTCTTGAGAACCACTGTAACCTGTGAAAAGCTGGATCCTAAATTCTGAAATCTGTAAAATTAAAAAGACCAGACTGTTTATGCTCTGACTTATAAATATAGATAGTGAAGAGTGACATTTTACATATTTTTTGAGTTTAATAACCCCAGGAGCAGTTAGTAAGTGAAAAACAGAACATGATTTTTGTCTGCTGAGTGTCCTTTTAATTTCACAGTGTGCAAATAGCTTTTGATGTGAAGATTTGGTGCCGAAGGAAGTAAGATAATAGAAGAATCTTTAAATTGCATTATATCACTCATGCTACTCTGCTAACATCAGCCATGAGCAAGGAGAGGATAGTAAGCGGAAGATAACAACAAGAAAGAGAGTCTGTGGTGATTACCACTTAATTCAATTATTGGTTAATTAAATCAAAGCATCAGGAGGAAAAATCATTTGGATTAAAAATGAATATAACTTCCATCCTTTATTTGATTTGTTGTAGGAAGGAATAAATGGGGTAATTTAATCAACGACATAAGAAAGTTTCAGTAATTCTTTCAGAAATAAGGAGACCTCAGATGAGAATGAGATAGTGGGTGTGCCCTGGGCTTTTTCTGCTAACATGAAAGATGACTGCATGGAAGAGTTGTGCTATATAGAGATTGTTGTTGTCATTTAAACTGCTATCGTGTGCTACGTGAGCTGTGATATGAACCCTCTGGTCATGTGGATAGTCAGATCAACTATTTATTTCAGAATAAGCGATGGGAAAAGCGTCAGCGGACTGAAGAGGATAAGGCTTTGTTTCCCATGATCTGCTTTACTCCTATTTATTTCTAGGCTATTACCAATTGTCAGCAAAATTTTCACAGATCACATCACTGAAGTGCCTGTTGGTATCTGTGAGATTGAGAGTTTCTATTTTTAAGTGGTTAACATACAAATATACTGATATTTACCTGAAGCTAATGAAGCGTCTTTGCCATGAGAAATAGGTTAATAATCCCACAACATTGCATTCCCATGCTTTGACAAAGTTAAAAATGACAACACGACTTCTTCTTAAGACTCAGGGAGAGATTCTGTTTGCATCTCTGGCTTTTGTTCTTAGTTGTCGTTTTTTCTCCTCACCTAGTTCTGTGATGAAAATATTGTGCCATTAATTGGGAGTTAATTTTCGCTTCCACTACAGTCCTGCTTTTCCATCTTTGATTAACCTATTCCACCTTCCGTGGGATAATTCCACTTTTGAAACTGGTGCTGCTCTTCCCTTTCATATACTCTTTCTTCTTGCTCGTTGTGACTCCATGCTCTTTGGGGAAAAATATTTTATTAGTTTTTCTCCAAGGTCTACCGCAGCAGAACTTTGAACTCAAATGTGTCCTCTAAGGCCATGCTAATGAACAGCCTGAATTTTTCAATCTGTTCCCTAAAGTGTGCAAGAACTAAATCAACACGATAAAACTTATAAGGATGTAGGCATAATTACTGAGGGTGTTGTTCATTAACTACCTCTATTAAAAAAATGTCAGTATGACAAATTTCAACTAACACTATAACCTTGTTTTGAATATCTGCTTGGCCCTCTTAACCAATGTATAGTTGGGTTGCTATCATTTTTTTTTTCTTGCTGAGAAGAGCATCCAAAAAAGGCTAAATTTTGGGGTTTTGTTTTTGGGGTTTTTTTTGGTTTTGGTGGATAAAGGAGACTGAAGGAGACCTATGACTCTTATTAGCAACAATTCAGACTCCCAGCTACAGTGAATTGACACAGCTTTCCTTAGTCAATGGAACTACACTGGTCTAGATGCCACATCCCAGAATATTTTTCTTACTTTTTATGGCCCACCTGGCTCAGAGTTCAGAGCACTATAGATCAGCAGTTCTGCACTTACCTCCTTTCTGTGCTCAGGCTTCCCCTGTGCCCTCCAGTAAACCACTTTACTTCTCCATACCTCAGTTCTTCGTCTGTAAAATGTCGGTGATGGTACTGCTATATTTTGTAGAAGCTTGGTGTGGATAAATATGTTGAAGATCGTGACCCTCTCAGATGTGATAGAAATGGGAACTGTGTAATTACCCATGAAACAAAGAAGTGAATACGTGTCAAAATAGAAAATTTTCATTCAGGTAGCTTCCTTTAGCCGTTGCACTAATAAGGTTGTCAGCTAATCTTAAAAGTTTAGATTTATGCCAAAGTTCTGAGCAATTGCAAGTGTTTTGTTGTGTTTGTCTGGGCACTTTTACGTGATTGGCAAGTGTTACAGATGAAAATCTTTGTGGGGTGATGACTGTGAGTGCTTAAATAATAACTGCTATTTCAACCTTATTTTTTATGGCATATATGGATTTTTTTTCTTGTCCCAGACCGCTGTGAAGCCCCTGATATCACCTGGTAGATTTAAGAGTGCCTGTGCCGTACCTAGCAAAACCATTTGTTTCTTTGGTGTTATATATGTGTCAAGAACTCAGTTTGCCTATTAATGTGCTCCTTTTTTTTCCTTTTATTTGCACATCCTTTAGAACCCCTTCCTGTGAGCAGTGTTTCTATCTATGATTACAAACCATCTCCAGAAACAGGAGTGTTGTTTGAAATTCAGTACCCAGAGAAGTACAATGTTTTTACCAGGGTAAATATAAGCTATTGGGAAGGAAAAGACTACCGAACAATGCTGTACAAAGGTAGGACGAAACTATTCCACTAAAACTTTATGCTAACTCTGCTGGAAATATTTTAAACAGTGGTCTTAGGTGTGGTTTTGGCATGTATTGGTTGTATCCTTTTATATTTCTGGTAATGTGTCTGTTTATATAATAACTTTTATATCATAAACTAAGGGATGGGTCTTTGAACTGAGCAAGTGGTTGACTTTGGATTTAAACCTGCTTCCCATTCTAGTTCTAGTCATGCTTCCTTGCTTTTGGATTTTAGAGGAAGTCTGGGTGGTCTGGATTTTTTTAATCAGTTCTGAAATCCTCAAAAGGGATCCCCAATTTCTGGTGCTTCCAAACAAACATGTACACTAAAATCCCAAAAACTTTCCACCAATTTTTTTTATCTTTCCTGCTGCTGTACAATCCAAAACAAAAGAAAAGGAAAAAGGAAAGAAAGTCAAAACTCTGTAGGAAGGACAAAGATACAGTTTTGCTTTCGAGATATGCTTGTTGAAATCCCTGGATGACATTCTGTGTCAGCTGAAAGCATTAAAAAAGTTCCCAGTCCCTTCCCTCTGGCAAAGGTTTCTTCTTTGGTGAATAGATGATACGAAGGCTCTGGGATGCCCCAGAGCTGGGAAACACATTCAATATACCTGATTCCTGGTGCAGGATTTAAACCTGGTGGTTCTGTATCACTATACAGTGACACAGTGCTAATAGTGCTATGCTGTGTAATACTGTGTATTACTGTAGCTTTCAGTATTGTCCCTGAGCGAATAAACCCTGCTGCATATTATAAATTTCATTTTTCTTAACATAATCTAATCAAAGGCAATCAATCTGACAATCTAGACAGTCGGTCTAAACAATTTAAACAACCAATCTAAAGTCTAACAAGAGCAAATTCTGCTTTTTTTTTATTTGTTTAAATCTGAACTCCCTTTCCACCTGCAATATAGCTTAAGCATAGAATTTATCTCAAAGATGTAAATGGGACTGTGCTATGGAAAGCATCCTAAGAGGTGAGAAAGACACCTGCACACTCTGCAGACCCTGAAACCCCAATGGTTTAACGTTGCATAGTGGCCGTAAAATGCTTTTAAGCAATCCAGTAGGTGCTGGATTGAATTTTAGGCACTGAACTAAAGCTCCCAGTGTCGAAGTCTGGTCACTGTAAGCTCTCTGTAAGGTCAGCAGAGGGAGATACACACCTCCAGTAAGAGGTCAGAAAATTTTGGAGTCTCTTTGCTTCACTACAGACCGGGGCTAGAAATCACATTTTCAATGCTGTAAAGTGACAGAAGTTCGGAGGGGAGATGCTGGATCATAGCACAAAATATAGGTGACCTCCTTCCAGAGAACAAAAGGGATACCATCAGTAATTTTTGTCTTCTGCAGCTAATACGTGGTTGCAGGGGCTGTAAAGCTGCAGCGGCTGATTAATAAAAAAGCCAGCCTGAATTAAGAGATTCACTAATCAACTTGCACACTCCTTCCCTTAGCCAAATAGCCCAAAGGAACTTCTTTCTCTTCAGCCCACACGTGCAATGATGTTGGATGTGAGCTCAGCTCTCAGTTGCGCGGCTCATGCTCAGTTGCATGGTGGATGGCCCTTTGAGCATCTACCCCCAACGTTATGCCTCAGTCAGCAAAAGACCAAGGAGGCTTTTGCGTGCAGCAGTTAAAGGTCTGCAGAAGCTGTCAGATGCTCTTTGAGGTATTCAGCGTCACGTGGAACAGGTTGCCAGATTCAGTTCCCTTTCCTGTGAAAAGTAGTTCATGTTTCTTGTGCTGGGTGGTTTGGTTTTTTTTTTTTTTTTGGAGCAAAGTGGCTTTGACAGCCAGGAAAAATGTTGGCAAGCTGAATTATTAGAATTTCATGTCTCAGACCAGGCTGAGCAATGTTTAAACATCTGAAACACTGCCAGTTCAGCATGTGCAGGTACATTATCAGAATGTGAACATTTGATGTATTTTCCTATTTTTTTCCTTTCTTCTTTTTTTTTTTTTTAACCTTCTGCAGATTTCTTTAAAGGTAAAACAGTTTTCAATCACTGGCTGCCAGGTATATGCTACAGTAACATCACATTTCAGTTGGTATCAGAAGCAACCTTCAACAAAAGCACGCTAGTGGAATACAGCGGGGTCCAGCATGAACCCAAACAGCACAGAACAGGTGAAGAAAATGATTATGTCCCATTTGCTCCAAGTCTGTCTGTCTGCTTTCCGTCCTGCCATGGGGAGGGGTTGATCCCACAGAGAGGAGGCTGTTTGTGGGAGCAGTCCCAGGAGCTGCTCCTGGCCAGGAGCATGGGAGGAGGATGCTGCAGCTAGTACAGAGGGTTATGTGTACAATACAGCGCAAAGGGAAATTTGCATGAGCAATTCTGTTACAAAGCTTGCTTTTTAGAAAAGAAATTCTGCTACTCTTGAGATATCCTAGGCCGTGTGCTGGGAATTAATTTTTAAGCCACCAGAATAGCCACACTGAGAATACTGTTGTTTTATCTATATTGGTCGGTCTCCTTGCGCACTGAATCATGGCTAAACTGTTGGAGAAGGCCTTCCTCATCGTGCAGGCTTCCATCATGGAGAAGAAGAATGTCATAGTCGCCCTACTTGGCGGCCAGCTTATGCCCTGAAGCATGAACTTTTAATTTCCAAGACAGCAGTTGCAAAGGCTGAAAATTGCATTTGTTCAGGGTCCAGAGCTAATTTAATTTGGCCCTGGGACGGTGCCCAAAACTTGCCTCTTAATCTGTTGGACCACAGACATTTTCCAGGGTCCAAAGTGAAATGAACCAGTGGTAAAATCAAAAGGCCAAATCTTCAATTGAATACACGGGTGTTGGTCCATTGCCTTGGACAGAGCAAAGCCAACTGATGCCAGCTGAGTTCTGTCCTAGGGATCCTAAATATAGTTATCAAGATATTGAACCATAAGAATGCAACCAACAGCATCACATTTTTCTTTCCTGATGCCCTCCCCTTCCTCATTCTTCACACGAACTGCAACGAGATTGCAGCATCTGGTTTTGCATTAGTGGCCATGGCTGGGGCAGGGGAGGTGAACAAATTAGTGTGCTGTAAGGTGCCAGCTTAAAAGGTGCCAGTCAAAATTGTTTGCAGAGGCTTCTCGCACTTAATCATGTGTAAGGGCAGACAGATAAGCAATTACAGTGGGGCAGACAAAATGCTGTGTGATCACCTCCTGGCATAAGTTGAAGGAACTTCTTTGCGTGCCAGAATTTTGTCTTCTAGAGAACCAAATTTAAGATCAAGCTTTCACAAATATTAAATTTAAAGGTGGCTGCTAAAAGCATATGAAAAGCCCTACAGCAACGTGAAGGTCATACTTTTTAAATATGAGCTATGCCATATTAGTTTTGCATATGTTTTTCAATTCATTTCTACAAAAGTGGGTTTTTTGATGATCAAGATCTTTCTGGAAGACACAATAAAATAAATGAAGATCCACTCTTGCAAAGTCACAGTCGAGTAGCCTTGCTGCTGTAAAAGCACTGAAGTCTGATTTACTGTGACTTCACATCTGCTTTTCTTCCTGGTATTCTTGAGTCGTGATTCTTCTGTGAATTTATGCTCATCTTGATCCTACTAGTATCACTTCTGCTATAACTATGTGTAAGAGAAGGGAGAATCTTAATAAGAATAATTTATTTCAAAGTATCCATAGATGCATTGTTTTTCTGCAAACGGTATTTCTCTGGGGAATTACCAAATAGTACATATGCACAGAACATACCTATTAAAAAACTAACCCTTGCTTCTCTTCTAGTTCCTTACCCACCTCGAAACATTTCTGTTCAGATTGTACCAATCAACAGAAACAACTGGGAAGAGCACAGTGGGAATTTTGCAGAAGAATCCTTCATGGGACCACAAGAAATCATAAGGAAAGAGAAACTTAGCCATTTTTCTGACAACCCACCTGACATTCCAGTAGTGAACACATCTGCAGCCTGGCCGGACTACCGCCATAACAGCACCGAGTACGAAACCACATCGCAGCCGTACTGGTGGTCTAACGAAGCTGCATCATCAGAGGGTGAAGAGGAGTTTGTCAATGCAGTTTCCAGTGATTATGAGACCAATGAAGTCAACACATCTGGAAAACTCAAGCCAGAGCTCCCCTCCTTCCTTCCTGTACAAATGGTGCTGACCTGGTTACCACCAAAGCCTCCTACTGCATTTGATGGTTTCCATATCAATATTGAAAGGGAAGGTAAAACAGAGCCATATACCCTTTTCATGCCCCTTTTCTGTAATTCCATTGGTTGGTTGTCTCCTCTACAAATTATTAATTGTCTAGTACTCTGCTTCAGTGGGATTTGTTAGATCTCCTGTATTTCTTGAGAAGTTTCTTGCATCAAATAGCATCAAGTTCTGGCTGGGCTTCATAAAAGTAAGGGAGGAGGGGTAAATTGCAGTTTGCAATTCTCATTTGTTAAACAAGATTTATACCGTTGTACATATTGCCGCACTGTTTGCACTGCAGTTATCGTAAATACATTCTGGTATCAGAGAAAGGAGAAACAGCCTGATAGAAATTTGAGATGAAGAAGTTACATTTTACCATGTAGCTTTGGAGAGCCACTGAGAAATGTTCTCAGGGGCACCTCAACTGGAAGGGGCATACAGAAAAGATGGTCTACATTCAGATTAACATATGTCTTAGAGGACAGCTACTGAATGTATTCCTTAGGCCATAAGGAGGCTGAGGTGGAGAACGGGGAGACTTTTCAAGCGATGAAGCTGCAATAAAATGGCCACGTTACTTAAAGATTTTCTGGTTTAGAATCTGTTTTCTCCAAATGAATTTAATTTCCTGACGAGCAGTTTTCATAAGCCTTCCCACACTCAGGGCAAATACTATTTTGCAGAATAAGGAAGCAATAGATAGACAATTGGAAGCTCCTTTTTGTCCATGCCGTGCTGTTTTTCACTTGCACAGTCACGGCAGCCCTATTTTATCATCCCTGTTACTGAATGAAAATTTGTCCTGGGTTTATTGTTCCTCTACACCTATACTGCAACCTTAGTCATTAATTACTCTTGTGCTGATGGCAAGAAGTAAAACTACCCACATAAATCCAGTCCTTTTGGATACCTTTTAATCCCACAGCAGAAACAGTATTAGCATTTCTGATATAAATCATTTTCTCAGTGGCTGGAGCCTTTCAAATTTCAATTAATCCACACTTTTTTTCCCCCCTGATTTAGAGAACTCCACGGAATTTTTGACAGTAAGTGAGGACACTCACAAATTTGTTGCTGAACTGAAAGAACCGGGAAAATATAAGTTGTCTGTAACAACATTTAGCTCCTCTGGCTCTTGTGAAGTTCGTGGAAGTCAATCAGCAAAAACACTTAGCTTTTACATCAGTAAGTATCTCAACAAATCTGTCTTTTTCTCCCACACCGATATAACTTTAATGTTCGGAGTTTGACCACGGACTTGTGGCAGCTAAGGCATCTGCTTCATGATCAGAAGAGTCTGGTCTTCTGGAATTCCCTGTGCCAGAGAAGGAAATATAGTGCAAATATGTTATGTCCTGCCTGGATGGGCCTTCATCGTGCCATCTTGGCAGAGCTAGGAACTGAAAGCAGGTGAGGTATTTGACGGAGTCGCAGAATCAGAGAGTCATAGAATGGTTTGGGTTGGAAAGGACCTTAAGGATCATCTGGAGTCATTGCCCAGTGTTCAGAAGTGGCTCACTGAAACAGGTTCCCCTCTTGCATCTTTCAAAGAGAGGATTTAATTCGGAGAATTAAGTCGGTGGTTATAGAGATTATTGAAAATATTTAACTTCCTTACTCCTGGAGGCTGGATGAAGGGCATCTCAGGCTGAGAGTGTGGGAATTGCGCAATTAAACACTGAACTCTGAAATTACATGGTCTCTGAGAGAACACGAGGAAAATTACAGTAGATGAAATAGTTCAGCCTGCTAAATTCAGAGGAGAAAAAGTAATTTATTATTTCCCTGTAGAATCCCAGGGTTTCTTAACTGAAGATTTAGTAAAAGACAAAGTAATAATCCACCACTGTGCAAACTAATATCATGACTGACAATTAGATCAGCAAGTGAGACAGGTGTTGGTGAATTCAGATTATCACCCTTCTGATGGCTGTGGTCACCTTTGTACCATTTTCTACAAAAAGAAATAGATATAGCCTACAAAATACCCGTACAAGGAGAATAGGGGAATACTTGCAGCACTGCACAATTTTACATGTGGGACGATAGTGTCTCCCCCGAATCATGAATGCTGCAACAAGACACGGTAGCTAAGGCTGGCAGAAATATTCATATTAAAAGGAAATGTATCAAGTACTTAAATACACTACTAACTAAAATTTTGTCTTTAGTAGCTCATAACATGTACAAATGCTAGCTATTTAGGCTTAAATTCATCATAATGCTTGACTGCATGTAACTGGATTTCACTATCACCCCTATGGTTTTAACAACTTTATAGTTGAAAGAAACAATATTTGGAAAACAAAGAGAAAAGAGGAAACAGCACATGCGAGAAAGGGTCTCTGCTGTTGTAATTTCACTGTCTTCTGGTTTTCTTTAGGAATAGTTATTAGACAGCTTCATTGTATGGAAAGCATTAAAGTATATGTAAATATACAAGTATATCAGATAAATTATGTAGTGTTGCTATTAGTACCAAATGTTATTCCATTTTATGAGGTGTGACTTATTTCCATTAAGCAGTATGCAATACAGTGTCCTCCATGAAGTCTACAAACTGGGGACAGAGACCTGAGAGAAATGAGAAAACATTAATCCAAAGTATAGGTATATGGATTGCTAGATTAAGGATGAACTTGAATCTCATTGGGTATAAAGTATTAAGATGTTACAGGAATGTAACAAATATTTCCATTTTATGTGTAGCGCATGAGGATGTTTGGGGATTTGGGTTTTGTCTGTTAGTTTTTCAGCCTTTTAGAACCACATGAGGGTTCTTGGCAGTCGTCTTACTCGTTCTGACAAAGGCAAGATCTTTAGTATTTCAGATAGATTTTAAATGTATTCTGGTAGTATGCTAAACCTGAGATGTGCATAAGTACTGTTAAGGTGGAATTGCTTTTCCATTCCTCTTAGTGAGTCTAATCAAGTAGGCCTTGCGTGAGGACTACAGCTTTGGGCTGTGACATGAGGTACTTAGTTCCCTTAACGCCCATGCTGAAAAAACTTCTGAATTGTAAGAGCTACACGTACATCCACTGGCTCCAGAGGTGAATCTAATGATCTAATTCCTCTTTTCACCTGAGTAGGTGTGGGTCTGCTGTCATGAATAAATTTTTCTCCCAGCTTCAGCCTTATCTTATCCTTGTAGCATTCAGTCAGTGAATCATCCTGTCAAATTACTGGCTGGTATTACACAACATTTTTGTCGCACTCAGATAGCAGTCTGGAATGTCAAATCTTATAGGCTGATCTTACACCAAATTCTTGTTCCGGCATTTGTTTTATTTTCTTAATAATCTTAAAGTACCATTAGAATTGTGTGGAGGAACAGGATATCAAGGAGAGAGCTGTCACAAGCATCACTTAAAAAGTGACAAGAAAAGCTGACAATTTTCATGCAATCTGAAGTTTTGACCAAGTCTAGCAGAAGTTATTTTCCAAATTGTTATTTTATCTGCATTTAAACCTGTGTTCTTTACTAAATGCTTCAAACAGCCCGATGGAGACTGAGATTCTTCACTGTGGTAACCACTGTGAACTCGATTTTCACACTTCAAGATTGTAGTACGCTTGGAGGGTATGTAAGTGTGTGGAGAGGCGAAAAAATTTGTATGCTTGTCCTTTAATGTTTGTCAATGATCTGTACATTATTGGATGTCACCGCTTTTAAACATTCCCTTGGAGCAAATCTGATATTGCTGAGCGGTTTCTGGTAAGCAATAGAGAGTACTGCAACCTGAGTTTTCAAACAGTGATGTTCCTCTCATCGTCCCCTGCTGTGCTACAGGTGAAATAGCAGCAGATCCCAGGGGCTGCCATCTTCGCTGCCTGAGGGCTGTGGAGATGGACAGCTGTCAGTCCAGCCTATTTCACTAGTAGTAAATAATCCCAGGAAAGAAGGATGTTTTAACATCAGTGCCTCAAATGCATAGAGTGGCTTGCTCAAATGTGCTTTTGGGACGTGTCCCAGGCCCCACAGGTGAATGGATTGAAGAGCTCACTGAAAAACCCCAGCATGTGACCGTGACGGTGCTAAGCTCCACTACTGCCCTGACATCCTGGACAGCATCACAGGAGAGCGGCGGCAACAGCACCATCGTGTCTGTGGTCTCCCTGACCTGTCAGAAGCAAAAGGAAAGTCAAAGGCTTGAAAAGCACTACTGCACTGAGGTAAGTGGCAGAAGCTGAAGCCTTTGCAAATACAGGAAAAAATTGCTCATCACCCTGCTGGGTGGGATCATTATGCCCAAGGGCCCTATCAGGCTCAGGGCTGCAGAGCACAGCTGTAGGTGCTCCCTTCTGCGATCTAAAGGGACACAGAGCGGAGAGGAGAGCGCAGCATTCAGGAATGAAAGGGCGCAGTAAACCACAGTAGTGTTAAAATTGTATTTCTGTAGGAGCGACTGTGGCCAGTCCTTTGTTCAAGCTTCTGAGTTATGTTGTACCCTTTGAGACTTTTTTGTGGCTGTCATGGTTTAAGCCCAGCCAGCAGCTAGGACTACACAGCTGCTCGCTCAATTCTCCACCCGCTTCCCCTGAAGGGTGGGGAGAAGAAGGAGAAAAGGAGGAGAAAGGAAAAAAACCCCACCTCGTGGGTTGAGATAATTATGGTTTAATAGAACAATAATGGAAAACAAAATTAATAATAGTAATAATAATAATAGTAAAAGAATATGCAAGACAAAATAATACAACACAAGTCACTCTCACCACCTGGTGAATTGATTGTCCAGCCCCTCTCGAGCAGTGATTGCGCTTTCCCGACCCCTAGCCAACCCCTATTTATATACTGAGCACTGTGTCTATGGTATGGGATATTCCCCAGCTTGTTCTGTCTATGCTCCCTCTCAGCTCCTGTGAGAAGCTGAAAAAAGTCCTCGACTAATATAAACATTACCTGGAAACAAATGAAACAATATATATTATCCACATTCTTTTCATACCAAATCCAAAACACAGCAGCTACCAGAAAGAAAATTAACTCTATCCCAGCTGAAATCAGGACAGTGGCAGTAGGCAAAATGGTGCCATATCATAACACTTAGACATATGCTGTAATACATTTGCATTAAGCAAAGTTCTCACATGCATGACTATCATCAAACTTGCATGAATTCTTTTTACATTTTCTACATATGAATACAGAGCCTGACTGTTTAGAGGTGATCAGAAGGCGGCTTTTCTTTTCATCCATCTAGAAAGATGTCAGTACTGGGAAGTAAATAACAATCATAGAATCATAGGATGGTTTAGGTTGGAAGGGACCTTGAAGATCATCAAGTTCCAACCCCCTTGCCATAGGCAGGGATGCCTCCCACTAGACCAGGTTGCTCAAAGCCCCATCCAGCCTGGCCTTGAACACCTCCAGGGATGGAGCTTCCACAGCTTCCCTGGGCAACCTGTTCCAGTGCCTTACCACCCTCACAGTGAAAAACTTCTTCCTAATATCTAATCTAAAGCTGCCCTCTTCCAGTTTGAAGCCATTCCCCCTTGTCCTATCACTACATGCCCTTGTAAAAAGTCCTTCCCCAGCTCTCCTGTAGGTACTGGAAGGCGGCAAGAAGGTCTCCCCAGAGCCTTCTCTTCTCCAGGCTGAACAGCCCCAACTCTCTCAGCCTCTCCTCATAGGAGAGGTGCTCCAGCCCTCTGAGCATCTTTGTGGCCCTCCTCTGGACCTGCTCCAACAGGTCCATGTCTTTACTATGTTGGGGGCTCCAGAGCTGGATGCAGTACTCCAGGTGGGGTCTCACCAGAGTAGAGTAGAGGGGCAGAATCACCTCCCTCGACCTGCTGGCCACACTTCTTCTGAAGCAGCCAAGGATACGGTTGGCCTTCTGGGCTGCGATTGCGCATTGCAGGCTCATGTTGAGCTTCTCATCAATCAGTATCCCCAGGTCCTTCTTCTCAGGGCTGCTCTCGATCCATTCTCCACCGAGCCTGTATTTGTGCTTGGGATTGCCCCGACCCAGATATAAGACTTTGCACTTGGCCTTGTTGAACTTCATGAGGGTGGCATGGGCCACCTCTCCAACCTGTCCAGGTCCAGGTCCAGGACAGACTGCCTGTGATTTGGATCAACAATTCTTTAAGGCTGCCATATGGGACATGTTTAATGATCATGAATCCTGAACCCCCAAATATAACAGTTTTCTTTTACTTGAAACCTTTAGTGTGTGCAACCCCACGTCAGATCCTATGGCTATGATGGATCAGTGGCATGTGGTTCCAATTAAAAAGAGGTTTTAGCCCACATCTCAGTTACGTTACTAAGATGCTGATAAGGCCATTTTCTGAGCAGTGCCACAGCTTCTGTCTGGCTCCCTAAATGTCTGTGATGGAGGAGTCTGCAAAGGACTGCAGTGCTGCCCTGCTGCACCCTCAGCTTGCCCACGGGAATGGAAGGAGACCGCTAACACTTACAGTAAATCTTCATCTCCTTCAGCTTTGTGATTAGTTATGCAAGTTAATTAATACAGGGAGTCTGCATCCTTTAAAAATGTCTTTTAAAATGAATCTTTGTCAAAATGTTTTGGTTTTTATTCCAAGACTGTCCATGAACTTAAATGTTTGGAAGCGTCTTTAGATGGCAATTTGAGAATTGTTTGTCAGATTCAGCTTGTAATCTCCTTGAGTTATTTTACTTTCCTTTATTAAAAGTGCAGTCGTTACATCAGGAAGCAAAACAATACAGTACGTGATTATAAACCACAGATAGCAAGTATATACATATATGATTAAAGGAAATAATACAAAATTAATCTACAAACTCAAAACCAAGTACCTAAAGCTAATCCGCAAATAAACAAGATATCTGTAAAAGTAAATGCGTGTTTATTGCAAGTAGGTAGAAATGTCTAAATGCAGTTATTTGTTTCTTTTTCTCATTACAAATATTCGTACCACCTCTAATCAAATTTTATCAGCTTATTATACCTGAAATTATTAATATTTGTTGGTTTGAATTCTCCTTGACAAGCTGAAAAGGGCAAAAATCAGTGCAGAATTCTATTCATTTCTACCATTGTGCTTGATTTAAAAGTGATTTAGCTTTCCAAAGCAGCTGTTAAGGACAAGTTCCCTTCCTCACTAAGTCTGTGCTGACACCGATGTAGTCATGAGCATCGTAATAAAACACCAGAGCAAAGGTGGCTGTGATACAGACTTTGGAAAGGTTGCAAAGAAAATATTAGTAGGAAATACCAGCCTGCAGTTCCAGAAGGGGTGCATGAAGTCCTTTCCTCAAAGCTGCTCTGTGCATTTGCTGTTAGCTGGCTCTTCAGGAGATAAGACTTTTCCTATTGAATCAGACCAGGAATCACCTGGTCATGCTCTCTGCCTCCTGCTCTGACCAATACCTGGTGTGCCACAGCAGAAATTTTAATGGTGATGTTTCAAACAGAAAAGAAAAATCAGAAGGTCCCTTCGTAGGTATTTGTGGTGCTGTCCAGGAGAGGTGAAAGAGTAATTCCTCTCTGATTTCACCATGCAGTCATTTAACACTTGCATTCAGAAGGCAGCTTTCCCATAACGTTGCCTTCAGCTCACATGGGTCCAGATGAATCAGATGGCCAATGAAAAACCTCAGGCTTTTATTGAAAACACACTGTCTAAATAATATCACCTGAATATGAATAATGTAGCCTGAATATTTCAATAAACTTTGACAGTCGGAGAGAGTGGGTCTGCTGTGTGACAGCTGACCTTGCACAGCCAGGCAAGTGTGAGTCTCTGAGTCAGATTGTTTGTCAAGTCAGTCCTGACTACTTTCACAGTTTTGCTGTTTTGGGCTTAATGAACGGACTTTTAGCTGCTGGTGCCAGTGTCTTCAGAATCATGCCTTTTTTAACTGGAGTAGTTCATGTACAGTCTCAATCTTCTTTTAGTTAACCAATTAAATACCTCATATCTGATGTATTCCCCTCCTATTAGGTGAATTCAAGCAGCAGCCTCATTGAAAATCTTGTTCCTGGTGCCCAGTACCAAGTTGTGGTTTACTTACGGAAAGGACCGTTGGTTGGACCGCCTTCTGATCCTGTTACATTTTCCATTGGTAAACGCTGCATCTACTGTTTGATATGTGTTGTGTTTTGTTTTGTTTTTTAATATGCCCAGTGTATTCATTAAGCCCTAGAGCCCAGGAAGAAGTACAAAATTGTCATGTTGGTTATTTCAAATGTAATGAACGCTTATTGAGAATATTTTTCTTGCATTGTCTAGCCCATGACTGAGGTGGGGAAAAATATTCCTTCAGTGGAAGATAGATATTTCACATTTAAATGTTAAGTTATTACCGAACCTATACAGAGAGCAGTTATGGCCAGGATTCACGCACAGATGGCCCTGTGGAAAGAACCGTCTTCACCATTGGACACCTGAATATATGTTTGTCTCTAGCAGTGCAGTCTATGTCATTTTGGGTGGGAGTCACCTCACTTAGGTGTAGCCAGCCTGAGCTGCAGGTGGTCTGTGATGCATGGAAAGATGTGGGCAATTCCTAGATGTGATTTATTTCCGCTGTCTTGCAAAGTCCGTGGGACTGTTGTTAAGACATTTGTTGAAAATGTGCTTTATGAAGGATGTAACATGACCCAGTCTGAAGGCCACAGTGCTAAGAGTCAGGAGAGCTGGCTTATCTCCTATGGTACTACGTGACCATCACCAGCTTCAGTTGTGTATGCCTTGATTTTCTTGAGTTTAACAGTCGATCTTGATGTTCTCTGCTTTGAGATTTGAACATAAAAAGAACCCTCTGAGACTGGGAGTAACATTTTCAAGAATGTGGTTTTATGGCCAACAGGCAGAGCTGCTACCCCCTCATGCCTGTAATTCAGGATTCCACCAGGCTCCTAAATAAAGAGTCACTTAGGATAGAATTCAGTATCTTTTAGTTGTATCATTTATTTTGTTAAAGTTACCATTTTAACAAAATGTATTAAGAAGAGAACGGGCAAAGAGAAAGAGATTCAGTGTATAGAGTTACATTTGCAGAGAAATATTTAGCCTGAGTCACCCAGCTTCTCCTTTTGACAAACAGTCTGCCTTTTGGCAGAGCAGGTGGCTGAAAGCTAGAGATCTTCAGTACTTTTCATTCTGCTTCCTCTCTGTGATGTAGGGAAGAAAGTGAAACAGAAAAAAAACAAAGTTAAACTGTTAAGAATTGAATCCTGAAATGAAAGCAAACATGGACTAGTGAATGTGGTGAAAGCCTTTGCATTCTAGGCAATCTACTTATATGTTTTCATAAATTGGGTCTGAATAAAAATTTGAAGAGGGTATGGTATATTTCAGTAAAGGAAAAAATAGTAAGCAAATATATTTATACTTTATTATTAAAACCTCTATCATTGGACAATTTTTACAAATGCTTTGGATTTTATTTCTCACTGTGTTTACTTCAGAAATCTGCAAAATTTTATTTTCACTTGAGAAAGTAAAATCATATATTCCCAAAGTAAATAAGTTCCTTCATTTACTCTATTTTTATGTGGCCTCACAACCATAAAAGGTTCATACTAAGCTCAAAATGGCAGTTTCTAAACAGAACATCTCATAGGTTTCTTATTATAAAGGGGATGTTTTTATGGAGTAAAACAACAGTTGTATGAGTTTTCATTTCATAACAGGATATTGAATTTGATATTAAAATAGTAGAACTGCAAAACAAAGTATTCTGTGAAATTATCAGTGCTGGTTAATGATGAATGAAACTGAAAAAAGATAAAAAACACTTTTAAAAGTATGCAATTCTCCCTATGTTTGTCTTGAGCCTCACTTACACTGGGTGAGTATTAACACTTTGGAGAAAGCAAAGAAAAGATGTGGTAAATGATTTATGAAGGGAAAGGCAATTGTGCTAACATGGGCTGAAGTAATCTGGGTGCTGGTCTCCGCGCTGACCCGGCCTGCAGTAGCTGGGGCTCTGCCTCCCTGGCAAACGTTAGCAAAGTACTTATTTAAGTAGCCTCAGTTAAGTCATGAAGAATAATTGCTTTCCAGACAAGCAAAGGTTGCAGAAGTTGACCCTTATGTGACATTTTTCAAATCATTTGACTTCTCTTTCTCACTGTCATCATCTGTGAGGCAAGAATAGCAATACATGACAGCACCTTTAGGTTCCCCAGGGAAGGATGGAAAGGCATAAAAAAAATATTATTTCTTGTAGCCTTTATCTTCCAAGGTGTTATAAGTTTTGGTGCTTTTGTTTTTGAGAAATTTCTCCTAACCAGCCTGATTTTCAAAGGAGAATGGAACCCTCCGTTTGTGAAAAATCAAGCCCTGTGCTTTATCTCAAGCTAAGCAGCCAACACCAAGTAGCTTCTAGTCATTTCTGAAAAGTAAATACAGTTCTGAAGAAGTAACCAACTGGAGAACAAATGCTGAAAACCGGTATTCCACTGCTTGTGACAAGGAAGTTGTTGGGAATCAATGTCAGGAACAAACCAGCAATAAGTAGAACTTGGTTAAGGAAAGGTATTGTTTTAAAATAAAGTATAACTGATAACGGACACATTACTAACCACAGTTTCTGGTTTGTAGTGCCCACTGGAATAAAGGATCTGACGCTTTACCCTCTGGGACCTACTGCTGTAGTTTTGAGCTGGAACAGACCTTTCCTTGGGGTGTTCAGGAAATACGTTGTAGAAATGTTTTACTTCAACCCGTCAACGATGACCTCTGAGTGGACAACCTACTATGAAATAGCAGCAACCGTCTCTTTAACTGCCTCCGTGGTAAAGTGACCATTACTGACTATTGCTTTCCCATGCCTGCGTGGCCCTGGCATCTTGTTGACCTTTCCTCGCCCAGCATCTCCCCCATGAATATGTGTATATGACTTTAAGCTTGACACATTTTTCCAGGCAAAGCAGAGAAAACGGCCAGGATGCTACAGGCATTTTCTGTTCTAAAGTAAGGGAATGCCAGCTGAACCATGCTAAATTTTAAGCAGAGTGATGAGTTAGGAGATGAGCCTCTTTTTTGTTGACAAATGGGCATGTTCAGCAAGTCCAGAGGCAGCTTCAGTTTGCGGGTCAGTTTGTCAGTCAAGGCTTTAAAAGGTTCCATCATCTCCTCGGGGGCAGTAGTCCAAAGCCTTATCTACATAATTAATATTGATAATATGGATTCGGGGCTTGCAGGCTAGTCTTGCAGTGTGCCATCTGGAAGGCTTAGCTGCAGAGATGCTCTTGAGAAAATACCCTTCATATTTCTGAAGCTACAGAGACTTACGCCAGGGTTTCAGTTAGGTGGAGACTGGTCTCTAGAAGAGCACACACATATAATTACAGGCATCTTCGTGAAATTGGGTATTCAGCAGAAATAAAGTGAAATTTTCCTCTTCCTTTCCATGTATTCCTAGAGGTGAAGAGATTTGATTCAGACTTCGCCATAGCACAAGACAGCGAGCAATTTTAGCTGAAATTAGTTGTTTAGAAAGTTATAAGTATGCAAAAAGGATAGCAATAACTTTTGCTGCTTGTGAGAGCGATAGTCATTTACTGTAATTGATTTGCATTTGTGGAGTCATTTTGGCTACAGCGGCTTAACTGTAATTGGGTACGTGACTGTAAATCTAGCACATAAATCTCCAGGGAAATTAAAAACAAAAATAACTTACTGAATGAGTAATTAATATCTTCTAATCATGACTCAGCACAGTTAGATTAATACCTGAGTGATCCGAGTCATCTTAGAAATAATGCCATCTTCCAGAGTTAATGTGATCCATTAGAAAATGAGATTGTTTCGTCTCTTACTGTTGCAAATCCTGTTCGAGGAAGCCAAGTTGAAATTCCTTTGTCTGAATTTCAGTCTGAAATACAACAGTGTAATATAGCAGTTAAAGTCAGAATCTCTTAAAGAATAATTTTAAAGAGTAAGCCTGAATTAGAAGAAGAGTGTCTCCCTGTTCTTCTGTCATGGTATTTAACACACAGGGGGGTATTGGAGAATTTTTCTTTGGGTTCTCTAGCAGTGCGCCAGAATCCCACCACGTCCAATAAATTTCCCGATGATCTAGTTACACCTCTGAGTGGTGTATTCTGGGGCAACAGTGTCAAGCCTAGTGAGAAGGCAGGGGAATCAAAACTCAAGCTAGCTGACAGCTTAGGTCAAAGATCAAAAAATTATATCCTGAAGGGCTATCACCCGGTGAGAACTTTTGGAACTGAATTTGCTCTTTCACTCTGCTTAGTTGCTTTGTTCATTTTGTGCTCGGCATTTTATTTTAAAATTGTCAAAACAATGTTGGTATTGTCAATATTACACAAGGGTCATGTCAGAAGAAGCGCAAGCAGCTTCAATGCTTTGGTGATAATTGGATATAACCTCTTCTAAGAAGCATAAAGAGAATAGTCCACAAACCCTATATTTGGATTGCCTTGTAGTATCTGTAAAAAAAAGGCCACTGTAAATAGAGATCTGTAAAAACAGCAATTTCTAATTTGTTGAAAATTTTAATTATTTCCAATTTGCTTTTAGTTTGAATTTTTAAAATATCACGAGGCTTTTCATTTAAACAGTAAATATTTGAAGTGTTTTGTGCTGTCAATGGAAGTATTTGAATTTTAACTTAAATATTACATACAATATTATAATATAAAATATATTGCATTTTATACTTCATTTATATCTGATTTGTATTTATATATATAATTTATCTCTCATAAGTCATTTATGTTTCATTCATATTTCATTTATAATAAATGATAATACAAAGTGAAATATGCTGTGAAAATTGGAAAAAATAAGTCTTTTGAAGTGACAATACCCAAGTCAAAAACATTGTTTCTAATTTATCCTCAAACCCTATTTAATCAAAATAGAAAGGCCAACATTTTCCAGTTAAATATTCTGCCTTCATCAAATCAGAATTTTGTGGTGGAAGATCGCTCTGTGGGAATCGTTCTCACTGCCCCAGAAATCAATGCGAGGTTCCCGTGGTGGGTAGGACCTGGGACCATGTGCACGTGGACAACCAGCAGAACCATCACAACCACGTTTGCTCTCACTGCACAGAGTTTTGAATAAATTCAAAAGCCAAATTACAGACATTTCCACTGGAGCAGAGTGGGAGCTCAGTTAAACGGTCCTCTGTGTGGGCACTAGGTTTATAAATATTGCCATGTTTTTATAAGTCACTTCTTATGCTGGTGAGTTTTCTCCTGAGCTGCTGTTTGTCTTTTGTCATTTTCTAGAGAATAGCTAACCTGCTGCCTGCGTGGTATTACAATTTCCGGGTCACCATGGTAACTTGGGGGGACCCAGAGCTCAGCTGCTGTGACAGCTCCACCATCAGCTTCATAACAGGTAAGCAGCCGCCTGGAAAGAGCGTGGAAATCATAGAATGAACCATAGAATGGACCTTGAAGATCATCGAGTTCCAACCCCCCTGCCATAGGCAGGGACACCTCCCACTAGACCAGGTCGCCCAAGGCCACATCCAGCCTGGCCTTGAACACCTCCAGGGATGGGGCCTCAATAACTTCTCTGGGCAACCTGTTCCAGTGCCTCACCACCCTCAGAGTGAAAAACTTCTTCCTAATGTTCAATCTAAACCTGCCCTCTTCCAGTTTGAAGCCATTCCCCCTCGTCCTATCGCTACTTGCCCTAGTAAAAAGTCCTTCCCCAGCTCTCCTGTAGGCCCCCTTTAGGTACTGGAAGGCTGCAATAAGATCTCACCGGAGCTGAGGTGTTGGGAAAGTCTGACTTGGATGTTGTGTTTCATCTGCAGATGCTTGCGAGTCAGGGTATTTAACAGCTAAGTTTTGTGTTGTGGTTTTTTAAGGAAAGCTCTGAGGACTGCTTTAAATTAATATATAATTTTCCGATGCAAAGCAAAGTTCCTGTCCTTCGTCAGCTGAATACAGGGCTCCAGGGGGGACCGGTGATTCTGCTCATTTTTTATGACAGTGTATGTTTTTAGACACTGAGAAGGTAATGGGTAAATAGTAATCTGAATTCTAACATTATGAAACATTTTTCCGTATATTTGCAATGTTTCCAAATACTTTCCCCTCCTCTTTCCCCCGCCCAGTAACCCACAGGTCATACTGTGACTGCACATTAGCTAACATGGAGTAGAGTTCTGCGCTCTTAGGCAGTCCGAGGCAGGTAGTATGTTCGGCAGCACGTTATTCTTGTCCTCCAGCTTTGCCTTTTCTGCTGGGTGTTTTTTGCTCGTGCACAGTAAGGAGGGAAAGGTGCTCCTGTGATCAAGGCGTTCCACCCACGCTGGGTAGATTGGCCTTGGGAAACTGTGTGGTGCTGGCAAGTCATTCGTAATTTGATTTTTAGCTGCAGCAAATTGATATAACCCCATGGATTGCCTTCTTCCAGTTGGGTCCAGCTTTGGAGTTAACATACTCCATTGTCTCTTGTCAGATACTTTGGGTTTGAATCTTCAACATGTCAAACAGATTAGCTGGAGAGGGAACAGCATACCAGAGCGCCAGTTAGTGCCTTGCCACGTGTTCCTAGCATCCACGCTGGTTAAGTCAAAGTTCCCTATTGAATCATTTTGGTTTGATGCACCGCTGTTTAGATCACCTTGCAGAAGGTGATTGAATGCAGTAAATAATTCAGATGCACCGTGAGAGGAAATAAAATATGACTTGCTCTTCTTTTCCAGCTGTAGAAATCAAATTACGAGGAAAATCAGCCTACAAGGTCTCAGCCACTCCCTCCGAAACATATACTAGCCTAATCCCAGATTTTCTTTCAGGCGAGAGGCTAAAAAGATGTAACTGGGGAAGGAACGGAATGAGACCCATTTGCAATGATTGTTAATATAGTGTCTGTGCTCAACAGAGCTACGACAGAAAAATTATCAGTGGGTTAAGTCCTAGCTCCACTGGAACCAGCAGAAACCCTCCTGTCCTGAGATATCTGATCTCAACCTACACGGCCGACAAATTCTGGCACTTCTCCAGTGTATCAGAAACTCATACCACCCACCAGGACCCCGTGAAGGTTCTCCAGTGATATTCATTGTCCTTTGGCATCAGCCAGCTTTTTTGTAGCACTATAAGGAAGCAATTTTCCAGCTGGTTGGTTGCTGTATGAGGGGAGAAATGTCTTTTCCAA
Organism: Anarhynchus alexandrinus; assembly: GCA_008711295.1. NCBI lineage: Eukaryota > Metazoa > Chordata > Aves > Charadriiformes > Charadriidae > Anarhynchus > Anarhynchus alexandrinus. The sequence goes on along the minus strand of VUYV01000094.1, from coordinate 2,538,554 downwards.
CCGATTAGGGTACCAGTTTAAGCATTTTAGAGTGGAAATGTTCCAGTGGGGCCCTAACACTTCAATGTTGTGTCTCCAGAAACCTGCAGCAGAAATGAGGGAGATGAAGGTTGTTCTGATATATAAACTGTCATCAGGATCACTCTGGATCTGTGTGTGGTGAAAGTAAAGACTGTCACTGCTATTAAAAGAAAAATGGATCAACTCCTTAACTAGCAGATGTAGATAAAATCAGAAATGGATGAATGTCTTAGATAACGTCATCTACTTATTATTGGCAAAACCTCTCTTCAAAAAGGTCATCTGGTCTTAAGTGAAAATATCCAACTGGAAAGTTGTACTAAGGCTTAATTCCTCTCATTATCAAAGGTTTATCTTTTGCTTCTGATTTCAATTTTTCTAGTTTTAATATCCAGTCCATAATTCTTGTTACCCTTTTCTCTTGCTGAAGAGACACAAAGCTTTTTTCCCCCCTCTCTGTACAGAATTTAGTTTCACTCTTTTCTGTTAATAAATTGCTTCCATCGAACTCTTCAGGTGCTCTCACTGTAAGGCATTTTCTCATGTTACTTTTTTTCCCCTACTCTGCCTCTCTAATTTTTACTGTCGTTACCAAAGTACATGAAAACTGAAAGAGTAATACCAGCCTGCTGAATGCTCCTCCAGAGGCAAAATCAGCTCCCTATTCAGTGCTCTCCTGTTTGTGCATCTAGATGATTGCATTTGCTATGGTATCACACTGGAGGTCTGTTTTGATTTACTTCTATTCTGTGGCTTCTAACAGAATTTATCATTTGGGAAGTGTTGTCTACATGCCTTTTTCCTACAGGCTCAGCTTTGCACCTGGTACTTTGAAATACATTTTGTTTGAGCAGGCCCAGCGTAGGAGCCAATAATGCAAATCACAGCCCTGTCCAAATCCTCCACTCCTCTGGCAGTTGCCACGTGACTTGCGTGGTTCGTCAGCAGTGCTTTTACTTTCAGAGTATTGGTGAAGATGTTGAATAGCAGTGAGCCAGATCACAGCATTTTAAGGGAAGAATCCTAACAAAGAAATCTGATTTGATCAAATTACAAGCACTTATCAATGGATGGTCACCGTTGAATGTGACCATTAAATACACTCCTGTCCTCTGATTGCCTTATTACTTGTAATCTCTTCAGCTTTGTCCAGGGACTGCTGTCAGGCTAACTTCTGAAAAAGTGGCATGCCAATTTTTCATGCGTGCAGATTCCAAATGTTTGTCCCCAGTAGGTGCTGCCTTTTCACTCTTGCATGTTACCAGGGGACTGCAGAGTTCTTTGTCACCCTCATCCTCTTTCTTTCCAGAGAGGGAACAGATGGTTTAATGGAGCACTTGGTCCCTTTCTGCGTCATTCCAAACAATGCTACCTCCCCTGCACAGGTTGCCAGGAATTAAAACAAACAAACAAACAAAAAACCACCAAAAAGTCCTAAATTTTAAAATACTAGAATGAAGGTTTTGTAGTCTTGACAGTACACCATCTGTCAGTTCTTCTGTGTATGACTGGAAAGCTAACCTCTGCACCTGGAACACAAGCTTGATTTTTTTAAAACAAAGCAGAAGGATCATCTGGGAGTTTAGGAACGCACCTTGCAGAAAGCTCAGAGCAGACAAACCAATTCCCTAACGCAGGATCCCGCTGCTCGTGTGGGGTCTATCAGGAGACTGGGGCTTTACTGAATGGCAGCACCCGGAATGAAAAGGGTATTACAAGAGGCCAGATGATATATAGCTCTCTCCCACAACAACTGGCCAGATGTCCCCAGGAGAAATGGGGAGATTTGGGGGATCCCAGAGACTTGTCAGAAACAGCATTAGTTCTCTCAGGCTCCCGCAGCAACAGTTGCACGCTGTTGTTTTAACGCAGGGAGAGATTGTGGCGCTGCCAGTCTTGCTGTGGTGACTAACGAGTTTTTAATGCCACCTGCTGTAAACAGCTGGATTTAAAGCAATCATAAGCAAAGGCACTTTAGACCACCAAGATTTTCTTTTACAAGGAGAATGCTTTTAGCTTTGGAGAAACAAAAAGAGTAAGAAAGACTCTTGGTGTTGGTGAGTACCACCCCGTCTACTGTCTGTTGGTCCCGTGGATGCTTTCAGCTGTCACTTCAGGCCAGGTCCACCACCACATCAGCTGTCTGTTGGTCCCGTGGATGCTTCCTGCTGTCTCTTCAGGCCAGGTCAGCAATGGGGTATAACTTCCTACAGCCCCTCTGTGCCATGCAGCTCCCAGTGGGACATCACTCAAGCCCTGGCCCTTAGTCTCATTTCACATATCCTGGACATTCATTGCCAGATACCTAAAGTAAACAGCTGTGTGAACATTAAGAGGGAAAGCATGTCATCAATATTTAGGTATAGCAGGAAATTATTATTAGTGTATAAGATTCGTGCCAGTCGTGACATTAAATTGTAAGGAATCCTTGCATAGGGATGGACTGGGAACTCTAGAAATTGGGAGAAGCATTACTTTAAAGATTTTATGCTAAATAAGGTTGCTTCCTCTCAACAGCATAAAGGGACATTTTCAAGATGAATTTAAGAGAATAGTCTTACTAAACGTTTCTAAATGGGCCTAAATTGTCCGTGCATTGTATTTGCTGCTTTCCTCAGCGATTACTTCAGTAAATCTGTTCGCTAACGAATGTTTCAATGCAATAGTCATAGAAGCTTTCGTGAAAGCAGCAGTGACATCTTGTGGCCCCTTCAAACAGACCCGAGCTCCGAGTCCGTCCTGCGTTTCATCTCGGCTGCTGGCACCGCAGCTGTGCTGGCACCCCGGGCTCTGGTGGTGGGAAGGGTCCTCTCGCCGGGCAGCCGCATCTCAGCTGCCTTTGCGCAGAGCCGCTGGACTCAGTAGAGGAAGATCAACCTAAACCATTCTACGGTTCTGTGATTCTACCACTCGGCCTCTACCGTATCGTTTTCCCTATGGCGCTCCTATAGAATCTGCCAAGCGCACAGATGGGTACACTTCCCTGTTTTATCCAGGTTGTCCCACTGATTTCACTTTGAGAGGAGGGTTGTGATCTTTACTGGTTGCTCACTTTCACTTCTGGGTCTCCACCGAGATTTAACTTAAACCCTAAGTGGGGACCTGCACTGCTGAATTAGGCAATCAAGGTAAGCTCACCAGCTATTCTCCCTCTGCAATTAATAGAGAGGCACCACCAGGAGGTAATTCTCTTAGTCATCTTAAATACCTGTTTTAGGAGGAGAGGTGTTGCACTGGAGGCTGCTGTCTGTGTTCTGGGGCTGCACAGGGAGCCAAGGACTTGCTGGCAGCTCCAGAGCAAGACGAGCCATCGAACGGGCTGAGGGGGCTGCGGTGGGGCAGACTGGGCGGTGCAGCGCAGGCAGAAGCTGGCTGTGTGGAGGAAGAGGAGGGACAACAGCTGCTCCACCTGATACCTGCTGATGTAGCCACAATATGCCTGTAGGCCAGACACTCGGTGCTTAGATGGTTGTTAGCCGACTGCCGTCTTCTGTGGTGGTGGGACTTTCACCCCGGGAACAAAGGCGGCCATAACTTTTCATGCAAAAAGATGTTCTTTGGAAAACTGCAGGTTTGGAGCTTTTCCTCCTAGGAAGATGCAAACTCAGTAAACAGGAGATTTATTTTTTTTCCTATGGAAAAGCCATCCAAATTATTCAGTGTGGCAACTCTTCTTTATTTCTCACTGATTGTCATTTCTTTTCAGTACTATAATACAGTGAAGCAATATCTGAGGCTTTTAACTTGACTTCGAATTCTGTTTGTAAATGTTGACTCAAAAAATGGTTTATGTCAGCCAGTAGCTTCATGATTATTTTTTTTTTCAAACTGAAAGATTGCAAACCAAAGCATATTTTTGTTCCAAATATTCCTCAGGTTAAATGCTATTTTTCATTTCTTTCAGCTGGCACTCAGGTGCAGATGCTTTTACTAATATGTTTCTGCTATCTTTATGATACTTTTTTGCCAACAGTATCCTTTGGCAGTTTATTACTGGACTTGGTAATTAATTGTGTTAGACCCTGCCTGTAATACCTTTGCCTTCTTCCTTCAGCACCAGTGGCACCTGAGATTACCTCCATAGAATATTACAACCACCTTTTGTACGTCACCTGGACCTATGGAGGAGATGGTACTGACCTTTCCCATTCCAGGATGCTGCATTGGATGGTCATTGCGGAAGGAAAGAAAAAAATCAAGAAGAGTGTAAGTACAAGTCAGGAAAGTATCGCCCGTTTCCCTGTTTTGGTTTTTTTTTGCTGAGTTGGTAGCTTTGTAATGCAAAGTTTAAGCAAGTTGATTAAGATTGGTAGAAGCCTGTTTAGTTAAAGTTATTTCACAGCTTTAGCATGCACTTCCAAAGACTCAAGCTTTCAAAACAGCCAGTGGACAAAATGGTTCTACGGTGATCCAGCGCAACTGTTGATAATTTAGGTGAGAATTTTAAAATAGCTTATTAAATTTCTGAGTTGCAGACAATAAAACATAAAGAGTATTTTTGAGTCAACAGATACTGTCCTTTCAATTTCTATTTAATAATAACCAGACTGCACTACTAGCTGAGTTTTTTTAGTTCATTCAAGGCAGGTACTATCACTTCCCATTTTCTGACTTCATCAAACAGATATTCTTATAAATTATGTGCTTTTCACTTTCTGTTTAAATACAAGTTCCACCAACTGATGGAATGAGGATTTCACCCAGAATGTATGCACTTCTTAGAAAACTTGCCAGATGTTAAGATGTGTTCTTGGCACATTCTCTTAAACTCTGAACATATTTAAAAATCACTTAGAAAAAGAAATCTGGGGTTTCCAATTATGGATTAAAGTCGTGCTGCTGCAGGGTACTGAAACACATGTTCAACCTGAAGCAAAAGAGCAGCCCCTGGACATAGGGTGAGAAGTGTTTGAAATAGCGGAGGAGCGCTGCAGCGCAGGAACGTATACAGCCAGCAACATCACTTCATGCAGCCTGTCGCCTGTGACTGTCTTCTTCTACACCACTATTGATCCTTTAATCATTGACAGACCAGACACTTGAGTAAGTGTCTGGCCTTTCTCAAGAGAAGACTCGGCAGATGCTGAGTTGGAAGTGGATTTTCAGCGTAAGTGCAAACTCATCAGCAGTTTTCACTTGGAGTTTTATGCAGCACCCTGGCTTTCATTGGATTCCTAGTGGCTGCAAGAGTGCACCCATCTGGAGCTTGTTGCAGCATGAATCTAATTACATGATTAGTAAAACTGTTCAAAAACATGACATTTCTGAACAGCAGGAACTTCCAATATTTGGATCTTCATTTCAAATGAGGAAGAAAACTCCACATTTTATTTTTTTTTCCTACAAACAAAATATTCTAACAATTGAATTCCAAAAATATTTTACTGCGATATCCCTCTCCTCTCTTCCTTCCAAAAGTCATGTTCTCTGCAAGGTTATTATTCTTCCAGGAAAAATTTGATTGCTGTGCCATTCAACTTCATTGAATATGAAAATCTTAGATTAAATAAATATAAAATAAATATGGAATATGAAATTAAATTTAAATTAATATTGAATATGTAATTTTAGATTAAACAACAGATTAAAACTAGAGGGTATCTACAATTGAGTATATCTGCAAATGAAACTTCAAAGCCTTAGGAATGTCTGTAGAAATGTTTGTCTTTATATTATTTTCAGGACAAGGAAAGTCACAAAGCATTCTTTAGGAAATTCCTGCAACAACCTATTTATAGCTAACTTTTATGGTCCTGCTTATATATGTAAATGGGGTACATGCTTGCAAGCTTCAGGGTGTACCTGTTCTCCTAAGTGCTGTTAGTCACTTTCAGAAATGGTTTCCTTTAAAAATCATACTATATCGTAATCTCTTTATCTGATTTATTAAGATTGTTCAGACTGTTATTATGGTTGTTTTTCTTGTGGGATAATTAAAATAAATAGGTAACACTATCAGGCAAGCATGGCTTTTTCTTCCTGCTATTTGTGTACTTCCTAAGAGCCTGTAGAAGTTGGTCAGTTTTTAGAGAAGTGATAAAAATAACGTGCATAGTCCTGTTAGTCTTTATTCAGAACTGTCTATCCCTCTTGGAACTGAAAACTTCAGCCTGAAAATTAAGTGACTATGAAAACCAGCATGAGATTCCTGAATGTGCCCTTTGTAGATAGTCTACAAGTGCTCTGAAAAGAGTCTATTGCAGTATCTGAGTTCTGTGTCCTTCTCCATGACCCTGGAGAAATGGGGAGCTTACTCACCCCTAAAATAACAGGATGAAATTATTCACAATCTTTTGAAGCTCGGCTCAGTTTTGGATCATATTTGGTTCAAACTTGCAGATGACTGAAGGTCTATTGTCAAGTCAACAGGTCTCCAGGTGGGTGTTAGACTTGCCCAGCCAGATTTAATTTGCAGGTTCTTAGGCTATATAAAGGCTTGCCTATATGTGTCTTGTGTACTCTTCTCAGAGATAGCTGATCTGATTTAAATTCCCATAACATTGCAATGGACTCAAATACGTGGTTTGGTTAGCATTTTGCGCAACTCGAAAAATCTAGATGCAAGAGTGCTTTCATTGGTGTGAGGGAGATTTTCTCTACTCTGTAAATTTTCACTGGTCATACAGAAAACATGGCCTAAGATTGTCTTCTCTCTGCGTTGTGATATTCTCCTGAGCATTGCGGCTTTCCACAGTTGGCGTCAGTGGGAACTGGTTCATGTAACAAGTCTAGAGTATACAGAAGACATCAACTGTGACGCACAGAACTTTCTTTGTAGTATATTAAGTGACCGGATTAATTTTACAAGAAGGATGTCTGGTTTGGGTCATATTTAACAGCTGGTGTCTATAATTATTGTAGGTAACACGCAATGTGATGACTGCAGTGTTGAGCTTGCCTCCGGGGGACATTTACAACCTTTCAGTGACTGCTTGTACTGAAAGAGGCAGCAATACTTCCCTGCCCCAGCTTGTGAAATTGGGTAAGAAATGCTTGTTTGTAAATTATAAACTCACTTCTTCTCTCATTTGACTGTAAAAGTAACTGTGTCAGCAGATTCAGCATCTTCCTTGTTTTAGTGTCATGTACCTGTGACTGCATTTCTTTTGCAAAGCTGCAATTTTCACCTCACCTTGCTGTGAAGATTGTCTCATTCCCGTATGTGAAGCTATTCTCCTAAAACAGTATTACTTAAAAGGAGCAAGAGTGGCAGAATTGGACTGTAAGTGGAAGTAGGAGAGTGGGAATCACTTAACACCTTGCTGGGAGAACAACTCTGCTTCGTATTTGCTTCCCTACAGTCTCAAACACAGGCAGGTTTTGGGAACAGCGACTCAGGCTTCACAGCTGAACTTTTCCATACAAAGCAGAACCTCCCTTGGTTTTGACAAGCCGATTTCTGGGTCTGCACTCTGCCACCTGGCCTGCTTTCCTATCTCCTCTCCTCTCTCCCTGGACATCTCCATAGTCTTCCAACACCAAAAATGTACCCTTAAATACAAATCAATTACGGTACTCTTTAAAAAAACAATCAGATTAATGGCTGTGGAACACGGCATCATTCAAAGAGAAATATGTGTAATCTCCTCATAGAAACAAAAAGACTGAAGAACTTCATCCTTTAGGTTGGCTTTAAAATATAACTTTCTGCCTAACATCTTCCTTTACCTGTGAGGAAAACTGGACACTATGCCTTTATACCTTCAGAGATTTTACTCCACTTTTGCATGCACGTAGAATTGTTGAGCTCTAGATACCTAAGACTCTGAAATTTTGAAGTGTGTCCAACTGCTTTTACAGGCATTAACTCCACTGTGAAGGAGGGGAAAGAAGAGTTAGTAATTTCAAACTGGATTATCTTCTCTACACGCATAATAAACTTTTCTGAGTGACAGTGAAAGAAGCGAATTTAAAGGACTCCATAACTTCTAATTGAGTTAGAGGTCTTGAAGCAATCATTGTCTTTTCATCTTTCTCAATAGCTCTTACTCAAATCTCTTGAATGGTACTGGGGCAAGCAGTACAGCCATAAGAAACTGAAGTTCTTCCAGGTCTTTTCACCAAAGGGGATACTTGAAAGATGTAGAAAAATTCCATGGATTTTCCTCTTCCCTATGCAAGTTCTGTTCGCTGTTTTCTCCATGTCTGGTGTCTGTACACTGGGTTACACGTGTGTAAGTCTGTTCCCAGGACTGAGCAGGTGGATGTGTGAGGATGAGTATATCCCCCTGTTTACCATTGTCCAAATATTTTAGGGGAGTATTTCAAGATATCGGCTAGCTTTATCTTTCAGACAGGCCCACAGTTGCCATGTATTATTCATGTTGTACACCCTGCAGCCTAGTTGTAGCTGCTTATGGCCAGGCAGGCTCTTATTGAATTGGTAGAGTTTTGCTCTTGCTCTTTCATTGACAGCAAAGAGAAGGTGGAATGAATTCCATTTCAATAAATCAATTCTAGACTTCTGGGTGTGGGGTTTTTGTTGGTTTGGGGTTTTTTTGTTTTTTCTTTATGCTGTTTGGACTTTGAATAGACTGAGTAAGGATATTTTACCAGAGGCTTTCCTTCTCTCTGTTTCTGAGGGAGCAATGGGAGTTGTAATTAGCAGTAGTGGGAACTGACTCTAAGTGATAGACGACTCAGCACTTGGCAGTCACTTAAGCATTCCTGCCAAATGTTCTTCCCTCCATGATGTTTGCTTCATCCTGGCAACTTTCCACTTGCAGAAAAATCAAACCATTTGCTGAAGGCAAAAGGAGGATTTGTTTGGGATGATGCCCAAATGCAAAACTCGTATTTTAATTGAGGCCATTTTTTACCTGGAGTGAAGGATGGAATGTGTTTCTGCATCCAAGAGCAGATATATGGGTGTAATTAAGGGAGAGGGATGCTTTCCTGTGTAGTTCTGGGACAACATGTGCACTGCAATCCCCGTGACACAGAAGAAGCCACGTGAATGTGCCTCAGTCCCTACCCTGCTCTCCTCAGTGCTCTCCCTAATGCCAATATAATCTTGGCAGCCTCCAACCCTAGAACACTGATCTGATTGTCTGAGGATCAGATATGTCTCCAAAATGTCTATAAGCACTTGAGCAAGTCCTTTGTGCCAGGTTTTTTGAGGCGGATCTTACACATCACGTCCAGGCTCCCGTGACAGCGTCTCGCAGAATGAGAATAACAAATTATTTGTGAAGGGAAAAAATAAGAGCAAAATGGTGTTGTACATATTACATTGCATGTAGTGTGTCAGGATCTTGGAATCAGGTCCTTGTTTGAGAATGACAACTTTCATTAAACATCCATTGATCGGGAAATGTGAAAACTCTGGAGAATGACAACTTTCATTAAACATCCATTGATCGGGAAATGTGAAAACTCTGGAGAACAGCTTGGGAATGTATGACCCAAAATTTGCACTCTCTGAAGGCAAACCAAAGGAGCTCAGGATGCCTGAGGCATTGAAAGCTAGGGATTGCCAGTACCTGTTGTGTGAGGTCTTCAGGATGAAAATCAGGATCAAGCTTTGGTCTTTAAATAATCTTGGGGAAAAAAAAGTACATCTCGTCTTAACACCTTGCCTGGGCTGTTTGCTTTTTTCCCTGCTCTTCAAGGTTTCCCCTCCTGTCCTCTTGTGCTTTCCACACTCCAGGTTGGTTCAAGGCGGGGTTACAGTGAGGGGTAGCCTCCACTTGGAGGTCAGCATGGCCTCCCGCAGGCCTCTGCCCGCTCAGCCACACGAGTCAGCGGGTGCAGAGGTGGCCCTCGGGGGGACAGCCGAGGCCACCCCACGCGGGGCCAGGGGCGCTGGGTGCAGACCCTCAGCCATGTTTCACAGCATCTCTGATGCCATGTCTCCCAGGAGACCCCCGGTAGTCCTCCTATCACAGGGTCATCTCCTCCTCACCACGTAGGAACCCCAGTCCCTTGTATGTCTTTGCCCATGGCAGGTTCCTCCGGCACAACAGCAACGAAAATCGAAGCAATAAATTGAAGACCCCCAAAATCTGGACGTCTGTATTCAGTGAGGAGAGAGAACTCCTGCATCAAACTGAAATGAGTGCAGACCCAACAGCCCTTAAATGTTAGCCTAGAGGGAAACAAAAAAGAAAAAAAAAAGGACTACAAGATTTTTTTAAAAAACTGGTAATTAACTAAATATTTTCTCTGCTACAATTAAATGAACCTAGACAACCTTCATCTCTGGGAAGCTCCTTCTTTATCACCTTCTGGGGCAGGCCTTGTGAAGAAAAGCTTTCTCAGGCCAAATATGTTGCTAACAGGTGGACAGCCATCTTCTCCCAAAAGAGTTTCTGCTAACATCGTTCTATTAATAGAATACACTGATCATCCTCAAACAAGGGCTCTGCTGAAAAGGGAAGTGAAGTAATTATCCAACTGTCCAAATAGAGAACAGTTTAAATAGAGAAGAAAAACCAAGACACTTCATCATCTTCCTATTTTACAGTGGTAGTTTATCATCATGAGAGGCAGGGCTTTACATTGGCAGGCTTTATCTGAAGGAAATGAAAGATAGAAGGGCATCAGGCATTGCTTTTATTTTTGTTCAAGGCTTCCTCTTCTCAGTTGTCTGGAAACTTAAAGACAAGTTTAATAAAAGGAGATTTTCTCTTAACCAGAGCCAGCCCCTCCAAAATCACTGTTTGCTGTCAACAAGACTCAGACCTCCGTGACTCTGCTGTGGGTGGAAGAAGGAGTGGCTGATTTCTTTGAAGTCTACTGCCAGCAGGCTGGATCCGGTCAGGAAACAAAAGTCCAGGTATGTAGGAATCTCTTCTTTGGTTTCTGCTCTTCATCTCTGAAACTGAGACTGGGCCTTGCATCTTTCTTGTTTGTGATCTGCTGCTTCGCATTTGTGTGTAAAGCCCAATGACGTTTTATGCTCAGTACCAGGTTAGATCAAGGTGGTTCAGAATTAAACCTTTGAAAGCTAAACTACTAAAGCATTTAAAATACTAAAATATTTTGTTATTTTGCAATGTTAACATTGGCTTCTGTCTTATTGATGAGATTATAACTAGTTGAACAGAAGCTACGTACATCCTACAGGTTGTCAGTCTTTAGCGAGTCATGAAAACAGCTCCAATATCCCGTGCAAAACCCAAAAGGCCACAAAACTAAGGGAATGTCAATGGGTAGGAGGGGAAAAATGGTCAGGTAGCTTGGTAAGGAATGGGAAAAATAGACATATTTAGATGCCATGAGATCTTTTATGCAGCATTTAATTATTTCTGGCTTACTTTATTCCTGGTTTTGAGAAGTGTTAACTGAAGTTCAGTAGGACCTTCACTGCTGTTCAAAGAGCACCTTGATGCTGCAAATGTGGCTGCTCCTCATGAATTTTGTCTCTTAGGGTATTTCCTTTGAGACCCACTTTCTCAGCCTCACAAATGAACTTCCTTTTTTCTCTGTCCAGTTAGGTACCTGTGCTCAGAGGTCACCTGAATATCTGAGTGTCTATGTTGGTAACTTTGTTCAGTGAAGAATAGAGCAGTAGTAGTTTTAATTCCTTCACATTCAATGCTGTGCAACATATGAGGCTTACTTGGAGGTTTAGCTGATGGTATAGTGATTCATTGTGATTACATGCCATGGAACATCATTCTGTCATGTGGACTGTCACACATAATGGGATATCATTCAGGAAAAAGTAAAAAATAACCCACTCAGACCACTGATTATCCCAAAAGAGACATATACACTCTTTCATCCTATGGAAGACCAATCTGAATTATTTAATATTCTTTTTTAAATTGAGAAAGGCACTTTAATCGTTTGAATAGTTTGGATTCCCCATCTAGATTCCTGCTTTTTCACAGTGAATAGCTAAAGATTGTGAAGTCATTATCCACTTAGCAGACATTCAAAATAATGATGTGATCCAGCAAGGAAGGTACCACAGGATTTGCAGCTTTAGTGCAGAGCAGATCTGTTTTAAGAACATCAGGAAAAGACTGCTCCATTTGGCAGGAGCTTCCGTGGGTGTCTCGTTTGTTGACATGAACATCTGGCACTGGGAAATGCACAGATATTGTCAGCTCACTTCTCATTAGATCTGTCACTCTTTTTTCTGTCTCTATGAAAAAAGGGGAAGGGCTCCTTTTTGGACTGTAAAAAAGAACGCTTTCTCATTAGGCTGGTGAAAATTCTTCACTTGTGATTTTCCATGCTAATTATGTGAACGTTTTTGTCCCTTTTCTCCATTTTTAAATCAGCAAAATGAAAAGCAAGAGCTTTCCCGGTTTGAACATTTTGAGTTTTTCGTGACTAATTTACATTTCCCAGATGGGAAAGGGGAAAACATCCATCCAAGTCCAATTTGCAAGCTGTGGCCCCTCCTTTCAGCTCAGGGAATATAAGTCCCCTCCCTTACACTCATGTGTATGTGATTCCATCTGTGTAACGTACCTCAGAATTGCACTGCAAGAGGAACCCTTGCTAGTCTAGAAGGAGCCCATGAATGATAACAGGACAGTGCAAAACGTCAGTGCCCAGGACTTGCTATGGGATCTTGCATTCCCCATCCGGAGTGAGTTCATTCATAAAACTTCTCCTTGTTCCCTTTCTAAACCACAGGATCAGTGTCCCTATTTTCGAATCTGCAACCCACCCTTGGTTGTGCTGCAGAGTACAGAAAAGCTTCTGAGGACCTTAAGGAGCTATACCTTTAAGTCAATGCATGTGTTGTATTTGTTTTCTTTTGCCTTATCAGCATTTATGAAACACAAAAGTGTTTACCAGGGACATAGTAATTAAAACATTGTGTAAAGATATTGTGTAAAGAGTTTCTACTTCCTAGAAAAACTGAGGTGTGGGATATCTGATCATGGTTACTACCCAAATGCCTTGCTCTAGCTTTGTTTTTCACCTTGGCCACGTGAAGATCACCAAGTCATTGGTTGGACTCGATCTTAAAGGTCCCTTCCAACCTAGACGATTCTATGAAAGGCTCACAGCTCTTCACATCCAGAGGAACTGACTCAGAGGCAGAGATCACAGAATCACAGAAGGGTCAGGGTTGGAAGGGACCTCTGGAGATCATCTAGTCCAACCCCCCTGCCAGAGCAGGGTCACCTACAGCAGGTTGCACAAGATGGCGTCCAGGCGGGTTTTGAATGTCTCCAGAGTGGGAGACTCCACAACCTCTCTGGGCAGCCTGTTCCAGTGCTCTGCCACCCTCAAAGTAAAGAAGTCCCTCCTCATGTATGCATGCAAGGGTGCGGAGATTGTGACTACCTTGGCCACAATAAATAACTTTATTTTCCTCCTACCTGTATGTCTTACTAACCAGAGCTCATGAGCTCTGCCCATCTCTGGGGATGTCCTGGAGGTCACAGCGCTTTTCCCCATCAAGCGTGTGCCTGAACAACACCTTATGAGCCACCCTCCTACCCTCCCCAAGGGGCCCTGGGGCTCTCTGGGGTGCTCTGGGCTGTTCCTGATGCTGTCTTCACCCCTGTTCCTCTTTCCTCTTCTGCCAGACTGGCAAGATACCTGCCAATTTTCAAGGGCAGGCCCTGGTTGCCTTCCCTGGGTTTCAAAGTGCTGGTTTCTTTTACCAGATCTGACTTTACCTGGTGAAATATATGGGTGTAGAGGGGAGCACTGATTTCTGCTCTTGCGTTTACAGGAGAGACAAACTTCTGTGTATTTTTCCCCATGTCTGCAGGAACCTGTCACTGTCTCTTCACATGTAGTGACCATTTCCAGTCTAACCCCTGCCACGTCCTACAACTGCAGCGTGACCACCTTCAGCCACAATAGCCCCAGCATCCCCACTTTCATTGCGGTTTCAACAATGGGTAAGCAGCACTTGCCTGCTTTCTTCTTCCTCCTCCAGCTACAACATCTGTTTCTCCTTGGTTTCTAAAGCTGCTTTTGGTAATGCTGGCCCCAGGGGTTGTTTATATCATGGAAAGGATGACAGATGTGGATGGGACGGGATGGGGAAGCACCATTAAAAAGTTCTTACAAAAATCCCTACTGGGGAGGGTTGACTTGGAAAAATTTAAACTAGAGGCTCAGTTCTAGAAATCAGGGACCTAGTTTCTGGTGTCAAGGCTGAACATCAGGGTACTGCTTGATGACATTTATGGAGAAAAATGTCTTCTCAGCCAAGCCCAAACAAGAGGAAAATCACATTTATCAGCTGCTAAGGCAAAAAATTGCTCTCTGCTTTTGGTGAGGAAGTGGAGATAGGGTGAGAGAGAAGAAGGGCCACTGCAGGATCTTGAGCAGTTATACCCCAAAGGGATAGCTCCTGATGGAGGCTCCCCGGGCATGTTGTGAAGCCTGGCTCTGTACTGACTCTGAATAAAGAATGTTAGTGTTGAACTGCCCAGAACACTGGATTTCTCTTTAAAATCTCCCATTCAGGATGATCAATGTCATCTCTGCTTAGTTAGGGAGTTGTGTAGCTTTAGTCACTGGTCCTACACGTCATACACCACTCCATGCTGGAGTTCAGTGTCTGATACTTAGCTTAAAAATCTCCATGATTTTTAATCTGGAAAAAAAACTTCTCTAGACAACTGTGAATGTAAAGTTATTCTGAGGAAGTACTGATGAGAGGGATTCTTACATAATGAGCAGAATGGGGTATCTGGTCTCATAGTAGTGCAGTCGATAAGCATGTAATATTGAACAAAAATAAATCAAGGTTTTGTTATTGAGAATAGATTCCAGCTCTTATTTAAAACAGAGTATTTTGTTAAGATTTATTTGCCAAAGTAATTCAATCAATTTCAACCAAGTATATTAAAGAGCATCAGCCTGTTATTTTGCTTTTGGGTCAGAAAAGGTATTGATTATTGCTGAAGAACAACTTCAGAGTGGAAATGTGCTTTGGAGACATAGATGATGAATATCTGTATTTTATATTTCCTTCACCCTTTTGTCTTGTGTTATGAATGTCAGGTAAAAAGGAAAAAAAAAATAATCAGAGCATACCAACGTTTAACAAAACGCCAGAATGAAGTCATTTCCCCACAGAAATTTTGTAAGAGCAATAACTAGTCAAAACCTCCCTTTATCTCTAGTGGTAGATTTTTCTCTCTGTAACACTCCAGGCTGAATGAGATCAGTGCAGCAAAATAACGCTGTCAACATTCAGGGGGAGAAAAAAAACCACAAACTGTCAATGCTTCTGAATTGAATAACCAAGAGTCCTTGTTTGTATGTACAGTCACTGAGATGAATCCCAATGTAGTGGTAATCTCCGTGTTAGCCATCCTAAGTATCCTTCTGATTGGACTGCTGCTGGTGACTCTGGTTGTACTCAGGAGAAAACATCTACAAATGGCCAGGTAAGTCCAGATGTATGCTAATTCCAAAAATTTCAGAAAACAACAAACACATGACAATAGTTGCAATTGAGGATGCTTGTGTGCATGGGTTATGCTGGAGATGCTTGTGAATAGGATACCTTCAAAATAGTTGTCCTGCTCCTGTCTAGGAATATCATGTCTTCTCCCTCTATCTACTTTCATTCTTGACCTGGATTATAAGCCTCAACCTTTGTCTCATTTTGAGCTTTGCAAGACTGGGTCTGTAAGAATTGCAATCTCTTATTATGAAAGGGTTGTGTCAAGAAGCTAAAGTTCTGAGGCAACTGGGCATGAGCAGGACATCAAGATGGTTTGCAAATCTTTCATATGGTTTGGAACAAGAGATTTTCCAGATCAACAGGTAAGATGGTTTGTTCATCAGGTCCAGGATGCTGC
This sequence comes from Anarhynchus alexandrinus, assembly GCA_008711295.1. Classification (NCBI taxonomy): domain Eukaryota; kingdom Metazoa; phylum Chordata; class Aves; order Charadriiformes; family Charadriidae; genus Anarhynchus; species Anarhynchus alexandrinus. The sequence continues at coordinate 2,522,793 of VUYV01000094.1, read as the reverse complement.
ATTTGAGAGGCCATGTAAGGCCCGAGCCCTGGCAGCCAAATCCCCAGGACAAGGGAGGATGTACCCAGGGCCCTGAGAGTCTCTCTCTTGTGACAGTCTGCCCCCAAATCCTGATCTTCCAGTTGTTCACATTCTCCACTTATATGGGCTTCCTTCCTATTGGATCTGCAGCACGGGAAAGAGCATATGGGTTTTCCTAGATCTTGGCTTTCTACGCAGTCAAGATGCAGCCAAATATACGCTGAGACCCACAAATCCAGAAGGGACCTCAGATCCTGCTGTTCATGTATAGCGTTAATGATCCCCATTTGTTCTATCATACAGATGAAGGGGAAAAATTGCCTTGCAGGAGTAAACCTTTTTTACAGAACCTGCAGTTCCTTCAGCTGTCTGCACCAACCATTTGCACCTGAATATTGAAACTAAATTTCCTTTTCCTGGTGGTCTTACCTGTATAAGTTCACTTTAACGTGGGTTATGTTACGGCTTGAGTGAAGTATGGAGGTTTCTCCAAACCTCTCTATATGTGTTTCACCTCCTGGTTTTGGAAGAGTCCTGGAGTCTTCACCCTTTTATAATCTATGTAATATATTTTATATTAATTTACTCTCCTGTGTCAAGAAAGGAAATGATTTCATGTAAAAAAACTTATGTGAAGAATCTTGCACTTGGCTACCTAGCAGACGCTGCATTTTATGTGTTGTGTCTTGGCTATGTTTTCCATGCAGCAGATGACCACATCACACATATTTTGCAGGCTCTCTCTTTTAGTGAACACTGTGTGGTTTGTTCCTTTTACGTGTAACTGGCTCTGTGAAAAAAAAGAGCTAAATTAATTCTCTTTCTTATTTAATTACTGTGCAGGCAACCCAAAGCTTTTTCTTTTTCTCTTCATCACTGCTTCTAGCCGTAGAAGATAAAAACCCCAGGAGGAAATTAACAAAGTAAATCCAGGGAGAAGCTGCAAGAAATTGTTTGCTTAAATCAAGGAATCAAAAATAGACAAGCCAGTTTACCATTTGTAGCTGAAAAAAATGGACTTCTGATAAATTTACTGGAATGTTATTCAGGAAATTCAGGGTTTTTTCAAAATTATTTTGTGAACTCAAAATTACCATGCTCCTGTCAAATAGAGACAATTATATATCTTCTCCTTAGAGTTGGGACAGTGAATATTTAGTATAGAAAGATAAATTATTCAGCATGTGTACTGAGACCAGCAACTAGTGCTAGTGCCAGACTATAGAAAGCCCAAATCTGAACAGAAGATGAGGTCTATTTGAGATCTTTATTAGCAACTTCTCCCTTGTTTCACTCTAAGCATTATTTGGAAACCTGATTTCAGGGCATTTAGTGGTTTTGGAGGACTACGTTAAGGGATTTCACTTACGTTTATCACGGATGATCTCAGACCTAGTTACAGATGTGAGTGTTCAGGACTTCTCCACAAGTGTGAGTCCTCTATTAAATAAATGTCATTGCAAGCATTGAGAATCCAAAACCGGTAACTTTGTACCCAATGGTCTTCCTGAAACAGGGAGTGCGGGGCTGGAACCTTTGTCAATTTTGCATCTTTAGAGAGAGATGGAAAGCTTCCTTATAACTGGTGAGTGTTTGAAGCAAAGCTTTTAATTCTGTTTTTCCCCATCTTGGCTTTTTGGCAAATATGATCTTTAAAACTTAAGTGCTTATTTTTTGTCGTCACAGTCCCTGCTTAAGATAAAACTACTATACCTGTTATTTTAGTGTTTTACTTCTTGAATGATGACTCAAGACTATCTATTCTGTCACCTGCTATTTTTAGTAGGGAATGATGTATGTACATGTCAACCAAGTTGCATAGATGTGTTTTGGGAGGATATATTTCTTTCCTGTTTCTTAGAGACATATTTCCTAAGATGAGACAAGTGTAGAAACTTGATCTGTAAATCCATTAGCACTTCCGTAGAGATATATTTACATCCAGAAATAAGCTTGCCTGTAGACGACCAATTAGCAACTGTCTTCACACGGTACCCTTAATTAATTTTTCCTTGCATTGCAAGATAAAGACAAGCCAACTCAAATATTTACTGTAACCTAACGTTCAGTGCTGTTGAAATGGCTAGAAAAGAGAAACAAAAAACACATTCTTGCTAGTCTAGAAAACCACCTACAAGAGTTGCAGGCACTGACTATGGACTCCAAGCCATCACTGACTCCATCAGCCAAAGAGAAGTATTGGAACAAAGTCTGTAAGATCAGCTTTTCCAGAAGTAAAAGGGCTCTGAGACCAACCTGACTGGCAGCAGCGTGGTCATTTTTATTCCCATTTTGATAATCAAATGACTGACCCGGGGTTTACTGTTTTGTTATTAGCAATCTCTGCAAGAAAAAATTGTGTCTTTCAAGGCAAGTCCAAACACAGATATTTAAAAGCATGCTGTCAGACCCCAAAAGCTCCATTCCAATATGTAGGAAGAAGAAAACATGAGCCTTGGTTTTACACCCATGGTCAGCTTTGTTGACAGCCGAGAAGTTGGAAAGAGGAGTTGGTGCGCAGGGAACTGCTTCCATGATCTCATAGACACAGCCTGCCAGCAAGGACGGGATTAAATGGATTGACACTGCACCACAACAAGCCTTTTGCTAATAAGCGTGCAAACTGAACTAACAAGCCCAGCAAATCTTGTCAATACCTCACTGTGCTGCTAATTAACTGGATATTAAACAAGCTTCACTTGCTTGGTTTAGCTTTAATAGCAGCCAGCTGTATGCAGTACGAACTAATCTCTCTTTCAGCTTCTCTTGCTTGGACTATATTAATGGCAAAGAAGGCAGAAGATCAAACACTCATGTTAATTAAATATCCAAGCTTGAATCAAATGATTAAACTAGCAACAGATGTTATTAAAACCATAAAAGCCTTCTTTATGGGAAGGGGAATTAATTAATAGGTTTGGATGTGAAAGTGAAGATTCTTGTTGCTTGATTTGGTATATGTGTATATATGCGAGTGTGTGTGTATATGCATATATGTATACATACATAAATTATGTTTAAAAATATAAATTGGGAAAAATATGCCTGCTTAATACCTTCACAAATTTTTGATAACTGAAGGTAGTGTGTCCTAATCTTACAGTCCTGACTTCTCTGGAGTTAGTAAAGGTATCTTCTTTTGTGTGCCTCTGTGGTCAAATGTCAAGACCAGATTCACTGTCCATCCAGGCAGCCAAGTGGAAAATGTGGCCCTAAAGACAGGTAGAAGGATTAAGAAAACTATTTTGCTTGGGTTCATTCCATGGATCTAGTAAGGGAGCTATGGGCATATCCACTGATTCCTAAAGAAAGTTCAGCTCAGCAGAGTTTTCAGGATTTGAGCAATCTCTGCATCTCTTTCTTTTAATGAAATAAAATTGTTTAGTACACTTGAGCAGTAGGTGAAAGACCAGATAATTCCAGGAAAACAATATTGTATTTCTTGGGCAATTATGTATTTTTCATATGTTGAATGAAATCGATTGTTTTGGGTGTCGAACTTCCTAATCTGTGGACAATATAAGTTAGGTCTGCAAGCACGTTAGCCTGTGATTTGATAAAGTGTGGAAATGTCTCATGATGATGTAACTATGAGAGAAGAGCCAGGCTTGAATAATTCCCTCTGCCTCTGAAGGCAAGAGGAAGTAAAAACCTCACTTGGAGTTTCCCGAAGGAAAGAGTAGTATTCCAGCAACATCATCACTCCTCTCTTCTAAGCCTAATGAAAACCTCTCTGTGGCACCAGAGATCTGCTTATGGAAAACCAAATTTCATGCTCAGTCCAGTCCCACAGAAACCCTAACAATGGATAAGCCCTAAGACCCTGATGCTGCAGTCACTATGGCATATGATTAACTAGAAAGTGCTGTCGCTTCTGCCTGACCCACACATTCCCTACCAATGCCTGGGAAAGGTGTCCTGCAGAAACTGTGCTGCCCATTTTCTCTTCAGCAGCAAAACTCACTAAAGCATAACTCGGAGTTTTCACTGCACGGGCAAAAGTTTTCCGTCACTGGTGGGAAGATTAACATTAGGGATGATTACATTTGACCTGACTTGCTTATCAGGCATTATTACCCCACCTGGAGTACTGCATCCAGCTCTGGAGTCCCCAGCATAAGAAGGACATGGGCCTGCTGGAGCGTGTCCAGAGGAGAGCCACGAGGATGATCTGAGGGCTGGAGCACCTCTCCTATGAGGAGAGGCTGAAGGAGTTGGGGCTGTTCAGCCTGGAGAAGAGAAGGCTCCGGGGAGATCTTATTGCGGCCTTCCAGTACCTAAAGGGGGCCTACAGGAGAGCTGGGGAAGGACTTTTTACTAGGGCATGTAGTGATAGGACAAGGGGGAAAGGCTTTAAACTGGAAGAGGGCAGGTTTAGATTGAACATTAGGAAGAAGTTTTTCACTGTGAGGGTGGTGAGGCACTGGAACAGGTTGCCCAGAGAGGTTGTTGAGGCCCCATCCCTTGAAGTGTTCAAGGCCAGGCTGGACGTGGCCTTGGGCAACCTGGTCTAGTGGGAGGTGTCCCTGCCCATGGCAGGGGGGTTGGAACTCAATGATCTTCAAGGTCCCTTCCAACCTAAACCATTCTATGATTCTATGAAAACACAGGATCTACCAACTTCATAAGAGCCAAGAGTACTGAAAAGAGAAATTTCACTTTGTGGTTCCTCTTTAGAACAGTTGTAGAAGGATGCTATTGCTTTTAGGACAGCAGATTTTCTGATGGAGAAAAAAAAATGCTGAGGGTATATTTGGCAAAAAATGCTGCTACTGGGGCAATTTTTGTTTAAGTTTCATCAGTTTTTCACATTTGCAAAGTACCTGTAGCCCACTCCACCAATAGGTAGGACAAGCCTGAGTGGGTTTCCTGGATTAATGCATAGCAGAATCTGGTAAACAGGTTGCAGGTACAGAAGTTTAGAATGACGTTGTACTCAAATTTCCTTTAGCCACAATAGAACCTGATGTGAATAGTTACTTATAGAAACCACAGTTAGAAGAAGTTCAAATAATGTTTTTCTGAAAACCTAGGAGATAATTTAGAGCACTTAAAAATGGACTCTGCAAAAAGGTATATAGGTGTTTTCAGATATCTGACTCAATAGAGGGTATTAAGAGATATTAGAGTGATCAGAATTTATCTCTGATACAGATGTTCTGATATCCACAGGATCATTAACAGGAGCAAACATGGGAGATTATCATAGTTGTACATGGTACAAACAAACTACGCCTGTCCTGAAATATCTCAGAATATCAGAAAACAAACTTAGCATCACCTATGTAATGGCCATAAACCTGTGGATGAAATTTTCAAACACATTTTACTCTCTGAAAATCTGCCAGTTTATTGATTAACGTTGATTTGGAGCAACAGGCCTGACTCAATACCATAAAACACATTTATTTTGATCATGCAGAATTTTGTGTTGGATAGCTGAAAATCCTGCATAGGATGTCAGGTTGAGGAGTAAAAAATTTATGGATGCTAATAATAGTCTTATGAAGTAAGTAAAAGAAAGCCTTTATGGGTTTAACTGATTTTTAAAATAGAATTTGCTGATCTCCTGATTTCTGTTTGTCTTACTAACTCTCCTCACTTTTTCATCTTTATGTATGTTATTTATTAATGCTCACAGGCGTAGAAGTGTATTTGCTTTCCTAACTCTGCTACCCTCATGCCTTTGGACTGATTATCTTTTGGCATTTTATATTAATCCTTGGTAAGTGATTTCCTTGTTTTTCCATATGCAATGTGTAAACAATGTTAATTTCCAATACATGAAAAATGTGTGATACCTTTGTTTTCAAATGGGTCAAAGCTTTTGAAGATATAATTTTCTTGTACTAGAACATGGATTGGAGAGGATGTGGGTATCAAAGTATTTGCTACCCTGCTTCATCTAGTTTGTCTGTTTATGCTCCAACCCATTTTGGTATTAAAAAGCTAATCTTACGGTGGTCATCATATTCATCTCATTGCTCTCTTTGCAATTTTTGCCACTTCATTGTAAGTCTTGGCTTCTTCTGTCCCAGTTATTCATCTGTTCATTGCCTGGCATTGCCGCCTGCTGCTGCTGCTTTTCTACTACTAAAATTGCTTGATTGTGCCCCACCTGTTTGGTGTGTGATGTCAAATACCTTAGTTTTTAAAGGTGAGGTGATGCTCTCCTGACATCAGTAAAAGTTTTGCTTTTCGAAACAACAGTTCATTGAGAATTGATGCAAACTAGCAGTCCCCAAGTGTAAAAATTGGGTCACTGTGTGTGCATCTTTGTGTGTATGTGTGTATATTTAATAGTTTAGTCTGTAAATAATTTATAAAGACAAAGTAAATGACTCATTGGGCTTTTTTTGAAAGTACCCAACCAACAAAGCCACAGGGTCTATTTAGAATCAGAACAGTTTTACAAACCATTTAACAAATAACTATAATTGATCTAAAAATGCTTAATTTATATAAAAGAAACAAGTTCCTGATGGTCTTGAGTCCAAGATATAGTGATTTACAAAAATGTGGTACCGAAGTTAAGATTTTCTTTTGACCAAATGTTTTCCCTGGTGTTACCATACAGCACCGAAGCCCTGGCAGGCAGTCAACAACATCTTCAGCATAGGGAATTCTGAGACTGGTTTTCCTTAGGTCACGTTGGGTCTGTAGAAAAACCCATCACTGGGCCCAGAAATGAGTGGGTTTATGTAACTAAAGAAAGGTCCATTTCTTCTCCCATGAAAATAAAAGCATGTTCTTCACACACATCCAGCTGAAGAGCAGATGGAAGTCTTCCACATCTCTCCAAGGCTAATATTATATTGACTTGTAACTTCTCTGATGTAAACTCAACTATCGGAGCTGCACAGTGATGGAGGATTAGGCAAGCACTTTATTATTGTGGAGGTCACGCTGATCTCTCCTAATTCTCTAATGGTCAAGAAGCCCAAGGTGGCCACTGTCAATGGCATTGCTGCAATAAGAGTCGTCATCTTCTTTTGCCCCTTTGCCTCTTTTTGTTTAGTATGCTTTAACATGCTTTAACCCACCTTTCCAGATGTGCATCTTTCTTCAGAGGTTTCCTCTTCAATCAAGCTACCTAGTTTAGTCTAGGTGACCAAGTTTAAAGGAGCTGAAGTTGAAAGAGATGAGATAAATCCCTCTCTTTGTATTTTAAGCTGTAGGGTAAATGGAAGAACAGATGAAACACCAGCTAATGTTTCAAATGTCTTTTGTTTTGCATACAAGTTGGTTTAAAACATTTATGAATGTTCAGGAAACAATTGCAATGCTAAGAAACAAAGGCCTCTTGAGACTATCAAAGCACAGGAAATTGGTGCTGAGAAATGGATGTCAATCATTTGTTTTATTGCCTCTTGAAGTGTTCCTTGGAGAGGCGTTCTTAGAAGCATTCCCATTATAAACAGCGCTTAGATAGCTTTGCTTTTGAAATGAATTCCAATGTGCCCAACATTAAAAGGTTTACCACAATCACAGGGAATAGAAAAGAAATGTGCTGAATAATTTAGATAAATTAATTTTAAGATTTCTTTGGAAAAAATCTTTGAAGATGTAGAATATATACTACTAGGGTATGCGTATAGAACACATGAGTGTACAGATACTATACAGATAGTATCTGTATAGATAGCGTGGTAGGCTGAAGAGGTTTGTAATATTTCCAAAGTAAAGCTTTGCAAAGCGTATCTCCATATTAGCGTAAAGCTGTTATTGCTATAGCTCTTGTTAACTCTGCAGGCAAAGCTCCACATCTAAATGGAAACGTACCTTGGCAAGATAAGAAAATCACTGCGGCTTGTGCCTGCTCCAAAAACTGAACATTTTGTAAAATTTAATTTTGGAAAAGAATATTTTTGGGTTTTAAATTTAACTTCTAAACTTAAGAGGGTAGAAAAATAAAAATACTCCACTTTTAAATATTTCTTTCTGTATTTTTATGTTGTTTTGAAATAAAAAATCTTCACCTTTAATTTACTGATTGAAGCTATGACCCAAGGTATCTAGAGATCATGAAATTAAAAATAGCATCCTTATAGCGTGATTAATGAACAGATATTGTTTAATGCCAGGGAAAAACAAATATAACACTACTGAAATCTCTTCTGAGTAAGCAAGAATCTATTTGTGCTCTGTGGCTGGTTTAACAGAGGGGATCAGTGTTTTCAAACCTCCAGCCAAACTATTCCAGGGAGCTCACTTCGCGCATTTAATCTGATCGATTGCTTAACTTTTCTGTGGCAATGAGATGAACACAGACACCCCTCCAAAAAACCCACAGGGTGGTGTTTAGTGTAGTGCAGTTCTTAGGTCTATTCCTTATGGGTTATACTGCTCAACACACTCACAAGCTTGCTCACGACTGTCGCTAGTGAATTATATCACTTATAAATCATGTGAAGACAGTGTATTACGTGAGTGGCATAATTATCTCTAGCTGTTAAAAGTCAATTACAATTATCTAAGGTTTAAGCTTGAGTCTCGCTGAAGTCCATAGGATATTTGCCATTGTCTTCATTGATCATCATAAGTAGGTTATGAAATGAGTGAGAAATAGTGTTCAGACCCTTTCCTTTTTCCTTCACCCTGACTTTATTTTGGCAAATTCGCAAATGGTGGTCTTCTCCCTTTGCCAAACAGACGCTTCTCATTCTCAGATGCTCTCTTGTGTTGGCATCCAGTTTCCCAGCCCGCTGGAGCGGAGCGGCCCGGGGGGCACCGTGGTGTCCCGTTCCCTGCAGCAGCACAGCCCCCTGTGGGCTCAGCCAGGTTGGGGCCCCGGGGACTCAGCCCCAGCCCACCTGAAGCCAACGGCGCTGCTGGGTCAGGATTTGTAGAGGACCCATTGCTTGTGTCTGGCACAGGTTTTACCTTGCACAAGCAGGTCATCCACAGGATGGAAAACGCATCCCATTGGTGTCAATGGAAATTCTGCTTTCCGCTTAAAAATGTCTAAGATGTTATCACCAATCTCATCCTGAGTATGATGGTGACCAGGAAACGCACGTTCTTAAATCAGTACTAAATTTGAATAAAGACTATACATTAGTTTAATGAATGAAAAACACTTTTTTCTTACAGGAGTAAAAATGGATTAAAGAAGAGAAAGCTGACCAAGTACGTAATTTCTTTGATATTTAAATAAATTTAAAAATATATCACCTTAGACTAAACATGCATTATGGAATACATGGTATAGTGATATTGCAGTTGCAGATACAGAAAACTTCTTGATAAACACATCCTGAGGGAGATGTCTGAAGGCAGAAAACAAACAATAATTGGACAAAAGCAATTCTTCTCAACAGATAGGTTGTGGTAAAACAGCTCCTTACTGATAGAAAATTAGTCACTGGGGAAAAGATCAATTATCCAACGTAGTCATTCCAACAGAGCTTATCCTTAGTTAAAAATGACAAGTGGTGAAAAACTGGGATGCATTTGTTTCTAGTGTTATTCCCCTCTTGACGTGAGGTTCTCATTATGGTTGTTGCTAGAACATTAGATCGTTAATGCTAACGGGTAAACAGGAGTAATTAAGTGGTGATAAGACAGGTTCCTTTGGGCATATTGCCTCAAAGCAAATGAAAAGATTACTGTGTACATGCTTCAGTAGCTTGTAAATTAGAGCATGATAATTAGGTGAGGGAAGCTGTTTACCTGTGTTTTGTTATTCAGAGCATTAGCCTAATTATTTCTCTGTTAGGTTCAGAGGCTGTGCCTGTACTAACAGAGAGACCCTCACCTGGTGAAAAAGTGTGTAGAATGATGGGACTCCCTAAATCAAGGCTAATTTATGCCTGCTGAAGCTCTGCATGGTTTTGTATAGTTATACACCACTTTTTTCAGCCACGATCTCTGTGAGGAGAATTTGACCTCTAATGACAAATGTGTGCCATTCTCAAAGCCAGCAGAGAAAGCAGTCATGGCAGTAGCATCCAAAATGCTGTTTTAAGGATTATTATTTTTGTGGGGGCCTGCTCAAAAATCAAAACCTAAACATGAAATACATTTTTCTGCTTGAGCAAAGCTCAAATGAGTTTCAAAAGCGTCTCTGCCAGATGTGAAAATATCTGAAAGGAACAGTTGACATGGCATGAGAGGCAACTTAAATGAAGCTGCGGCTGCCCTGGTGCCAGAAGCATGCTGGTGAGATGGTACTGGGAGTGGGTCTGCAGTGGGGTGCTGGATCACCGCTTGTTGCAGTGCCACCTGTGCCTTGGGGTCATACCCACCTGCAAAAGCAATTCAGGGGAATTGCCTGAATTCCCATGGCCTGGGAACCATAGAAAGGGTGCTTGGGCCATTGCTCTCATCTCAGACCAGTGGTTTCCCTCGGGTAGGACAACTCCAGCCCCTCCAGACTAGGGTGCTTACTATCATCAGCACCAGCAGCTGCAGCATTGAGCTCACCCAGCAGGATCAGCACCCCTATCTCAGCTTCACTTTTTGGTGCCCTCGCAGTATGATGCAGGTAATGAGCAATGTGCCCACCAAATGGTGGCACTGAATCACAAGATTATTTTTTTTCTTTATTGCTTTCTAGCATTAACTGTTGCAAATACATATTTGTTACTTGATAGTATTCTGGAGGAAAACAGAAATAAAATATCCTAAAAAAAAAATTTTTTTTCTTAATTTCTGTGTGTTTTTTCTTTTAAAGCCCTGTGCAGTTGGATGATTTTGATGGATACATCAAGGATATGGCCAAAGATTCAGATTATAAATTTTCTCTGCAATTTGAGGTAAGTCTGTGGGGACTCTGTCCTCTCCTAGCTGCCATGCCTAGATCAACCTTTTCCAGATGTTAGTTTTGTGTGGTGTGTTCCTGTGCTCTGTGTTGTTTAATGTGCACTGTTGCTGGCTGGGTCAGCTTCGCTTCCAGTTCTGCAGAATTTAAAAGTGGACCTTGGGGTCATTAAAGACTGCATTTAGTAAGTTGATTTGAGTGGCTCATCACATTCGATTAAAGATAATTATGGGGACAACACGCTTCCTTTCAGTTTAGGACATGCTGGCAGCCTGAATTGAGTTCAGGACTTTAATGTCTTTATTTTATTTATTTAATGCCCTTAATTTGAGGGGAAGCATTGGCATGAGAAGGTAACATCAAAAATCTCTTTAAAAGCAAGGAGGTTCAGGTACATACTCTTAATTACCCAGAATTTAAAGTCAGTTTAGTAGTATAAAACTAAAAAGCTCCTGTCCTAGAGCTAGCTCCCAAAGATTTAAACATGGAAAGGGAGTGGGGAGGACTGTCATGGTGTTACCACCTTTCTTTTCCCTTCCTGCCAGTGAGAAGTCTTCTGATGCATCATATATTAGATGCAGCTACTGAAGGTAATGACTAGAAAGGTCTTCTAAGCATTCCCCAGTATCAAGATCAAAAGCCACTTGAGGACTTGAACAAAACCCCTTAAGTGGGGTAGACGGCCACCACAGAAATAACTTATCAACCCCTGGTTTGATGCTATGTTGGCTAATTAGTTGTGGGTAGGGAGGAGCAGTCCGCAGTCACAGCTGTGGATGGCAGCAGTGCATTGGCAGCATCAGCAGGAGAGACCACGTCATTGCGCTCTCACTGGTTGGGGCCAAACTCAGAGGCATCGGATAAGGAAAGTCAGTGTAATCCTGTTGTCAGTTTATAAAGTGATTTATGAACACTTTCAGTCTGGTACCTGCCACAAGTAATCTCTTCACAAAGAATTATTTTTTGAGCATTTGTGAGTTTGACCTTGGCGTTTTTCTTTCTGTTACCTCAGGAGCTAAAACTGATTGGGCTTGACATACCCCACTTTGCTGCTGATCTTCCCATGAATCGCTGTAAAAATCGCTACACAAATATCCTGCCATGTAAGTGCAATACATACAGGCTCCTGCTAAAGTCCCGTGAGAGGGGAAGAAGAGTTTTAATAAGAGAACTGGAGAATCGGGGCAGATTTTCTGACTGATAAAAGCCTTTTTTAAAACCTGTCCTTAGAGAGAACCAGGCAATAGATGTTTTTTGTTAGCTTTGAAGAGATACAGCTTTCTAGGGATGTTTGTCAAGACTGGCGTTTGGAGGTGAGAAACACAAGGTCGTTTCTACAACTGAGTAGTGTTACTGTATTTTTCTTAAAATTTTAATGAAACCTAAGGGAGCCCAAAGGGACGGCAGTTGGAGGGTGTATTTTGCAGAACAGCACTGATGGTGCATCCATGTAGTGTTTACTGAAGCAAGTATTGCTCTCTGTTGGTAAATATGAGCATTCTCTGGGTTTTTAAATAGATTTTTTCAGTTTTTTATAGGATTAATTTTAATTTTGCCTAGTTGGAGAGAAGTACTGTGTTTGAGAGCCAAATGATTTTTTTATTTCCTTTTACAGATGATTTTAGTCGTGTCCGGTTAGTTTCAATGAATGAAGAAGAGGGATCTGACTACATTAATGCCAACTACATTCCTGTGAGTAGAGAGACTCGGTCAGTGTAAAGAACTGTGTCCTGCGCAGCAGTCAGGGCGTGTCACCTGCAAATAGCACAGCATCTTCTGGAAGCTCAGTCATGTTCTCAGCATCTCCTTCAGCTGTCCGTATTTTGCCTGCAGGGAACTGTGCTTTTCACCAGCCACCAAGGAGGAAAAAAAAAAACCAAAAAAACCACAGATGGTGGGGATGTAAGATTTTTTGGCAAATTTTGCCACAGTAGCACTGGATGAGCTTTGTGAAACCAACATTGGACTGGTAGAGAGAAATAGGGAGGAATGTTAAGCAGTCCAGAGGCTTTTTAAGACCGCTAGGGAAAAGGTAAACTTTTAAATGAGAAAATTTTCCAGGTTTCTACAGCACATGGAAAAAGGATTAAGCCAGACACTGACAAAATGCTCACAGCCCAGATGGTGCGTGGAGGGACCTTCTGCTTTCTGCCTCGGCCCTGGTGCTCCCGGTGTGCCTCCCTCTGCCTGGCACAGAGCAGCCGTTTACCAGGGAGCAGCACCCACGGTTTTAGGATAATTAAAGTATACACAGAGCTATAGTCAAACAGTTTGACACTGGGGGTGGGCTGAAAACCTCTCATCAGCTCTTCCCCCTCTCCCCTGAGCTTGTGCAGGCACTTAGGCTCATCCCTGCCACTGCCGCAAAGGTTCACCCCTCTGTTATGCCCCCCCCTTGCTGTGGCTCAGTGTAAGCTGAGAGGGAGAGCAACATCCACTGGGTCCCTCTTCATGGAGGGGAGGCAAGAACACCACAGCACCCATTTAGAGAAAGACCTTTCACTTCGGAACCGTAGACAGATAAGCATCTAAGCACCAGTATAGGTTAGGGGTGGACCTGCTGGGAAGTAGTTCTGAGGAGAAGGATCTGGGGGTCCTGGTAGAGAGTAAATTATCCATGACCCAGCAATGTGCCCTTATCGCCAAAAAGGCTAACGGAATCCTGGGCTACATAGGGAAGAGTGTGGCCAGTAGGTCGAGGGAGGTCATTCTCCCCCTTTAGTCTGTACTGGTGAGTACAACTGGAATACTGTGCCCAGTTCTGGGCTCCCCAGTTCAAGAGGGACAGGGAACTGCTGGAGAGAGTCCAGCGTAGGGCAACTAAGATGATGGAGGGATTGGAGCATCTCCCTTATGAGGAAAGGCTGAGAGAGCTGGGACTCTTTAGCCTGGAGAAGAGAAGGCTGAGGGCAGACCTTATTATGCGTACAAGTATCTAAAGGGTGGGTTGAAGGAGGATGGAGCCAGACTCTTCTCAGTGGTTCCCAATGACAGGACGAGGGGCAATGGGCACAAGTTGAAACATAGGAAGTTCCGTTCAAATACAAGGAAAAACTTCTTTACGGTTCGGGTGACAGAGCACTGGCACAGGCTGCCCAGGGAGGTTGTGGAGTCCCCTTCTCTGGAGATTTTCAAGACCCGCCTGGATGCAGTCCTGAGTAATGTGCTGTAGGCAATCCTGCTTTGGGAGGGGAGTTGGACTAGATGATCTCTAGAGGTCCCTTCCAACTCTGAAAATTAAGTGATTCCGTGATTTCTGCACCCTTGCCGTGAGCAGAAGGCAGAGCTGGCCCTGGCTGTGCTGGAGAGAGCTGAGTCAGCATTATGGAAAAAGGAGGAGTCCTCAGATGAGTCAGTGAAACCACTTCTTTGTCACTGTGGCATCGCCATGGAGGTACTGCTGAGCATGTCGCCCGTACTTAGTTTCTATGTGTCAAGAGCATGAACCTAAACACTCAAGCTGCAAGTGCCTGAGCTCGCAGTGAATCAAGAAAGAAAAACGTGCCAGCATTCAAGAGCATCGTTCACAACTCAGGAAACTCCTGTGACATGGGATTACGGATAATAGGATTTTATGTAGCAGACCTTTTTGGATTGCTCAGTTCTGCTTTTTATGGTTTACATCGCTTTAGTTCTGCTTATAGCATAACGCTGACCATAGAAACTGGGACAGACTTGTCATCTGAATGCTTGGCTTTTCCTGATCATTGCCTCTCCGCTGAGTACCTCCCTCCAAACACAGAGACTAGTGGTGATTTGTGTCTCTGTGATAATAGAGATTTGACACGTAGCCCATGCAGACAAACAAACAGCAAATCCTGTGTAGTGCAAAAACTCAGATGGAGCTGACTTCCAGAGATGTCTGGAGGAAGCCATTTATGGAAAATGCTCCCAAATCACGGATATTTTTACAATCCACATACTGTGGTGGCACAGAAATTGTCCAATTTACATGGGATCGTGCTGTGCGTTGGATGTATTTTTTGCTCTTATTAGGAATATCAAATAACTTTCCAAATGAGATTTTGATGATACAATCTCAGCAAATATGGTTATAGCAGATGTCGAAATCGCCATTCTGTGGATCTTTTATTATAGTCTTTATAACAGCCTTTAGGTTTTGGAGAGGGGAAGTAGTCTTTCCAACTGAAAGCGTGTTGATGGAGATAGGAGAAGGAATATATGGATATAAAGCATCTGAGCTTCAATAAAACACAGCAATGATAATCTGTTAAGGGTGTTGACTCAGCATGTGCTCTATTATTTTAAGCAGAATTCTGATTAATATTTTACTAATTTAAGTCCTTATGACATAAACGCATGCACATTATCCTGCTCTTTGCTACCTTCCATTTACATCAGTGACTGGAAATCACCACAGGCATTGCTTGGGATGAGCAGGCTAAGCATCTATAATTGGTTTTATGTCTGTAACTAAACAAACCCTTAGATTGTGAAATTTGGAAGAAGCTGGAACTTTGATTTAGGATTCTCATTTCTTGGTTTTTTAATGTTGCTTTTCCTGTTCTCAGGGCAAAGGATTTGCATAATAACAGATCCGTCTTCTGTCTTCCATTCTAGATTGCTTGTACTTTGGGAGCATCAAAAACTGGTGAAATTTGTAATCTCAAAATAAATACAAAAGATCATGAAGTAGTTTCTTTATATTAGAAATCACTTTTAAAAGTACAAAGTGAACTTGGGCAAGCTAAAAAATATGTGTGCCAGAGAAAAATACGTATTCTAAAGCATTAATCATGTTGGTAAACAGCACCTGTCTCTGTTTCTTAGGGCTATAATTCACCCCAGGAATACATTGCAACCCAAGGACCACTGCCAGAAACTAGGAATGATTTTTGGAAGATGGTTCTCCAGCAAAAATCTCAAATTATTGTTATGCTCACTCAGTGTAATGAGAAAAGAAGGGTATGTAACAAAATCTTGCACAGAGTATAAAAGAAACTACGCTGAAAATATTTTTTAAAAATGTGTGTATTCTCATTGCCCATGTTTTGTTCCTTTTAGACCTATTCTATTAGGAAAAGTAACAATCTACAAAGACACTATGTATTTCCATTCTTTGCTATGCTAATGCTACCCTTCAGAACGCCAATGTATAGCTTATGTCCATAGTTACACAAGTAGGAACAATCAGGCTGAGTCATTACAGGATATTTTATCTCTTATTGCAGCATCAAGTAAATAGCGCTGTAGACATTTCTAAAATTGAGGTTCAGTATACTTTTGATTGTGCTTTTTTCGATATGCATATAAATATTTATATAAATACAATATGTATGTATTTATTTCCCTTTCAGGTGAAATGTGATCATTACTGGCCTTTTACAGAAGATCCTGTTGCATATGGGGACATTACAGTGGAGATGCTGTCAGAGGAGGAGCACACAGACTGGGTTTATAGGAATTTCCGAATTAGCTATGTAAGTGAAACATTTGGCATGGTCCTGCTGAAAGGGTGGGAGTAATTTCAGTCCAGCCTTTTCTTTAACTTTTGTCCATTTCTGGCATTCAGTGGAAAACACCTAAGAGAGAGATTGATGGCCTTACCCTCACTTCACACAGGAGCATATTGATAAATCACAAAACTTTCCCCTAACATTGTCGTTTCTGTGAATTTCTCAGCAAAGTGCAAGACTGAAATAAAAGTAGTACCAGAGATCTGGACATTTCTGTGGTGCCAATAATTAGTGACAACAAATGTGTAAACAACTTCTATTTTTTTATCTCAGGCTTATCTTCTTGCTTGCTATGAGCTATTCAAAACTTGAAAATACCAATGTAGAAATCGAAAATATTTTTGAAAAGGGAAATTCTGCAATATTCATAGATTCCTATAAAATATTGAATCACACGTGAGAGCATGCAGTTTCCAAATAAAGGCTGTTCAGATATTCGAGCATTTCTTTCCAGCTTTCTTTTCTGCACCAGCCTGTTGCAGGCACCAGCTCGTGAAGGAAAGGTGAGAGATATGGAGGGGACGTGAAAAAAGCTGGGCACTGGCATGTCAGCCTTGGCCCAGGACGTTAGTCGCAGACTCGCAGAATGGTCAGGGTTGGAAGGGACCTCTGGAGATCACCTAGTCCAACCCCCCTGCCAGAGCAGGGTCACCTACAGCAGTTGCACAGGACAGCATCCAGGCGGGTTTTGAATGTCTCCGGAGTGGGAGACTCCACAACCTCTCTGGGCAGCCTGTTCCAGTGCTCTGCCACCCTCAAAGTAAAGAAGTTCCTCCTCATGTTAAGATGGAACTTCCTATGTTCAAGTTTGTGCCCGTTACCTCTCTCCTACTCAGCCATGCCTCGCTGCGTTACAAAGCGCGCACAGGGTGCAGGCTGGGAGTATAAATGCGTAAAACACAATGTGTTGGGCTGTTGGCATCCATGGAAAATAATGATGAGACTGCAGTTTGCAGTTCAGGTAAACTGTCCTTTACCAAACGCAGGGCAGCTGCTTCAGGGTCTTTTGTATGATCTCATTTTTTAATGTCCTTTGCCTAAGGATCTGCTGTTGCCTGTGACTGGAGAGAGGTACCTGCAGCACAGTTATTTAGCCTGACCCAGAATGGCAAAACTAAAAGCACTGCTTGCCATGGGTTTGGTTGACGACACCCCGTACCCCTCCCCATATTTTGAGCTCCTTTAATTCTCAAAGAAAAAATGAATTGTGTTGAGGATCCTCTTTCACTTAAAGCCACCAGATTTTTTGGCGTTATAAACCCTTTTTATGATAATGTGCGTTTTTCTAAATATTTCCTTTGCCCCTGTAATGATTTTTCCTTCCCTTTTGGTACCTTTTTTTCTTTGAAGCTCGAAAAGAAAAACTCTCAAGAGTCCAGTCTTGATTGTTTGCCAACAGAGTTGTTCTTTATCTGTGGCAAAATGACAAAAGGAGAGGGAACAGAACAGAAAGAGAAAGAAAGCCTAAACTTGAAAAATGTAACAATTCTTGCTTTAAAAGCAAAGTCAAATCAAACTACCACGAGGAAAAAAAGCAAAAAACAAATCCCAAACTGACAAATGAGAGTTCGTGCCTTTTTGATAACGATGGCTTGATACCCCCTCCTCTTTTTAATCAAATAGGATGTAAATTCTTTGCTCTTTTTTTGGCTGACTTTACTTCCTTAGGCTGTGTTTGTGGGGGCGGGGGGGACACCAAACAAGCACAAAATGACAAAACCCCCTCAGTCTGACTGAGCGTGACTGCACTGTTAAAACTCCTGTGAACATGCTGCTGTTCTGCATTTCCCATTAGGCTGATGAGGTGCAAGACGTGATGCATTTTAACTACACTGCCTGGCCAGATCATGGTGTCCCCACAACCAACGCTGCCGAAAGCATCCTCCAGTTTGTACAGATGGTCAGGCAGAAATCAGCAAAGAGTAAAGGCCCCGTGATCATACACTGCAGGTAAATGTTTCAAGGAAATGAACTAGAGGGTGTAACTTGTTAAATAGGTTGGGAAATCGTTGGAAGGAGAGATTTTGGGGTCCCGCTCACCTGTTAGTTGGAGATCATACATTTTGGTGTTAAGGGTAAAGCATTAGTCCCCCTCTTTGGCTACAGGGGGGGTGGGATTTCAGCCTGCAGCCGTAGACACAAAGGCAGGGCTTTCTAGAGTCGAGTCAGCTCTTTGGATGTTTTAAATAAATGGCTTCAGGAGACGCACCAGGTGATCCTGATTTATGCCAGCTCAGAGCCTGCCCCTGCTCTCTCATTTCCACACCTTCACGGTATAGATGCTGTGGTCCGGCCAGCAGCCTGCCCCAGCGTGCTGCTCCCCTGCAGAAGTGTGTCTCTGCGCAGATCCTCCTCCTCTGGTCACTTGGCTTTCGGTACATTCAGGAGGTGACATGAAGAGTGCTAGTAGGAATATCAGTGTGCCATGATAACAGTTATATGGGTTTTTTTCTTTTTTTGGGAGGAACGTTGTTTTATATACTGTGAGATTTATCTCTTGTGCATCATCTTGTGCCTTTTATTAAGATGCTCACTTACTTGGCCTCTCTGGGGGCAGCTGCTATGTTAGTGGTGATATCATACCAGATTGGTGCCTCACAACTGACTTCAAAGCTCTTTGTGGCTCCTAGCACAAGAGCTACTCACAACAGATTTCTCAGAAATATGTGAATAGATGGGTTGCAGTGGATGACTATGTGTGCATTGTGGTGACATACTCCTAATGGAAGTCAAGGCTTGATGAGATTAATCTCAGCCAAACCCTACATCACCCGCCCCCAAGGCAGCAGTTCCATTGCTGCCCAATGCGTGAACCCCTTCCAGTGCTGTCTCTCCTGGTGCTGATGTGATGGTCAGCACTGACTCTCTCGTGCCACCACTTTGCACACTTCCTAGAGCTCCTTCCCAGAAAACAGTCTTTTATAGCACTATCATTGCTGGTTTCCAGATAAGGCACTTAGTGTTCTACTGGAATGCAAAACAACAGCAGCATTTCTAAAAGTAGCAAATCGTGCAGCCCTCCCCTGTAACTTAATGGAGAAATTCATAAGAGATATTGTTCTGGGAATCCTAATATCAAGAAAGGTGCTAGTAAGCCAGAGAAGAGATTTATATGTAGCAATGCGAAATCAAACCCCTTATACACCACTTAGTTGTTCTGGGAAGGAATAGAAGCAAGTACCAGAGAGCTGGGTAACAACTGTAGTATTTTCTTTTTAATTAGGTTGCTTCTAGCAGCAGAGAGAGATATTTTCAGATAGTATTTTTAGCGTACACTGTACATCTTAGACCACATATAGATTAAAAGTAGCAATGCTATAGGATTAATGTAAGGGGGGAAGATAGAAGGTATTGATCAACTCCTACAGCAATTGTTCTCAAATGTTAAAGAAGGCACAGCATGAATCTATCAATTAATGAATCTGTCAAGTAAATAGATCAGAAGTTCCGTTGTGTTCATCTCATTTGAGATATCGACGCTATTGTTAAACACCAGCAAAAAACCCCAAACTTGTTTCGTGACAGTTATGAGGAACTGTGTTGAGATGAACTGTTAAACTTTATTGCAAATACTTTCAAGGCTTTCCTAAATAATATGACAAGTCAGCAGAAAGAACTTTGGCTAAGACACACACTTCTATCCTTAGTAGTAGGTATGGTGTTGGGACACTGCATGAAACTCTATAAATCCTCTAAAGCCACACTCATAATGGAGTCAGACTTAAACGTTACATGTGAAATCACAATGCAGAGAATCATATGCACATAAGAATCTCTAAATCAAAACAGTGTGTCTTTTTTCTGGTCACTAAGCTTCCCTTTGGGGGGATGAAGATTTGTCAGCCCAGTGGTCGCCGACTATGTCTGTCTCACGCTCCCAAGGCAGAAATCTTGGAGTGTAGACTCTTCTGGGTGGTTTGTCCTTGGAGGGTGAACTGTGGTAGTGCAGTGGCCCTGCAAAGCTGAGAGCAGCTGCAGGACACCTCCTTTTTGCAGTACCACTGATTTTCCTCCATGTCCCCATCAGATAAGCCTGAAATGAGATGCATGTCTCTGTGTGTTGCAGTGCTGGAGTGGGACGAACGGGAACCTTCATAGCCCTGGATCGGCTCTTACAGCACATCCGTGATCACGAGTTCGTAGATATATTGGGCCTGGTGTCTGACATGCGGTCCTACAGAATGTCCATGGTGCAGACAGAGGTAAGATCCATTCACTTTAACATTGTGAATGTATCACCAGATCTATTTCATACCTCTCTGTGGCATGTTCATGTCCAACGACTGTTGCTGCCCCTGAACACTTGATAAAATAGCTATAAATAGACACAATTAAGTTTTTATTCTTCATTGTAATATTGTCACATTCTTGATCTGCTGCATAGGTGGGTCTGATAATACATCTACAGTCTAACTGATGTCTTCCAGAGAGGATGAGTTATTCTCACCTTCTGTGAAATTCACATGCAAAAAATGCATTAGAAGAGATTAACATACGGAATTTTCCAACCATTTTGAAAAGAATTGGGCTTGCTGAGGGGATTAATGGCTCGTGAAATGATACCAGTATCAGACAGCCATTCACGCTTGTTCAAGAGGGTATCATCTAGCCAAGCGTAGGAACTCAGTTACACAATGGTAATACAAATAACAAGCCAAACAGACAAAAGGATTGTGAGTCTGCCAGACACCCTGCTTGCCCCTCTCCCTGTCCAAATAACTACTGGGCAGTTCTTTTTCTGTCTTTAAGGCAAATGTCAGGAGAATAGCCATATTGTCAGAATATATAATGGAAAAAATTCATGAAGTCTTTTCCAAAGAAGAAGCTTTTATGAATCTGAAACCTTCCCAGTTCCTGTACGAATGAGGGAAAAATTTCACGCCTGTTGTACTCTTCACTGGTTAGACACAGTATAAGCTGGCAACCTCCATATGGCTGGAAGTGCCACCATCACTCTTTGCAGGCTAGGTACAGCAGATAATTTGTTGCCAAGGATTGTTGAATCCAGAGCAAAGCAGATTTAGCAGGGAGAGGGAGAGGATAGGAGGAGGAGGAAAACCGGCAATGACAAAAAATAGCATCTAGAAATGAAAAAAGGTCATTATTCTCAGACCATTCTGGATCATTCCTATCAAACTACCACTTCTCATCACAATTCGCTATATTAATCCAAAGGCAGATCCTTATGTAAATACCAGAGAAACAAATCCTGATGGTTGATTTCAGCTGCAATTGCATTACCACTCCAGAGGTGATNATGTACAAACTCATTGCCTGCCTGGAGCTGATGTCAAGGGCTGGGCTTTGGTGGTCGCTGAGCTGCTACTGCTCCAGGCAGTGGCCAAGCCTAGCCTTAGAGGTCACTAGGTGGCACTGGCATTCAGGTGCAAGGGCCACCGAAAAGGCTTTCCTTACAAAACCTGAAACCACACGCAGGTCACCTGGCTTCACGTTGCCTCCTACACTGGAAACTTGGCAGTGTCTCGCTAAGCAGTTTAAAAAAACAGATGGCACAGGCCCAAAAAGTGGGTTGGATTGGAGAACACCCTGAACTGAAACCAGTCACTTCAAATTAGTGGGTGTGAGAAAATTCAGGCATTTCTGTGGTCTGAAACATGCTTCAAACTCATATTGATATCTCCTGGCATCAGCCAGATCACTGGGAACAGGGGCTGAAATCCAGACTCAGGTTTTGGGACAGTTGTTTTTGCTTGAAATCCACTTGCTCCCTGTGCCTAGTGCACATAAAGCTAAGTGTAAGGATTCATTTGCCTCCTCACTCTTTGAAATCTATAAGTCATCAGTTTAGGGTATTCCAAATTGAATTACAGTATTTAACCTGTATGATGATAACGCTTAGAAAAGCCAGTCCATAACCAAAACCAAAGATAACCACAGTCTTGTTGCACAGAAACCCATCCACAAATATAACGGTGCATGCGGCTGACCTGACTTACTTAAAGTGTCATTTGCACAGAGGTTGATAACTCCCCAGATAATTAACTGCTCTGTGAACAAAATCAGGTTTATTGGTAAAAAAGTCAAGCACTAAGGAACATGACGTTCATTAAAAGATTTCAGGTGCATAAGTGGTATGGATGCAATTTGTTGCACATGAAGCGTTCATGTACCTGTCTGGGAATTAATTCATTCTCAGGCAATATAAAGTAGACCCACTTTAGCTCAGATCCAACTGAACTATCCCATCCCATCCCATCCCATCCCATCCCATCCTATCCTATCACAGAATGGTCAGGGTCAGAAGGGACCTCTGGAGATCATCTAGTCCAACCCCCCTGCCAGAGCAGGGTCACCTACAGCAGGTTGCACAGGACAGCATCCGGGTGAGTTTTGAATGTCTCCATAGTGGGAGACTCCACCACCTCTCTGGGCAGCCTGTTCCAGTGCTCTGCCACCCTCAAAGTAAAGAAGTTCCTCCTCATGTTAAGATGGAACTCCCTATGTTCAAGTTTGTGCCCGTTCCCTCTTGTCCTATCACTGGGCACCACTGAAAAAAGACTGTTCCCATCCCCCTGGCACCCTCCCTTTAAGTATTTATAAGTATTGATAAGATCCCCCCTCAGTCTTCTTTTCTCTAGACTAAAAAGACCCAAGTCCGTCAGCCTTTCCTCGTAAGAAAGGTGCTTCAATTCCCTAATCATTTTAGTAGCCCTTTGTTGGACCCTCTCCAGCAGTTCCCTGTCCTTCTTGAACTGGGGAGCCCAGAACTGGACACAATAATCCAGATGCGGCCTCACCAGGGCAGAGCAGAGGGGAGGATAACCTCCCTCAGCGTGCTGGCCACACTCTTCTTGATGCACCCCAGGGTGCCATTGGCCGTCTTGGCCACCAGGGCACATTGCTGGCTCATGGTCACCCTGTTGTCCACTAGGACTCCCAGGTCCCTTTCCACAGAGCTGATCTCCAGGAGGTCAGCCCCTAACCACTGGTACTGTACCCTACACTTGCCTGTGTTGAATTTCATTAGGTTCCTCTCCACCCAACTCTCCAGCCTGTCCAGGTCGCGCTGTATGGTGGCACACCCCTCTGGCATGTCAGCTCCTCCCCTCCCAACAGGACTGGACCCAGTAGTGACCCCTGGGAAACACCACTTGTTACTAACCTCCAACTAGACTCTGCTCCACTAACCACAACCTTCTGAGCTCTATCTGTCATCCATCTGTATTCTCATCTCCCATCATCATTCAGGTTATTAATGAATGATTATGATGCCAGGGCAGCCCAGGTGGATTTCATGCTTCCCCAGCTGCTATCCGTAAGAATTGTGGGCTATTATTGTGGGAGCTGACAACTCACTGTACGTTGCGAGGGGCTGAGGAGGGAGAGACGGAGAAGCTGTGCCCGCTGTTACTGTGAACTATCAAACTGTTTCACTGCTTGGGTTTTTGTCATGCTTTCTGAGGCCCAAAAATACCCACTCATTTGGTCTTTTCTTCCAGGAACAATACATTTTCATTCACCAGTGTGTGCAACTGATGTGGCAAAAGAAGAAGCAGCAGTTCTGCATCAGCGATGTCATATATGAGAACGTCAGCAAGTCCTAGTTCAGAGTCACAGGTGGTAAGTCCGACACGTGTGCCATGCCCGCAGCCTCGCGTCCCAGCTGCTCAGCAGTAACCAGTGTCACGGGTGTTTGCTCCAGGAGCTTTGCTGGGGGTTTGGAGCTTTCCAGGCCTCATCCCCCTCTGACCTGGTGTTCACATGGAGAGGGTGAGGAAAATCCCTCTAGCCTCTCCCAGTAAACAATCCGCTCTACTTTCCGCAGCACTGTAAGAGTATATTGGCTCACTCGTCGTTTGAAGAAAAAGAGAATCTGGCAATCCTGACTGAGCCATCTGACCATTCCCTGCCACCTGTCCTAACGCTCCTTACAAAGCCTAAACGAGGGGTGGATTTTAATATCTTCAGTCATTCTCAAGTCACTGACCAACTGCCGGAGGCCGGCAGAGGTTTGGGGATGCTCTGCCAGCACTGCTGTTGTGGGCGAGATGGTAACCAAAAAGCTCTGACATGAAACACCGGGGAAATTTTTTCATAAATCTAGAACCGGGGAACAGGAGGGCTCTCAAACTGGTACTGCCATTAGCACAAGCGAAGTGACCGTCTTTGCCTTTCCACTGAGCCCCAGTGCCTGCCCTGTTGCGTTCAACCAGCCCAGCCCAGCCCCCGGCTGCAGAGTCACTCATGGCTCTGACCTACCAAGCGGTGTGCTGGTGGGGACAAGCTGTGAGGACGCACGTCACTGCTGTTTAAGCCTTAAGGCTTTAGTTCATTAGGTGGCAGTAAAAACCCAGCCATAACCTTAATAGTTAATTTTGGGTGAAGCAGGAAGCTACAGACTTTCAACACATACCGGCACGTCAAACAGCTGGGGGAGCGCTGGGCTGTGGGCACCACCACCACAGCCATCTCTGCGGGGTGTCTGTGGTGTTGAACACCCGTCTTTATGAGCCTCTGCACACATCGTTCCCCTGCCCGTAAAATGAATCCTAATTTGCCTCACTTTTCCTAAGTCCCGGTAGTTTACCATCTAATTGGAGCCCCAGAGCCCAGCTGCTCATACTGGTGGGCTGCAACCCCAGCCTGGGCAGAGGGCTGGTAAAAAAGAAAAAAAAGCCAAGAACTGTACTTATGTCCTTTTTTATTTCTAAAGCATGCTGTTTGTCTGGTTCTAGGTGAGACCATGAAGCACACCCATCTTCCCTTGCTTCTGATTTTTTTCCTTTTGATGGTTTGAACGGCGAGTTGTTCTGCCAGGAGAGACCGCTGCTTTGCAGTACACGGACAATGAAAGAAAGAAACTTTAAATTTCCGAAGCACTGGGGAGACAAAGCCTTAACGAGCCTGCGGTGTCTTTTGAACTGTTTAATTTCTGGACATTTTTTTAAAATACTGGACCAAATTCAACTAAACAACATGAAGGAAAAGACACTATATGTGCATAAAATAGATTGCTCCAGAGTGTTGGGTTTTTGTTTGGTACTTTTGGTTAATTTTTCTAATTATTTTTTTTTTCTGTGCAGGTTGGGCTTAAGGTTAAAGTAAGTGCAATATTTTTTTAATGGTTGACTGAAGAGTTTTCTTCATGTGTCACTGGTCTGTGCTAACGTCCATAGGAGAGCAGGCATTGTTAGTATCTAATAATACCTCATTAGTGAATAGCGAGGCATGAATATACATGAAGAAATCTGGAGATTGTGAAGAGAAAAGGGGGCGGGAGGGGGTGGGGAGGGTTGTTGGGTACATGGATTTGACTGTTNACGTGGGGTCTGGGGGGGGGGAGCACAAGACCCGAGGAACGGACTGACGAGCAGAAATCCAAACCACGAAGCCTGAAGCTGAAGCAGGCACCGACACTGAGAGAGGGGGTGGTTTCAGTTCTTGATTGTGCTACTACTAATTAAGCAGAGGGATTGCTCTTTTCGCCAACCTTTTCAAGTAATGCCACTGATCAGGCACTTGTTTTAGATGAAGCTAATCGAAGGGCAGCTGAGTTTCAAACTGGGATATCTTAGACTCCGTTACTATCGCATTTAACTGTCCAAGCAGTCTATGGTGCCTATACCCCTCATTTTTTTATTATTTTTAACAAGTATTAACCCTGTGTAAAACCATGGAGCTGATTCAGGTTGGGGGGGCGGGGTGGAAAGAAAAAAAAAAAAAAAGTGCTTTAACAGATGCAACTATTTCTCCGAGCCAGGAATTCACCATGTTACAAAAACAAGGTTTTGGCATGTGAAGGGCTGGTTATCGCTTTATTGCTACGAGGCTGCCAAAGTGTCGGTATGGATTCCTGCAGGGGCTTCGGGGTCGGGGGGGGGCTCTTTTCTTTTTCGCTGTCGGTTTCAGTTCTAGTCAGATTAGCTCTATATATATATTTTTTTTTGTCTTTGTATAATTCCGGTACATCATTGTGTATTGTGACATGGATGCTGTCAGAATGGATGTTGATGGCATTTTTGTAACCTGTTGCTTTGTGTCACCTCATTGGAAGTTAGCAGCAATGGTACTCAATGTAAACAAAACAAACTTGAACTGAAAGTAAACACACTGGATTGCTTACCTGTGAAGAAGTCACTATCAGCAAAACAGCAAACGCACCCGCATATGCTTTTTATTCCTTCACCCCAGGGCCTGTCAGGGTACCAGGGTGTAGTTTGGTAGCTCACTCAGCTACTTCCAGGAGCCTGATAACCGCCTTCAGACGATATTTGAATTTTTTTCTTCCAAAGAGTTATTCCACTAGCAGGTAAATAGGTGTATATTCCTTTAACACCTACTTCATCATGGTATTGGTTACAGTGGAAAACTTCCTTCAAACTATCCCATACATATTATGCAAAACTGCACAGACTTAACGTAATCTCCCAAATAAAACAGGTCCTTGTGAAGGGTACTGAAGAAACAGGACTCTACTTCTGATTATGAAATGGGTATGATATGAATTGCCCCTCCCTTCTCTTTCCATGCATCCAATGCTATTTCCCCAGTTTCCATTAAGCCCAGTCCAAAAGCAGAGGTGCTTTCTCTAAACGAGATGTGTAGAGGTGGGTGCAAAAGGGCAGAGCGCCCCGTCTTCAGGGAGCAGATTGCTAACAAGAAGGGCTTCAATGGCACATGTTTCTCTCTCATTTCACCAGTGTGCCTCAGCTGGAGGGCTTGCTGTTTCAGTAGGAACAGCAAAGATTTGTCTGGCCTAATTTGAACAGAAGACAGAATTATAAATGAGCACTTGACCATTCAGACCTCGCATTCCTGCTTTTTTTTTAAATATATTTCAGAGTTTCATTATATGTTTACTCAGAAAATACATTCACATCCCTCTAGAGAACTAGCAGGGAAGGAAAAAGAAAAAAAAGAAAAGCACCAACCCACAAATGTTCTTGCTTTCTCATCTACTGCCTCCTCCCTCCTGCTGGCCATTGCCCATTGAGTCTACATTTAGTCTGTATCATAGACCAGAGTAAGCAGGTTACTTTTAAAAAATTCATGTGCCCACAAAATATCACAGTGTGAGCTGGTTGTAACAGAAGCTTGGCTGAACACGACAGGGTACAAGAGTGCTGCAAAGATGCCAAAATCGCATTGTTGCAAATGATACTGCCTGAATAGCCTGAATTTACTAGACAGTTTTTGAATGCGTGTCAAGAAATTATTCCATTTGCACAGTAACAGGTGTGTGTTTTTCCTTTAATAGCTACTTAATCACAAAATCAATTACAATGAAAACGCCTTCAGAAAAATACCTTTTTCTACCCCATCTGGTACGTAAAACTGCCTAACTGGGCGTGTTGGGATGGCAGTGGAAATCACCTCTCACAGCGTGCAAGACATAAGTAAAGCAATGAAAGAGTATGGAAGACATGGTGATTCAGAGGACTCATGCAGAGCCTTTTAGCCTGAATCAAGGTGTCATACTTTTGGTTTTACCTTGTCACGCTCCTTAAAGCAAGTCAAAAAAAAAAACCCCAATGTTTTGGACTCATGCTGCATGTTGATATGGTTTCCAGCATCTGGCAAAATAAAACTCTTTAAGTCATCACAGCTGTAAAACTGTCTGAAGCTTCAGGATAGGTAATAGTTTTTTTTTGAATTATGGGTTTCATGCCTATAGCTCTGCTGCCACCATAGATGCTCTCCACTGATCTGCTACTCTTACAGCATCTGCTGCCCCAGATGCATGTAAAGGCAGCTCTGCACAGTGAGTGACCATTAATCAAAACTAGGGCAGGTTATCTCCTTGTTGCCTCATGCTGTGCACGCTGCCATGGGAGGAACAAACAAGTAAACCGAAGGACATGTCTTAGAAGAGCTAAGAAGTTGTTAGAGCCATGTGTGAAAGTGCTGTCTCTCCTAGCATGCCCTGTGCAGTGAGCCCTGACATACTTGGGTCTTCAGAAATGGTTCCTTCATTCCTCACACAAGGATTAAGAAGGGGTTGGGAAGCCGTACTTGTGCTTTACTTCATTTTACAGTTGGGTTTTTTTTCCTGCACTTGTCACAGGCAGCAGCGGTGGCTAGGAAGTATCTAGGAAGTCTCCCCCTTTTATCTCTTTTAATCTACAAACATTTTCAAGAAGTAGAAACACAGACTAATATCTTGATACTGGTTTTGGTCTGGATGCTGAAAGTAGTAATGCTTGTATGTGAAGGTGGGAAGCCAAGCGCAGAAATAGTCTCTCAAATACTCCTGGTACGTCAGACTTCACAGAATCATTCTATGATTCCATGATCATAGAATGGTTTAGGTTGGAAAGGACCTTGAAGATCATCGAGTTCCAACCCCCCTACCACAGGCAGGGACACCTCCCACTAGACCAGGCTGCTCAAAGCCCCGTCCAGCCTGGCCTTGAACACCTCCAGGGATGGGGCCCCCACAACTTCTCTGGGCAACCTGTTCCAGTGCCTCACCACCCTCATAGTGAAAAGTTTCTTCCTAATATCTAATCTAAAGCTGCCTTCTTCCAGTTTGAAGCCATTCCTCCTTGTCCTATCACTACATGCCCTAGTAAAAAGTCCTTCCTCAGCTCTCCTGTAGGCCCCCTTTAGGTACTGGAAGGCGGCAAGAAGGTCTCCCCAGAGCCTTCTCTTCTCCAGGCTCAACAACCAATGGTGCATCTTAATCTTTCCCTTATTCATGAGATGCAGCCCAGGAAAATCAGTGGAGATACCTGCTTGAACAATGGTCTGGTATTCAAGTCATATCTTGCTTCTGTATGTGTCCTAAAAACCTGAAAGCTCAAAATGCCTTCAATTCTCATAATTTAAAATCTGCTAGTTATAGGTTTCCTAGTTCGAAAGACTTAATCCACATCATACTAGTTATTCATGGGTTTCCGATTTTTCCCTTGGTTAAATTAGCAAAGTAGTGACGCTGCTGTCCAGCAAAGCACTTCCAGGGACACTTTCAGAGTTTCCCAAACACTGATAAATACACTCAAAGTCACTGGGAGCTCGGCACATTTCAGAATATCATCTCATTTTGGATACCTACTTCCCCATAAACCATTGATTTCTGCACACATCAATAATGTGGAAGTCTGCACTTATTTCCCAGCCCCCCCCCCCCCCCCCNNCCCCCCCCCCCCCCCCCAAACCCACCAACTTTTATATAGCACGATGCTTTGGAGCAATAAAAGTACATATAAAAATCTCACTTATAGATCGCAATTTGTCTGAGTGAAGCACTGTTTAACATTTGAATTGCTAGAAGGTAAGTAAACTGTTCCATGCTTCGATATTGGTTAGAAGTGTTCTTTACGAATTAAATGTGAGATTTCACAGTTGTTTTCTCTCCCCATGGCATCCCAAGGGGAGAATAAAGGCGTGGGAAGAAGTGCCTTGCTGATGTTAGAAGGTATGTGCTTAGAAAGCATAAAACTGCTGAGTGAACATACCCTGCTAAAATTCTCTCTCCCTCCACCCAGTTAAAAAGGCAGACTCCATGGCAGAAAAATAGTAAAGTAGCTCCCATGTTATCAAACACAACTCTCTTTTCTACATCTAAAAAGGCACTTTTTGACATTTAAAAAACTGTTTCATTTCCTTTTCAAAGACACTTTTTACGTATCTCATCTTTCTAAAATATTAGTGTAAAAACCAAACTCCTCACTGCTCAAATCCTAAAGAAAACATTTTGAACGTAACACTGCAGTATACCACTGTTTTCATTTAAGACACTGAAAATTTTGAAGAAAACATTTTCTTTTCATTTGACGAACCCCAAATGAGATGTCCTTTTGATTTCTCATAACTGTCAACAAGCTGAAAATTCAAAAACTACACAGCAGAGGGGTGAAGGTCCCCGCAGTGCCTTAAACCATGAAGGAAATTCCAGCAAAAAGGAAAATATCTGCCTTAATGCCACTCAGATTTCGCAGACCGTAACTCAGAAATCATGAAGTCTAGTTCAGCAAAGTTAAAGGGTAAAATACAACACATGTTGTACTGGGTTGTTAAGTCATTAATAGTTAATTTTAAAACTATGAAAAAACACAGAAACAAAGAAACCAACCAACCCCCAAATCCCCATATTATTCTGCTTATCGCTTAAGTACACGGAAGGGGTTTCCTGTTTTCCTCCCAAGTATCTCCAAAGATGTCCCTGAGCACACTGACCACATTCAAACTTGTCTGGCTCTTTCTATACAGCTTAAGAGCTACACAGAAACCCACCTTCAAAAACCCAGTTGTGAAGCCACCTCTTTTCTCTCAGAGACAAAACACCGGTGCTTCCTCCAAGACCTCTACGTACCAAACTCCACAAAGTCTGAAGGGTCTCAGAGCTGATGCCTCCCTCCTTTTGGGCAAAAGCAAACTGTCTGCTGACTGCTAGAATAAGCTTGCAGAGAATATGAATATTGGCTTCATATTTTGGTAATTAACCAGGAAACAAAGGTGCAGGTAACCACCGGAGTGCCTTTTATGGAATCAGAGATACTTTCCATGAGAAAATACAGTGACTCTAATTTTTAAACATGAGTTTCAAAGTCCTTTTCAAAAGTTTCCTACTCTTGTACTTACAAGTAATGAAGAATCTGCGTAAGAGTAACTTCAGATCTTCCTTTATTTTCTTTGTCACCCACCACCCAGTGTAGGGGACGTCACTGTACAGTGAACACTACTCAGGCTAGGTATGGATGCTTACTAGAGAGAGTCGGGAAGAGGAAATTATAACTGTGAATCAGGGAATACATGAAGCCTTTGGAGGACTGGGCTTGACCTTTAATGATAGGAGCAGTGAAACAGACAACCTCCCCCCCATAAAGCTATGTATATAGGTTGAATGGATGCAGTTATCATGCAGGTGTGCTGGTTCAAGTGTTTCCTAAAAGGAGAAAGCAATCGAGAATCATCGTTTCTTTCACTGGGTAAGACAAGAATCCATTTCTTACTAACCGCTACGGCAGTTGGAGTCTTCAGTTTGGGATTTGTCCCTTCTCGACCCATTTCTGGGTAAGACTACATTTAAATGACAGGTGTAGAACCTGCGTACTTTTCAGAGGCATAAAGAATATATATTAAATGTAAAAATATACATAGACACATAATGAACACACAGAAGAAGTGTTTGTAAGGACATTTACAATAAATGGCACTAAACACCTTTATTTAGATTTTTAATTTTTCTTTTATGAAAAATGAATAGGATTCTTTTTTCCCTTGTACACAGAGGAAGAGCAAACTAATGGCAAAAATCAAGAACGCTTTCTTATTCCAATACCATCTTTGCAGCCACAAAGATACAACTGTTTAACAGACAAGAAATACTGTTTATTGCAGACTTTAAGCTGATTCATGTGAAAAAGGCACTATGAAACGTAATCAAACTAGACGATTAAATTTGTCTAAATTAAGTGATATTATATATTATATATAATACATATATATAAAATCACACGACCATGTGAAATAAGAGAACATTTTTGTGACAAAAATCATTGCCTCTTCAAAAATAATATCTGCTGGAAGGGATGTTTTCTTTTCTCCCCCTTTTGCCTCCAGGAATCCACTTTTCCAAAAGATTACATTGATAAAGGAACAACAGCTTTTTACATAAGGAAAAACTGACAACTGGGATCAACACACAGAAAAGTCTAGATTATACACTGTTCTTTTGATGGGTTAAGTTACAAACAAAAAAATGGAAGTATATTAAAAAAAAAAAAAGTACAGCAAATTATTTCATGGCTACCTACAGCAGATCTGGTCAAGTCTTTGAGCTGTGTTACTATTTTCTAATTATTCCTTCTTGTGCAATATTATAGTTCATCACAAGTGAAGTACTGATAAAATCGATGTACAGAGTATTATTTTGCTATAAACAGCATCATTAGTAATAAAACATCTCGGGAGTGATGCAAGAAAGATTCAGTCTATGTTGGGCTGCTGTTAATTCTCTAAACATTTCCTCTCTGATTGCTGGCATCAATGACTTCCCTAAACATCCCGCAGCCAAATGCATGACATGAAAGACTGAGCCAAAAAGATGGACTTGCAAACTACAGCAAGAGATGGGGTTCAGAATCTTATTATTACTGAAGGGTTCAAATGGGTTTCTTTATTGCTGGCTCAGCTTGCCTTGGATGAATCACCAAGATGGGTTCCAGTTTATCTGTCATAGAACGGTTAATGCCATAAAGCCAAGACTCATCTTTGGGTATAAATGAATCACGTGCCAATATTTTCACCTGTCAGGAACCTCCACTGAATTTCTCATCTGTTTAATGTTGAGAAGCTAGCAGCAGGTACTTCTGTGGAGACTACTGCAAATTTTCTTTATGGTGGCTAGTTACGTTTACAATATTATAAGACATTCCCCTGCACTGCTTCCTAAAGCAAAGCTGGATGGTATAATGCTATGGACAATGGAATTAAAGAAAAGAGGAGAGACATTTTAGTGGCTGCTTCCTTCATCAAAGGACTCCACGCCTGAATCTGTGGCAGCTGCACTGATTTTTTCTTGTCGTCTTCTCATAATTTCTTGCAGTTCTGAACTACCACTGTTAGCCTATAAACAAATAAAAAAGAAAAAGAGTTTACTTGTGGTTTTGACACATGATGAAGATCCTCTGCCAGCATTTTATTAAGATAGATGTTTGAACAACTTAAACTCACCTTGCGCTAAGAATCTGGTTAAATAACATTTGGAATAGGAAAGGATTTACACTATCCTTAAATGTGGACCAGAAAAGAACCTGTAGACTATTAAAAGTGTCAGCTTGACTTTTAGCACTGCTGAGCATCTTGAATTCTCATGCAAGCCCCTGGAAGTGTTGGATATTTATGAGGTGAAATATGGCCTCAGTAAAAGCGGGGTTAAAGCCCAGCAAGTTTGTTAGGATTCCACCCTTGAGTACTTAAATATCATGGCGATCACATTTAGAAATGAAAGCACATAAACCCTTGGTGGGTTTAGATTTATGTAACCACAAAATTCATGTACGCACATGGGTTTGCACAGCCAAGGCCTAAATACTGCTTGAGATACCTAATCTTAGTATCCTACATTACACAATACACCATCATGCATTTGGCTGGTCAGAGACACAGGTTTCAAACTTCCTGTAGTAAGAATTGAATCATATTACTATATTAGCAACAGTGGAGTATTGTGAGGAAGAGGCCTTATTTCACCTTTCAGGGTGAAAAACAGGTCTGCTGAGCTAGCTGCAAACAGATTACTTCAACAACGTAAACGAAGTTATTAGCAAGGCCAGGACACGTATCCACCAGAGCAGAACTTTCCAAAGCGTGCATGACTTTGAATAAAACTAGAGGATTATAAAGCAAGAGCCATATGCTATATCTGTGTTATTTGGCTCTGACATGACCTTCCCAGCTTCAAAACTATCTTCCAAAGTAGCCTCTGAATAAAGAAGCAGAAACTGGTTTTGAAATTTGTAAAACAAACTTCAGGACTGTTAAGGGGAAAATCCTTCAATTGATTCTGAACTGTGAAAATTTATCCCATGAAATAAAATTTAATTTAGATTTATCCAATTATATGCATTACAATGCATTATCTGATGCCATTACCTGACAGATAGGTTAGGTCTCCACAGGGAGGGAGGCTAGGACGCTTCTCCCAGGTAAATTACCATTGCTCTTTTCTCCCAGAGTGGAAGGGCAAAGCAGGGGGCTTATAAATGACTCTCTGAAGGTGAGAGAGCAGTTTTATTTGTCTTAATTCATCTTGTCCTTTCCTACTTGGCTTCAGACACAGAACAAGTGCAGCAGTCACCCGTTACTAAAGTCATGCATAAAAAACATCAGCAGATACCCGACAATGTGCTTTATCAGAGGTCATATTTTTCTGAGAATGACTGAGCAGCCGAGGCTGAAACAGTTTACCTTCCTGATAACATCAACAACAACCTGACAGAACTGGAATTCCAATTACAAAATACTGGATTCCTCTGCCTGAGGTAGAACAACACTAAACAGAACGTTGCAGCTGCATAAAGGTGAAGATCTGGTTGTCCGCATTTGGGAATACGGCCCCAAATCTGAGAGGTAGGGCTGTCACTGGCCTGCAGAAATGGCACGAATCCAGAAACACTTGTGGAAGACCCCAAGTAGAACTAACAAAGAAAGACGAGGCACGGAGCTCTGTAATGCTAGAGAGTCTATGGGTTTGCTCTGTCTCTGGCTATTATTGCTAATTGTGCTTAACACCGAGGTCCTTTACTGCAACACACCACCACAAGTACTACATAAGGGATGCCAGAGAACTGAACGAAAAATTGACACTGATTAATCATGTAGGACAATTATGGTGGTTAAACCCATAACTCAGTAACTGCTTATAAAAAACATTCAATTGTAAAATAGGCCTGACGCTGGTAAAAGTATGTGTGTGCTTGAATGCTTCTCTTATTAGAAGTGTTTATAGTTTGAGCAGTAAGAACAGAGCCCTGTTTAGAACACACAAGCTCATCTTTGCTAGGTCATATGTAGACATTTTGGCTGTGATACTCATTCCTATAGCTTCTCTTAAACAAGGGCAGCCTTCCTAAACCCTGCAACTTGAAATATTATAGGGATAGAAAAGAAGATGCATGTTAATGTTTTGGGTAATTCACCAAACAACAGGCTAAAACAATCAGGAATTGCATGCGTTCTGAAATCCATCATTTAAAACTCAAATAAATATTTCAATTACCTTTTCACTAACAAAATCCAACGACCTTGTTAAATTGTCAGTACCTGTTTATTAACACTTGTAGAGCATTTATTAGACAAGGTTTGACTGTCCAGTTTCCTACAGAGCTAGAGTGAACTAAGGCAAGCAGAATAACAGCACAGAGGAAAAAAGGACAGACTTCTACCATCCAGTGCACCTCTGCTTTTCAAACTGACTTCCACCGCAAAGGCACTTCCATCTCTGTACACAGAAGCCTTATTTATGAAACCGAAGCGAGATTGTTGACATTACAGAAAAGCTGAAGAATACACATACATCTTCACTAGGAAATGATGGATTGCACTGGACTGTAGTGACATATATTCCTAAGAATAAAAGTGAAATATTTCTCCCTTCCTCTCACAGGAAAACAGAACTTGAAGGGGATTAAAGCAAGTTTGACAGTGTTAGAAAGCAACACTCTCTGATCCTTTCCAACCTAAACCATTCTATGATTCTATGATCCACACTGATCAGCTAAATTGTAAAACATGCATCATCATAAACTTGTCTTTAAAAACATGCCTGGCAGTTAGAAGTTTAAAATCATTTGGGCAAGACAGCCCCAGCTTCATGAGGGGATAGAAACACATTTTAAACTTCTTCAAGATTTTCTTTTAAACAGGATGTGAAGAATATAGCTCCTCATGTGGGCTAGTCTCACCTCCAGACAGTATCGAGTCCATTACTTGCCACAGAAAGTTTTTAAAAAATAAGTAGATGCACCTGCAATTTCCCTCGTTCAAAATTGGTAAGCATTCTCCCCAGCACAACTCTGTATACAAGCTTTTAAGGTGTTTAAGGAACAATACCACTGTAATTAAAGCAAGCTGCAACAGAGCAATGAATAGAGAGATACAATACTTTTATCCTTAGCTCAGTAATTCTGCTAGCACAGTGTCAAGTGTGCTTTCCCCCACTTAGGAACCCACCAATACAGATGCCCCAGCGTTTGACCCGAAAGGCCTCAAGATTCAACAGTGAGCTCACTCTACCACTTTCTCAAACCTAATAAATCTAATCTCCTCTACAAAGATAAAGCAAAAACTAATTCATCACCACCAGTGGTGGTGCCAGGAGTATCTATTTGTGCAAGCACCAGGAAAAGCAAGAGGCAATAAAAACGGCATTTTACTCACTCCTGTTGCTTTCCCCAAAGCCCTTTTCGGTTCATTTTGTCTTCTTGCAGCCTGATTACAGTCTTAAACTTGATTACTACCGTGGACTGTTTCCTAACACTTTGTGGACCCCTTTAGAAGTGGGAGGATATCCCACCTGGTGTTTTGGCAGATGCCATTTCAATGGATTAATAACAAATAACTCAGGTACAAATAACGCTTATCAACTTGATGGGACCTCAAAAAAAGCCAGCTGTCTCGCAGAAAGAGCTATTTATTTCTATAGGTTCAAAAGCAAAGACCCAGCATTAGGTGAGTAAGAAGAGTTATACATACCTCCAAGGCAGATTTCTGTACCGTAATTTGGATGTAGACTCTAGACCCTTCTGGACAAACAGTCTTCAGTTCCTCCTTATTGAGGGAGAAAAGCTGAGCACCCGTCAGCACACCGAGGCTGTTGACAGTCCTGGGGTCACACCAAGAGAACAAACAATAAGCAAAAATACACTAGCCAAAGGAGAGAAGCAGGTTGGCTTCATCCCACATTGTCTCAGGGCTACCAAATCAAGACAAAACTCAATGCAACAGAACTCCTGAAGTCAATTCAGTATCTGTTATAACAAGTACCTTTTGGTGGAGGCTAATATATGTTTTTTTTTTCCCCTAAATATACCTATAACTCTATAATCACATTGATATATGTGGATATATATTATCTATGCACATATATACATAAATATATATATATATATGTAAAAACAAATTCTTTTTTCCAAGGGTGCAGCTGACGTGTCTTGATTTTCAGAAGGCTGCTTGGTTTTATAAAGTGGGCAGACCATGTCCTAATTACTGACAGGAAACTAATTTTAAGAAGTTTCCTTACATTTACCCTCAAACTTACACAGGGTTGAATCCTTTGGACTGCAACCACGCTTTCACATCCTCAGGCGAAGAGTCGTAAGTGATGTTGACTACCGGGATGTTGGGTCGTGGCACGTGGAACTTCCTCTGGGCAGCGCTCCGGCCGATGGTGAGTCGGTGAACAAGTTCATCCTGCACCTCCTCCATCTGCGATTTCCTGCCTAGAGAGAGAGATGTCCCACAGGAGCAGGAGTTATTCTCAGGGTTGCTTTATCAAAGCCAGGTCACTTCTTATACTGCACTTTAAATCTTTTGGGTTTTTCTTTTTCTTTACATATTCATTCACTAGATCTGACTGAATTATTATTCTCCTTTTTCTCCAGGGAAGATTTCAATATTCCCACTCCTCTTTTTGCAAAACAAAACAAAAGCAAAAACAAAAACAAAACAAAACACCAAAACACCAAAATTCAACTGAAACCCTAGAAAGAGGAGATGAGCTTGATGTTGCACAGAGGCATAGATCAGTCTGACAGCACCTGAGCTGTGAAGAAAATGGGCACGGAGGGTTATTCAATTGTCATAGCCTGTATTTCTTCAAATAGAAATAAGATGTCTTAAAAATGAAAACAAAAAAGATGAGGAAGAATGTAAGATTGCTTACACAGTGGAAAGGCAGCACTTTCCACAAACATTTTTTAATTGAAAGCTCAACTTCTTAGTGCAAATCAAGGTAGGCAAAAAAATTTCACTGCTGCTGACGCAGATCACCTTACATCCAATAAGCTATTACAGTGATCACATTTTTGAAGGGTTTTTAAGAAATTTGAATTGACTCCAAGCCTGCAGTGACTGGTTACCTGAAACAATGTCGCACTTCGCCTTAAAAAAAGAAGAAGGAAAAAAAAAGTAGTTGCTCTCACCAGAGACACAGGAATTTGGCAAGACTTTTTTTTTTTTTAAAAAAAACCAAAACTGTACAAATTTGCTACCCCACAGAACCCATTTGTCTGAAGCATTTAGTTCAGTTGCTGGTCATTAGCAGGCAACAAACTGAAATGCTTTTCGTGCATTTCAACAAAATCAATTATAATGATACTCAAAATCGTTTAAAATGCATATAAAAAGTTCTATGGATAATTTCGCAAAAATAAGTAGAACCCAAAAGGGTGGGCACAGAGAAGATACTGATTTAGCACAGTTAAACTGTCCATGCAGTAACTCTGGAATAACCACAAAAATCCTTTGACACACAACTTTAAATGATCTCAAAAATTCTCAGGATTTCCTTACCATTATATTTTTAGCCATCTTTATTCAACCTTCTCACTTTGATAAACAAAGAGTAACTACAGCACCTTCCTCTGATGCATTCACATGGCAAAAGCTATTCCTTTTCTCCCGTTACACTGATAGCAACAGAGGAAAACAACACAACTTCAATAGGAAGAAAGCATAAGACAGCAAAAATGTTTCTTTCTCTACTTTCCTTTTATATTCTCCAAAAACCTCTCCAAGGATCAACATCTCTAGCCAGTTAGACAAATAAAAGCAAGATTTACGTAGGCCTTTAGGATTATTTTTTTAATCACCCCAACAAAAAAGA
Source organism: Anarhynchus alexandrinus (assembly GCA_008711295.1). Lineage (NCBI taxonomy): Eukaryota > Metazoa > Chordata > Aves > Charadriiformes > Charadriidae > Anarhynchus > Anarhynchus alexandrinus. Next base: position 2,484,242 of record VUYV01000094.1, on the reverse strand, counting down.
AAAATCCTTGTTTTAGTCATTTTCTTTTTTCTTTTACAAAATCGCCCCAGGTTGAAAGTGGACAAAATATCTCTAGTAAAATATTTGAGGCATTCAGGCCACATTGTGTTGGGTCTTTTCCCCCGGAGTGTGAATCAGAGGCCAAAATGACATGTGCTCAGTGATATGTGAAGGTCTGAGATGGGATATACAAGCAAAGCCTTTAGGCAATGTTATCGAAGCGTGCATCAGTTATTTTCCCAAACAGGAAGAGAGAGAGAAAACTGCTATCTTCCTTCTATTTACACAGATTTTGAAAGGCTTATGTTTTACCTAGACCAAGACTATATCAAAAGATAAATATTTAGCTGCTAGATAACAGATTCTCACTGTTGTTAGATGCGTTATCATAAATAAACAAGATTCGCTCGGTGTGAAGCAGGGACTACGTCCCGTGTTCTCTGCAGGGTTCAGGTGGGCACTTGGGCAGCGGGCGTATGGGCAGGGTTGCCCATCACCTTTGGAGAGGCAGCTATTCTGCGAGGACTGCGAGGTACCTGAAGCCCATTAACCAGGCTTGAGCGACAGCTCCCCAGAGGGCACAGGAGCTCTCGTGCATGGCCCAGGGCCTCAGCAGAGGCTGAGAGGGCAAGAGATGTCTTGTAACCACTTAAGTCTACGACAACCCTTCACACCTCAGGCCCTGTACCTGAAGCCAGAACGGTCTTCACATTTTCCATCCGTAATGGATAGAGAAGGCCACCGTGGATTCAAGGAAACACAACTGCTATGGCATGCAAAGTCCTTAGATGGAAATAAAATGATCATTTTTGTGCGTGTTTGTGTGTGAAATTCACCCTCACTTTCCACATCTTTTATAACTGCTTGGGTTTCTGTTTTTATCTAGGTAACAAACTGCCAAAAATAGGACAAAGGCAGAAGCTGGCCCTACTGTTTCTTTGGGAAAGGGCAGTGAAGCCTGTTCCTCCTGCCAGGCTGTTCTCCATTTACAATTTCCAGTCAGCCACTCTGTTATGTGAAAATACCGAAAAGGTCCCAGAGCCTTCCTGAGTTCAGAGCTTAGGCAAGACCTTGCCTACCACCAGGCAAGGTCAAAGCAGGCTCCACCCACTGAGGGTGGTTATCCAAGCCGGCCCGCTTCCCATCCACTGGGGACAGGGGGGAAAAGAAGCCCTTCTGCAGAAAGAAATACACTTGGTGCCAGTTTTTACCTCGGGTGGAAGTGGGATTTTGTGATAAGGCAGGGAGGCAGAGGATGGGATAAGCTGCCAACCCTTGAACTGCAAAAAGCTCATTATTTTAACAGCTATTACTTTAAAAGCTATAGCAAATGCTTGCCTACAAGTTTCAGTTATTTTTAAGCCAAGCAATCACATTGCTTAAAGTACATTTAGGACAGAAATTATTGACTAAATAAGTCCTCCTAACCTAACTTTCGATACAGAGTAGGACCCTCAGCATCAGGTAGGCTTTATATTTACAGTATGGCCTTAATCACAACTTTTCATGACTGCCACACGCTGCTGGATGCAGGTTACCATGTCTTTCCAGCTAAAGTGCTATGGGGTACGTTCTCTCGTGCTCCTAAGACAAGGACATGGAGGTTTGCCCAGTGGCCTGCCAGCTGCTGTTGCTTTGACCAAGCTAAGGGGACTCGATGATAAGAGGAGTTTCATACAACACCATTACAATATGGATCCTATTCATCAGCCAGACCCATAAGTGTTTGTGCAAGCCTTGGATACATGTTTCGGAATGGATGACCAGGGACAGAAGTGTAAAAAAAGCCTAATGAATTTTAAAAGCAATTTAGATTGTAATACAGCAGTGAGTTCAGGTGGAAAATGTACGTTAGCCAGAATACCAGTATGGGCGATTGCAGTGTTGAAAACCACTGACTGACGATCCCAGACAGTCATAAAAGGAGAGGATTTAGGACTGGGACGAGCACAGAAGTGTTTTGTCCCTACTTACCATCATGATTAGTGAGGGTCAGAACACACATACATAGAAAACGTGTTTTAAACATAGGGTTAAAGCTAAATATTTCATAAACGTTTACCTGAAACACAAGGTTTTAAGGAATTTAAGGATTTAGCAAAAGACACAGGAATGGGAGAAATACATTTCTGCTTGCTTCTTAGGCAAACTTACGATCCACAGGAACTTGCTTCTGCTTCTGGGTGTCTCGTGCAACACTACCACCGCTGTCGCTAGAGGTGCTGCTTTGGCGGCTGATGGTTGCTGGTGCTTTGGGCACGGGAACCGGGATAGGTGCTGGTGCGCTAGGAGGGAGGGGGACAGCCACGGGGACAGGAGCGGGTGTTGGAGGTGGCGAAGGAGTAGCAGGAACGGGATCAGGCTGCTTCGCAACGTAGTCTGTCCTTTGTTTCTGAAAAGATGCAGAGAGACTCAGTTTGACAACAAAACTAGGACCAGACACCAGGCAAACCCAGGTTTCTTCAGAAAATGCTGGGATGCTTTGCACCAACTGATTTCATTTATTACACAAAGGCATCTTACTAGCCAGATATAGTTTCAAAATTTGCCAGAACTCGATTTGGCATCCATTTCCTTCTCTATCGGACACAAAATTCACAGCAATGGCATCATCGGAAACACACTTCTTTCTTTTCAAACAGATGAGTTCTGTGAATGAAATTGTTTTTAAATCCCAAACTTTTATTACTTGGCACTTTTTAACAGCTTCCAAAACTTTTGAATTGTGGACTTTATCAGTGTAAAAATGTATATTCTAGAGATTTTATTTAAAATATAGTGAAAAATGAACATAGCCAGCCATACCTAAGCCTGACTAACCTCCAAACGTCACTGAGGTTGGGATAACACATTGTTTCCTGAACTGCAGACACCATTTAAGAGGTTCCTGCTCCCCTTACCCTTTCATTTGTGCCTTTTTAGCTATCTGTGTGGTTGCTACATGCCACCTCAATGCAATATACCAATTTAAAAAACCCAAACCTCAAACTCCACAATTCTTGGAATAGGGCTGTTTTTTTCTTTTCTCCCACTTTACGCAATGTTCTAACAACATGTAGATTATCTTGCTGCTAATAACTAACTAGCAGCTGTCTCAAGAATGATTTTGGGGAATAATTTCTTTTCTCCTTCTTTGCCTTTAGAATGGCACCCATTGCAGGAAGACACATATATTTTCCCAAAGCAATCCCAATGAGAGACAAGCCCAGAAGCTCACAAGCAACCAAGGCTACCCTTTTCTTTCAAACAGTTCAAACTCCACATCTCACTGTTTTAACAGTGCTCCCTCTCTGCAGTTTTGGACTAACACAGCTTGAAAGTTTAATATTAAAGTTTGTTTGCTCAATAGGGATGCCTCATCTCTTAGTTATGAGAAGTCTGCTTACTTTGGTATGAAAATAGATGAGTACATTCCCCAGATTCATTGCTCCTTCCTGAAATACTCTTCCCTATTTCCTTGGAGGCAGAAGGTTTATGGCAGATCAAGCAGGGAAATATTTGTAGGAGCCATATGGTAGAATCTGAGCAGCAGATCACTGCCCTGACAACAATCAAACTTTCCTTAAATGTCAGCAACTGCCCTTATACAGGAATCCCCAACTCAGTAAGTCTAACTGATGGACGAGGCATTTTGTAGTGAATGTAAACTGGGACCATTACAGCTAAGCTATGCTGAGTTACACCAGCAGAAACTTTATCCCATCACCTTCTATGGGCAGTCAATTAAGCCTGGGGAAAAAAAGTCTTTTTTTCCCCTTAGATAATTTTTCGCTTAAATAGTAGTAGTCAGCTACTGAAGCAAACATATAGTCTTACAATACATTCCCCATTAAACCTTTTTGGGTTTTTTTTTCCCTTAGCATTTAATTGTTTGAAGGTATTAATCTCAATTATTTTGTGTCTACCTTGTGCAGTGTGTTGTGGGAAGATTAAAAAAAATTGTATGATTGACTTTTCTGTGTTCTACTACTCCAATGTTAAGACAATAAATGCTTTTTTAGATGTCAAATGCCAAGAAAAGTGAAATGCATAATATAAAAGAGAAGAAGCAGAACAATGTATATTTAAGAAACCTGTCCTTTGGTGAAATGAGAGTGCCCTACTAGATATATAGTAAATATACCATAATTTTTGATATATAGATGTACTATGGTATATCCAAAATCTTGTTAATGCATTTAAAAATTTTAACAGATATTAAAATGTTCTAGTGATATTCAGATATTTTTTAAATATCAAGGTACCCTCATGTGTGCCCTGACCTTCTTAAACAACATGCAAGGAAAAAACAGGGCTTTTTTTATGGTAGAGAGGATTCACTACAAACCAAGGCATCAACTGCACATCACCACAATCATAATCCAGAAAAACTGGTAGCCAAACACTACACATAGCTCTCAATGGATGCCACTGATGTAGTTTCAATAACACATTGTACTGCAATCACAAGCCTCATCAAAACAACTTGCTGGAGTGAAAATAAAAATTAAACTGGAAGCGTCACTCAAATTCTAAATTTACAGATGAAACCACATTGAAATACACTTCACATTTTGTTCAACAGTGCCCAAAAGGCAATTATACATTCAAATCACATTTAACATTTCTTTTTTTAACACTTCTTTTTTTAACTCCAGATCTTTTGAGGACATCCACACATTCATTCCATCACTTCTAGTCATTGCTACAAACAAAACAAGCATGCACTATGGAATTTGGTGACTAAAAGTGCAAAAGAGTAATTTTTGAAGTTCAATATCAGAAGAATAATTTTGTTACCTCTGACAGCTCTCCCAGCAATTGCTGTGAGGAAAACGGAGTAAATCACATCAAATAGTATTGTTAGAAAGGTAAAAAGTAACTGCCTCATACATCACTCTTGAAATTTCATACACATTAGCAATTTAAAACAAAGGAGCATCAGTGCTAATAATTACCTTTTCTTACTCACTAAGCAACTCACAACATAGGGAGTTATTCTCATTTTCTTCTTTTGAATAATGAACAGTGTTGGCTACAAAACGTACATATGTGACACCATATAAGCAATGAGCTCTTTTCAAAGCACCTACCCAGACAGAAAATTAGAAACAGGTTTAATAAAAAAGAAAACCCAAACAAAAAACTGACAATGGATTGAAGATCATAAGGTGAGTGTAGAGAACACTTGGAACTGTAAACAACAAGAATTAAGTCATGGCAGGTTTTAAAAAAGGAACGTATTTATTTTAGCTTAAGAAACGTTGGCTGGCTTAGAAAATGAGGTAAAGCTCGCTGCTGACAGATATGTTCTCACGAATTTGCTGACAGCTGTAAGAACAACGAACAATTCTGGGTTTTGTTTTTCCTTCTTCCTCATTTTTTTTTTCTTTTAAGAATAAACTTGAAATCCTCAACTCATGTAAATGTGAACAAATCCTTTAAATTATTTGGAACTGTCATGATACACACTTATTAAAAATCTGCATATATCAGAAAAGCTTGCTGGGACTAAATTTTTTTTTTTCCTCCTTATTTTTTGTCAGAAAATCTTTGTTTTTACAGGAAAAAAATAGAGGCCCCAAAGCTCTTTTTCAACACACTACAGGCTGCATTTTGTCAAAAATCAAGATTCAGTATGATTTGATCTATTTTTAATGTAAGCAAAGTAGTAAGTTTGAGTAAAAGTCCTAATGGTATCAAGCCTAATTCTTGTTCATTGTAAAAAAAAAAAAACAAGAACAAAATATTTACAAAAACATTTTGGCAGCAAAAAAGGGAATATGTGTATTCATACTATGGCAAATACAGACTTAGCATTAAAGAGGCATTGGATACAACCATAACTAGCATTAGCGCTGGGAAATGCTCTCATTAAGTTAACACAGACACAGAGCTTCCCATTTACTCTCTTTCCAAACATTTTAATGCCACATTCCTGTTTGTGCAGTGACAGGAATTCGTCAAGAGGGCTGCAGAGTGTTCAGCCTCAGTTTTGTCAACAACATTGTGGTTGGGATGTTTTCTTGAGACTCATTTTAAGAGAGAAGAGAGAACCAACTACTTGTCTTCACCCAAAAGGGCCAATGAGGCACCCAAGATTGGAAGAGCAAATTTCAAGCGAGGTCTTTTGCCAGTTTCCTTTGGTGGACACAGCTGTCATGCAGAGTCAAACATCTGCCTATTAAAATCTCATTACAAGTCACCTAACTAGCTCTTTGCGGGGTGTAAAGAGTGTATGGGTTTATTGGATTTACAAACCTGCCTTGCTTGAATCTTGCCACAAAGCAAGAAGTACATTGGGATGGAAGAAGGAGAAATTTAGACAGAATTTACTTATTCAAATTGGTATTAGCTAGGATTAGTCCCCATTTCTTAATAATAAAAAAAAAGGTATGGCCAAACTGGGGACTTTTAATTCCTATCGTTAATTAAATCCTTTTTACAACTCTTCAGTACATTTTTGTATAATAAGTGGCATCCCATAATTTGGGATTGGATCAATGTTGAATTGAACGGGAAACAACCTTTTTTTTTTTTTTTAAAGCTATCAAAGTCTTGGTCTGATGGCAACTTTGAAGAGCATTTGATATGAAATGAGATAAAAGAGATACTGGCTCTCGGTCAAAAATTATGACATGTCTTTGGCCACTGCAAAACGAATACCTGGCAACTGCATCTCTTCATTATCAAACACTTCATGATCTGCAGGAAAGATACCAGTTGGCAAAAGATGGGCATAATACTATGACACTAACTTGGAGCACAAATGCTACGCTTGAGGGGAAACTACTTCCCACAGAGATATTTTAAGTGAGGTGCTAAACAAAGAGACTTGAAAGAAAGGTTTTGATGGCAAATTGCCAAGAAATGCGCAGGACACTTGTCCCAGGTGAGGGGGAGATCTCTGTCTTGGTGTTTACATACCATGAAAATCATTCTTAGATACACTATCACAATTCTGTGGAGAGTCGTGGGTTTTTTATAAGACCACAGGACTGTATTTGGCTTAACATTTACTCTCTGTGCCTTGCAATTTCATACACATCACTGATGACATAACTGTCTCACCTCACAAATGGTGTCATGAGATTAATTAACATGCTCACCAAGACACACACCTCTATCCCAATTATGTTCCTCAAATTTCTTTTTCAAAAGCATTAAAAAAAGTTAAAAAAAAAATGCTCAGTAAATAGGAAATATTATGATTAATTATTTTTTAGGTCCACCAGCAATACTTCTACAAAAGAAGAAATCAGAGTGCTTGTTTACATTTATATATAATAGGATGGTGAAGTACCACTGTTGGTTCACAATAAAAAGGCAGACTAAACGACCAACACCACAGGAAACTCTGATAATGAATAATTAATATTAGTTGAAAACATAAACAATCAGCAAAATGCTCTCCTAAATGTGCAAAAGTACCAAACAAGCAAAAATACCGTTTTCCTGGAACTAATTCAACTGACCAGAAGAAAGGCAATGTTACAGCCTCTGGCTCACAAAGGTGACAAAATAACTAGGATATTGCTTGCAATGTTCCTGCAAGTATCACCTTAGACAATTCAGTGCTTTAAAGTAACTATCTGGGACCTGGAGACTGAATGGGACTGAGAGAAAAATCAGGATCTAATCTAGTGTGTGGACTCAGAGGTCGCTAGGAGAGGTTGCAGAGCAAGAGTAAAATAAACTTTGTAGCTCTGAGAATAATTGTGATAACGATGCATCCAGCTCTCAGAGAAGGTGTGTCTGTCTTGCATAATCAAACAAAAAAAATTCTCTCTTTCAATGGAATCCTTAATCCTTCCTAATAGCCCGGAAACATCCTTTGGCCAGCTGTGCTTTGAAGGCCATTAGTCCGTAAAGAACCACACTGGCCTTGTACATAACACTTATCTGCAGCTCGAAGCCGACCAGGGTGCTCACCGCAGCAGACAGGCTACTTTGAAAGCATTCTTTCGAAAACCAAAGACGACTTAGGAGACCGGCAAAAGCCGCCCAGCACCGGGCACTGAGCCTGCTCCCGTTCGGGCTCTGGCAAAGGCACTGATAGGAACAGTAGGTCGAGGGAGGTCATTCTCCCCCTCTACTCGGCACTGGTGAGGCCACAACTGGAATACTGTGCCCAGTTCTGGGCTCCCCAGTTCAAGAGGGACAGGGAACTGCTGGAGAGAGTCCAGCGTAGGGAAACTAAGATGACTGAGGGGATTGGAGCATCTCCCTTATGAGGAAAGGCTGAGAGCGCTGGGACTCTTTAGCCTGGAGAAGAGAAGGCTGAGGGGAAACCTTATTACTGCGTACAAGTATCTAAAGGGTGGGTGGAAGGAGGATGAAGCCAGAGTCTTTTCAGTGGTTCCCAGTGACAGGACGAGGGGCAATGGGCATAAGTTGGAACATAGGAAGTTCCGCTCAAATACATGGAAAAACTTCTTTACAGTTAGGGTGACAGAGCACTGGCACAGGCTGCCCAGGGAGGTTGTGGAGTCCCCTTCTCTGGAGGTTTTCAAGACCCGCCTGGATGCAGTCCTGAGTAATGTGCTCCGGGCAATCCTGCTTTGGGAGGGGAGTTGGACTAGATGATCTCTAGAGGTCCCTTCCAACTCTGAAAATTCCATGATTCCGTGAACCGCTTCAATTTCCTGCTCTACCCACAAGTTCTCCTGCTTGACCTTGGGCAAGGCAGTCATCCCTTCAATGCCTCATTTCTCTCTGAAATAGCCACAATGTCTCCTAGCGCTGTTATGGAAATAAATAGGGTTATGCAAACAGATGCCAAACGAGCCATGTATCTATCACAGGGAAAGAGACAAATGAGCATGCTCAGGAGTGCTAGAATTATAAAAGTCACCATAAACTTAAGAACAACATTACTGACATGTCTTGATAAAGACTCCCTTTCTCCTGTCTAACTCATTATATTCCTAAATAATTTCACAGTATTTCAAGCTCACATATGAATATGATAAAGCTACAAACAAAACAAACCATGGACTGTAGGAAACAAGCTGCCAGAAGGTAAAGAAACAAAATTATCTTAAATGTTTTTCTCTGACCCTGATTTTCATAGGTCCATGGAGCATGCTTTGTGAAAATGATTACTTTGTTATTTCCCCTGTCACGTCATTATTTCAAACAGAAAACTTCAAAACCTGCAGTGCATTACAAAGAATAGGGTAAGAACTTCTACTCAAAACTGTAGTCTGTCTGCTCGGGATTTCTTGGCAAATTCCAAACACACAAAATGACATGCACCCAAAGCAAAAAAAGTCAAATCTTTAAAATGGGATTTGAAAAGCACTCTAGATGCATGCTTCATTTCACACACAGGCAAAAACCATAATCAATTTAGAATGAGCTCATATGTCATAGGCAAACAATTAAGGATAGGAAAAACTCAGAAACAGTGTGATTCAAGCCCACCAAGCTCAAGACAGGTCTACCACATTATTGTGCCAGAAATAACAGAGGACCTGTTTCTCAAGAGATTTTCCATATCCGTGGCAGAACTGGAAATACTGCAAAAGCTGCAGCTTTCACAATAGCTGTGCACACAGAATCCAGCACAGCAACACCTTCAACTGGGACTTTTAGATGAGTCTGCAGCAGAGACGGTCAACAGTAACATTATGGAATTTCTCGGTTTTCAGTCATCAGCTGGAGTGCGCAGGCACAAGGAATGAATATTAGATGAAATTAAATTAAGTTTAACTGCAAGTTTCAACAGAAGTTTGGTTTGCATTTGGACTGAGAAAGTCTGATTCAGAGGCAGGCCTGGAATTCCTGCTTAATCCAAACTTGTTTGCCTAACCTTTCAAAATCATTAGATATAAAAGGGAAGAAAGGGGTCTTAGAAGATACAACCTCTTATTTTATGAGCCTCCAGCCCACTTAAATGTTTTCTAAAATACACATTACAACTTTATCCTCTATATCCTTACTCAGGTGGGCAATTGTACTGACGTAAGATTTTTATTCTTTTTTTAATATCTTACCCTCGAATTCTGTTCAACATATAAAAGAAACAACAACAACAAATCTTAATTCCACACCACAACATGAAAGAAATAAAACTGAAATTAGGTCAGGAGAGTAGAATGCTATTGATGCACAGGCATAGTAATTGAAAAATACCTGCTTTGTGAATTCAAAAGCAAAGACGCCTATTTTTTATGATTCCAAAATTACAATAATTAAATAAATTCAAGACTAAGATAGAGACACACAAAGACAGAAAATAAAAAGAAAAGCTAGCGTTCACTCTCCTAGGAGAAACAAAGATGACCCTACCTTAAATAATTCAAACTCCTTCTTTGGCATCAACAGCTATTAATCCACAAAGGATATTTGCAATTAAAATAAATGCATACACATCCATTAGGATCGAAATTACCACCTCTAAAGCAAATAAGCAGAAAAAAAAAACTTAAAGGAAAACATTTTGCTGTTTCTCTATCAACTTTATTCTCATGTTAGACTCTACGCAATACAGAAATCAGCCTCAGCCTGTACATGAAATACAAAACTTCTGACATATTAGTGGAACATGCAGATATTTTAGCCTTGCTGGGAATCTATTCCTCCTCCACACGCACACATGCACACTTCAAAAGAAAGTTTTACTCCGAAGGAGCGGACGGTACCTGGATAGTGCGGGTAAATGCAGGCTCTGACCATCCTAGAGCACCTTCTGGATTCCTCAGAGGGTCCAAAATGTTGTTTGGCACAAAGCCTGTGCTGCCACTTTTATTCTGAACCTTCCACCACTGCTTTCTGTCATCCAGAATCTGAAATAATTTGGTAAATTAATTGCATAGGTTTTTTTTTTACTTTCTTCCTGCCAGTACTTAGACCGTGCATCATTTCAAAACAAAACCATAACTTTGCCAGATTCTGCAATTGCCAACGGATCTTACACAGATGTCCCCAAGAAACCCCTGTAGGCTTCCTTGATTATCACCATCATTAATTCTATGCGGTTGTACTGCACTTTTCAAAACATGGCTCTGAAGAAAGGATATGGAAGAAAAGTGGGTAACGAACCTCTGTAAACTCAGACACGTGCTGGACAAGAGAGCAGAATGAAAATCAAATACTTGCGGAGAGAGGCTGTCATCTCTGCAACCTCTACGCTGCTGACAAAAGGAATCAGTAACTACTGATAACCCAAGGAAAAGTGCATCGTTCTAGGAGAGCACAAATTTGCAGAGACTGGACTTCAGCGTAAATAGGGAACTGGAACAGGGTGGCCAGGAGAAGTCTAAAATCTGACTACCTGCTGTGCAATCTCATATGCAATATTTTCTCTCTTTGTTGCTCCCTCCCTTCCAAATGTGTCTAGCTTTCAGGGTACCAACTCTCCCAGGCAAGGACAGTCTTTCAATATGCCCTGTGCATACACAGATAGTGTTTGCCAGAGCCAGTTATTGAAATACTACTTAATGAGGTTTTTAAAAGCAACAACAGAGAAGATGGAAGAAACAAATATATTTCTAGGATCTCTACAGCATCAATTCATAAGTCAGCGCAGAATCTCCGTTTATCCTTCCTATGATACAAAACAAATTAATTGAACTTTCTATACCAAGGGAGATAAATCAAACATATTGAAGTAATTGTTAAGGACAGCCACACTGTCCACAGGAAGGGTGCCCTCAGCTTTGAGTAGTACCAGAAATTCACATTTTCTGTTTGCAAAAAAAATTACCTCGACGATCTCTTCTTTCATGACAGAAAGCTCACTGTTGTTTCTTGCCATAAATTCGTACTTGCATTTGGCATATTTCTTGGTCTGTGCTTTACTGTGTGCTTCATAGTTTCTGCAAAGCAAAGATCAGACTGTTTTTCAGTGAGACATTCGAGCAAATAAAAACCCAGACAAAATGCCCTCTGCCAACAACCTGCAAAACAATTAAACAAAAAAACCCACCCCACCACAACATGATGCTGCTGTATAACTACCTATTCATAACACACTGATTTAAGTGCCAAAAAAAAAAAAAAAGAAAAAAAGAAACAAAAGAAAGGCCATTGACCTACATGAACCTCAAAAATCAGTAACCTTTATTGGCTCACTGCTTGCAAGATGTATGATAACAACTTAGATTAGCAGGTGCCATTGTTTTAAAATAAACAGGTACACTATATTTAGTCTGTTTTCCTACAGTAGGTTAAACAATCATTTGCCATATAAACAAATGACTATACTTAGTTTATAATTGATATTGTGTGCTTTGTATGAAACTGTATTTCTAGTGCTCATCATAAATTGTTTCAAATACATAACAGATGAATAATCTTTTGCCATCAACACCAACAGAATTAAAACGCTAAAAAATGCTCACCTACTGTAGATCAGTTTTCTTAATTGACCATAAGATACCATCAACTCTAACAACCTCAAGTTGCTGCATCAATTAAAAATGAAAAATAACTTCTTGGCAGTTACAAACAGGGTTCATTCTAGAACGAGGCATACCACAGTTTAACTCTGTGTCTTTCTGTTTCCGTGAGGAAAGACCTGTTCAGAATGCCTTTGGATAAGTTTTTCTGATGTAGTACCTCTTCAAGGTGGTACCCTTGAAGCCCCCTCAAAACAGGTCCAAAATTAACAGTTACATTATTCCCGTATTGCAAATTACATCCAACAACCCGAATCCATACCAGGCAGTAAAGTTTTAAAAAAAAAATAAATAAAATTCAAACACATAATGAAAACATGATGCAGTCAACGGCTTGAAATGCTGCATATGACATCATAGCACAGGGATACAAATGCAGATGGTTGTTGATGTTGGTGCTGTGTAACTGTGGGTCCCAGGTGTGCCTGAGCAGTCCAGTAGTTACCTAGCTATTGCACGGCTGTGGAGAACTGTCTCACTTGACTTGAAGAGCAGAACAAAGGAAGAGTCATTTTTAGATTGAAAGATTATTTTGAAAGAAAGACAAAACACTAAAAGTGTTTAAGGAGAAAGTGAAAAATATAGGATGAATCCCAGCCTGCAGAATAGCTGTTATGAGGCTGAAAGATGTGTGAGTAATCCCATTTTTTTTTTCCCACCACTCACTCAAAGTTCATATGATTTTGAACTCCTTTCTTACTATTTCAGGGATATGACTAATGTACCTCTGAAGGCACTTTTACTTTTAGGCTGCCATTCCAAACTCATTTCACTAACAGTGTCTTCCTGCCTTGCCCACACCTAACCATCCTGATCCCTTCAAAAACATTACTCAGGAAGAATTTAAAAAAAAAAAAAAAAAAA
>VUYV01000094.1:2383835-2470924 GCA_008711295.1 Anarhynchus alexandrinus | reverse complement strand
TACGCTTCTGATGAGAGCGCAATTCTTCAAGCCCAGCTTGATGAGCCAGACAGTTTACCTGGGGCACAACATCCTCAGAGCTTCCTTCCCTCAGTCCTCCACTGTGCTTTCTTATCGCCTGTCGGACACACTGTCACTGCAGCCCTCTGCTCTCCTCCGCAGCCTGAACCAGACCCTGGTGGATCACACAGACTTCCAGGGTGCTTTTCTTCAAACAACAGCGCAAAAACCAAACTACGCAGCATACTACTGCTGAAAAACTATTCCGTTCTCTTTCAGCATCAGAGAAAGTCCCTGATATACCTAGTAACACACTGAAAGTTTAAGATCCTGACGCTTAGTTTAAATCACCCAAGGAAAGCACACCTTACTGCAGATCCTGGCATGTTGGAGTAAGGCTCACTGAAGTTTCCCGTGTAACCTAACTGACCCTCAGAGGGCATTGGGTGGCCCGGCCACTAGGACTGCTCGTTAGGAATGCCAGCTTTGAACAAGGACCAGCAAACGAAGGCTTAAAGGATCAGCTTGAATTTCTCCCTCCCTCCCCCAAACCCGCTCCTCCACCTGCTTCTTCGCAGATGCTTTAAAATTTATCTTTCAATAGAATTAACTTGGGGTAATACATATTAACACCTTTCCCCCAATAATGGGCTCCTACCAGGCAGATATTGTATGTCTCAAGAGCCAATTAACAAATGGAAGTTCGTGTCGTGTTGAACAGACTGGAAGACAGGAGCACGCTGGGGATGTTTGCATCAGTACCAGCCATCTAGACTCTCTCTTGCAATCAGTGGTGAGAAACAGGTACCACTACTGCATGTCTCATTTCACATCTTTCAAAAGACTAATTTCACCTGACATGAACTGCTTCTTAGAAACAGCCATATCTCTTTACCCGCCACAAAGGAGGCTTGGATGACTCTTTCAGTTGCAGCCAGATACACTGATATCATCAATAGTTCAACGCAATAAGCCCCGCTCTCTAAACCTGAAATGGAGGCAATAACATTTGCATGGAATACTCTTACTCTGAAAGAACAAAACAGGTCTTATCGCATTGCAGACAAGAGAGAAAGGAATTTAGAGTACACATCATCTATGTTTCAAGTTGACTGGTCCTGAGACAAGAACCCAAAAAGTAACCAAGTTTGAGAAAAAGATTAGAGGTGACTGCTACTGCTGGTCTTGTTATGAAGAGTAAACCCAAAATTCAGGAAAAGAATCGAGTCTTCACCCTGCACACCACGTGAGAATATGTTTGCGTGCAGATAAACAGGATCTTTTAGCACATAGCTCAAAACCAGGGGTTATGCAAAGGTTTTCATCAAAAGAGTTATATCAATGCTGTTTTAACCAGCAAATCTAATCCCAAAAACTTAGCTTAAACATCTTCCATTGCACATAAGCTAAAATACTCCTCATATGGTGTATACGGACTACGGTTTGGCGCGGGGGAGCAATTCCAACACCGCTTTACCGATTTACTTCCAGAGTTTGTACTGCTATAAACTCTCCCCACAGACGAGGCCGAGACTCCAAGGGTCACTGCATTTGACCTTGTCGAGCTATTAGGATGCAGGCTAAAATGAAGGGGATGAGAGAGGATGTGCTAAAAAACACTGGTTGCTACGCAAACATTTCAGACCATTTTTTCGTAACATTTTGAAAGAGAATGGAAGAAACAAGGAGTTACTATTCTGAAAGGGTATATTTATGCACCAGCCCAGACAACAAAAAGCAGGAGACTACGGAGCGCTAAGTGAGCAGCTAAACAAATCAAACAATCACTCAAAACAGGGACAGATGAATCTCAGAGCAGACTTGTCATTCTTTGTAGTTCTGAAAAGAGCGAAGAATATTTTCAAAAACATGAAGCGAAGCAGAAATAAAATTTAAACCCAAACAGGAGGATTCGGTGTTCCTTATCGGGTTGGAAATCCACTATATAATTTTCGAGAAAAGCATCGATTTAACAGCATACATAAACAGGGTACATTCATAGAAATTATACCAAGAGAGTCTTAATGATGTGCCTTAGAGAAGCAAAAGCAGAATACCCGCTGCTAACAAGAATCGCTTTCCCCACAGAAATAATGATCTGCTCCAGACACAACCAGAGGTAATTACAGACCCCGCCACCCCAGTAGCAGTAAGTTGGGACAGTTATCCACAGCACCACGTACGCCGTCGGTTCAGTGTTACCTATCTACATGTCGGCTAACAGTTTGCTTAAAGGCAGCAACAGCCGCCCCCTGGTCCAGCAGAGGCCCTCTTTTGTACACCGTGTTACTGAATGCATACCCGTCGGACGGAGGGTAGTCGGGAACACTGGGAGGCTGGAAGACAAAACAGAAACAAAGCCACAAAGTGGATTAGTGTCATCGGCAGCGCCGCCTCCTTCGCTTAATCCAGCACCCCTAGGGTCCCTGTCAGCATACAGGCGTCCTCAGGTGCTCAGGGTTCTGCTATGAAAAGTTAATAACTTCTGCATTTCAAATAGATAAACAGGGAGATCAAAAGGATAAGAATAAAAGAATTTCTATCCCAAGTCATCCCACTGCATTAATATTGCAGTGGATATTCTTTAGAAAAACAGTTCTCTGGGGCAAAGTCCATGTCATCTCTCAGATATCACTACAGCAACACAACTTATAAACAACGACGACTGCATGGCTTTAAAATAAACTGCACTGAGAAACTGCTTTGAGCTTTTGTTCTAGATGTACACTTAGAGCCAGAAAACTAGCTAACTATCAGTAAGTCTGTATAAGAAATAAAACCTTCCAAGTAAAATTATCACTTTACTGCAGGATCATAATATCAAGTGGCTCATTTATGTTTGCCTCTCGCTAAACATGACTTTAGTCAAAGAAGAAATGCAAAAAGGAATGTGACAGTTGGTATAATTAAGGATTTTAATTAAGGAAAATAATCACAATGTATCACAAGCACATATATATAAGAATATTCAAGGCTTTAGGAAATTATTTTTAAACAGGGGTCCTTAAAAAAAAAGACAACACACCTTAATTACAGCAATGACACTCTGCTTCTAAGTGAGAACTATTTTAACCACCATTGCCCAAAACAAGCTAAGCAGTTCATTTCTGGAGATTACGATATTGAAATTGCTCATTCTAGATCTTATCCTTATATGACCGCTGAGATTCATCAGAAATTTCCAAATCTCTAAGGCTGGTTTGATGTTTTGTTTGGGTTTTTTTTTTTTTCTGTCTGTGTGGCTACAGAAAAGCCACTCAGCTAATTTCTACCTCCAAGTATCTGAACTGGTACCCAGAGACACTTGCCTACGGGACTGAGGGTTTACGCAAAGACATTAAAACTGCACCACACCCTCACACCCCCACCTAGAATATTCTTTAAAACTCTATTATTAAGACGTCTCTGAAAAAAATCTCAAGTGTCACCTAGCTCATACCTTACATCAAAAGACACCCGGGAAGCAGGAACTCATTTTACTTCACACACAAATTGTCAGCATCGCCTTAGCCTCACTGGACTCTCTATCACCAGTTCCCCGTTGTCTCCCCTGCCATTTCAAGTCCTCATTGCTGAACTGACTCCACCTTGAAACCCCTCCTTGGTGGGAGCTACGTGCATGACTACATCTTCAGATTCAGGAATGGAAAGGAAAAATTAAAAAAAAAGGTTCTCATGATAGGGAACCTCCAATGCACTTTGCCAGGCGGCAGAGCAGTCCCTGCCCAGCCGGGAGGACAGCCAGGGCTGCCGCACGCACCCCCAGCATGGTACGGCTCTTGACATGCAGCCTCGTTCCTCGGGAGAGCCATGTCACACCGAGACACGAGGCCAATTAGCAGCAAGAGACGAACACTTAAATTCTCATTTTCCCAGCACCCTTCGTTAAACAAGCTGTTATGGCAGACTTCAGAAAGAGTATCTGGTATCACCCACTCCAGGGCGGTCCTTTTGCTGCAGACAAATAGTGTTTTGCACTGGCGCGGCTTTTTCCAGCTGAGCACCTGCAGCATTTCACAGCTATTAAGCAGCTCAGCGGTTTTACCCCTAGGGATGTGCTGAGGAGGCACTGGTGCAGGGAGCCGAGGTACCGAGGTTAAACGACTTGCCCGGGACCACGCGGGAATCAGCTACAGTCATGAAACCAAGGCCTGACATCCCGGGCACATAAACGCCTCCAGTGAACCGGGATTTATTTCACTTTTTTGGGGTCTTTTGATGATTAAGATGAAGAGGCTAAGCTGGCACAAACAGCTGCCAATCCAACCGATGCTACTGACACCAAAAAGAATGCAATGAACTCCCTGAAACACAAGCAACCAAAATCCCTCAGTGTATTTCCTCCCCCCTAAAAAAAATTGTTTTGACATATCATATGTATAGAAATAACAAATTAAATTCTTACAGTCATCAGAACAGAAAAATCAATGTTGTTCTTTTTTTTTAATACTATTTTGCTTTTTGGGGTTTTTTTTGGTTGTTGTTTTGTTTTGTTTTTTAATTTAGAAGGAGCACGATGCAAAAGAAAACAACAAAAAAACCTGCATGGAAATGCAGAACAGCAGTGAAACACCGAGACAATGTTTGATGAGACTTTTTTGGGAGCTGACTAGGGAAGGGGGTGACAGCAATGGCAACAGCTATATTTCATATTATTGCACCCATTAACTTTACTAAATGTTGGGGTTTTTTTCTCAATATGAATCACCGGCAATAACTTAGTTTTTTGGTACATTTATTCTTGCATATCTTGTTAGGCATAAAGCCAAAGAGTGTTTTAAGTAATCAAATATGTACCACGTTATCCTCCTTTGCTTGGCAGACTTTTACCTAATTTGTTTATCTCTATAGCTGAGTTTTTTGGTTTTGTTGTTTTGGGGTTTTGGTTTTTTTACTAATGGAGATTTTAATGAAAACAAAGTTTTATTGTGACAAGCTGTCCATGGGCAGTTTTGATAAACTTTTGCTGGGGAAACTCTGTTGTCTCCAATAAGAGAATTGCTCTGCAAGAACACCTTCTCACAACATCCAATAATCCTCCCCTTGAATCTTTTTCCATATGTGCATTTTTTCACTAACAGATAAAAAGCTATATATTATATGTATTATAAAATTAAGATAAAATTCAGTATCATTGCGTTAAGATATACTCCTGATATAGTACTGGTGTAGATTGCTCGAGGAAGACATAAAAGACTATGGACTGAACCTAGAAAATTCTTAGGTGTATTTCCATATCACAGCTGCTAACAGGAGATCTTGGACTAGCTAACAATTGGTTGAAACTAAAGCTAGCATAGAAAAATAAATTAAAAGTTTAAATTAAAGCTTATGTCCTCCCAACAAAACAACAAAAAGCATCCAAAACTAAAACTTTTATATGTTTAAAAAGGCAATGGCTTTTTTCCTGAACTAAAAAACAACAAAATCCACTTTTATTCTTAAAAGTTTCACATAAACCAAAGTACATATTCTGGCCAACTCTACTGTAAAAGAGTAGGGGGTAGAATCTTTATAGTCAGCCCCTTTGTTTCTCGACAAAGTTAGTCAGAAAATGCACCCTGGTTTCTCTGATGGCTTTAGATGGTGATGCACTTTCATTCCCTAAACAGAATAACTTTTTTTTTGCTAAATTAATCACATTTCTTGGGAGAAAAGGACAGGAAAATGTTCTTGTGCAATAATTCTTCTCATTGGCAGCTATTTTTCAGAAGCAGGCCTAAATTACCTGATGTGGCATTACTCTGATAGCACCTCCAAATACTTCCTTGCAAAGCAGTGAGAGTATCAAGAAATTATGAAAGGGATATTAAATTCCACATTTGTGAAGATGCAGCTTAAATCCAAAATTCCCTAAAAAGTGGTATTTTTTCTTTTTGTCTGTGTGCCTGCACACGGATACACGTTTGAGAACTTTGGTTCAAATTCTACCTGAAGCATATATGATCAAAAAGCAATGGGATTTGAAAGCATGGGTCAAGTATCAAACCAAACTGTAGGGGCTTGGATTGTCCTCCCAACCGAGTCAGGAAAGTGCACCAAGTTCAAGGAGAACAGTAGGCAAAAGCCTTATATTTTTCCTAGTCACATTTTGGGTGGCTGAACAGGTATTTGGTTTCATATTAAAGTTATATGAGTACAATGAGGTTGCACTGATGTAGCAGACATCAGAGCACAGTTACTCCAACAATGCCACAGAATATTTTCATTACGAAGGAAGCCGTTGGTGTTGCCTTCAGCTAATTTACGAAACGCTGTCGCAGGTAACCTACCTCAGTTGACAGTCTTTTCATTTCTTGCTTCCGCTGTTGCTCTGCAACATTTGCCACGGACTCAGCCAAATGATTGAGTTCTTGCTCCATTGGAGCTCCCATGAAGTTCAGCAAAGGAGGCTCCCAACCATTTCGGAAACGGGGGACATAAGGTGGAATAAAATGGTCTTTGGGCCAATCCGCTCTGTACGAAAAGTAAATTAGAGATCTGTATCAAGGGCTATACAAATATTGGTTTAATAGGTTTCCTAAAAATTGAAATGCTTTACAATTTTTGTTAGTATAGGGGAGAGGCTGGGATTACAGTAGAAGCAGAATTGTGCTGGAACACAGAAAATCGGCAGAAACATTTATTGACCACAACTACGCTCCCTGCTGTGCCCTGCAGAAGAAAACTGCTCCTGCCGTAAGGACTTGTCAGGGGTAAAACACAACAAATTTCTGTCTTGTAGCAAAGGATGAGTAACAGAAGAATCAATCACAAACAAATCTAGGATTCATCTTAACTCTTAGATGGGGAAAAATATTGTAAAGCTCTGTTTGTGTTAAAGCACCAGACAAAAGACTTCAAAGAAACAGCCTTCTTTGTAACAAAGTCTAAAAGCAGATGTGGAGCATGGAAGCTTAGGGAGCCTAGCTACACCTAAAAGAAAGTTAAACAATAGCATTTACTGACAAAAATCAACTGCACATGCTCCAAGACACAAGAAATATCATCACATTTGCTGTCCCGATTGATCTTTTTAAAATACTGTGTCACTTTTCAGAGCTCCGTTAGCATTCCCTATTGTAATACAAAATACTTAAATAAACGCTTTCATGTTCTGCCTTTGCACTATACATAACACATTGTCCCGCAATATAAATTACTGTATCTTCACAGTGGAAGCAGAAATGGGAATGTACTTTACAGTCTTTTAACAGTCTCGTTGACACTGCTCAAAATTAAGGGACAAATGCTGCCAGTTACACAAGTTGCAGGAGCAGTCAGCAATTACCAGCCCATTAGCAGGCCTGAAATAGGTCAGTAACCTTTGAGTGTAATCATTCACCTCTGCTGTTACAACACACCACAGTGTACCTCTGTATAGTGAGATCAATCAGACCATCATTTCCAGTCTGCACGGGTCGACCAACTATATTCTAAGCGCTTCATTCTTCACTGACAAACATGAGCTACTTCTCTTTCCGTTAAACCTTTGTCAGGATGGACTAAACAAGTGATGACGGCAGTTCCCATGACAAGGAGCCCATTATTTTACCCAGTGATCCATTTTTCCCTGCACGGGGCTCCAATGCTATGAGGCGATTTCCACTGCCAGTCCCACCACAAGCTGCTATGAAGCCAGCAGAGCTTGAAGCAGGTAAAGGCAAGTGGATAGTGCTTTGCTGGGGTAAGCTCTCTGGCAATCACAAGGAGCTGCAATTCCTGTTTCCAGCTCATTTTGTAGTAGCAGGCTGAACAATAGGCCCAGAGGACAAATTTGGACACTCCTGGTCCCGCAGCAGAGTGAGCTCAAGGAAGGGAAAGACCTGTACGTCACTATCCCTACTCTGAGGATATTTGTCACTCCATGCTCTAGGGCATTCCATGCAGCCTTCCTTAGCAGCAAAACACTCAACTACTCTTTAATCAATCAATTAATTAATTAAACAAATCCACTCGGTAGATGTTTATGTCCCAATTTGAAATCTAGGATGAATAAACACAAAATACATGATGCACTTCCAGCCCAAGTGATTACATATACTTCATCATCATCAGAAGCACTTATCTACCACAGATTACAGAGTTAAAATGCACTTTGCTAATTTAAGCTTTTTCTTTTGCATGTTTTATTTACCTAAGTATTTTCAAACCATATATTTACCTCAAAAGCACCAAATGCATAAAAAAGTTAATTTTTAGATAAGCCTAACCATAACAGTGAATCCATTGAGTCTACTGTGTAGAGTACACACATGTAACATGGTTCAGCCAATAAACACTGTTTAAAAATTATAAGCATTTTCTTTATAGCATTATGATGTTTTTGAAGAAGTAAAGACATTGTAAATTTTTAGCTTTTGATAATTATTGGAAATTGAAAATAGAAATCTGTATCCTGTTCATCAATATTTCGCCACTTTTTATTGCAGCTTCTTCAGATCGATTTTCGGTGAAGTCCAGATAGCTGGGTTGGAAAAATATTGATGAAAAACAACTGGAAACATGCAAGGGACAGTTCAGAAAAAAATGACTGCAAGAAGTTATGTCAAGAAGTTCTTGATACCATGGACAAAACAAAAATTTCTGTCTCCATTTTCTCCCTCGTTGAGACCCCTAAAATCAAACCACTCCCAAATCCCACCGAGGCTGAGAAGCTCCTTTCCAAAAAACCTCAAAGAACAGTTCTGAAGAGTTCAAAGCCTAACAAAATAATATTGAGTTTATTGGGGGCTGGATAACCTGGTTAAGTTTGTGTCAATAAACTTGAGTTTAGAGATTATCTCTAAAATATGCAAAGGCTTTTTCTCACCTGGCTTTGGTCCATGTGTCACCTAATGACATCCATAACTGTCCTTCCTCACTAGTGACAGTATATCGCAGGAAGTCTATAGTATCTTTTGTTAAGAGGGGGCTGAGTACTGTACCAGCAAGCTCTGGACCTCCTGTTGTCTGCACCACCTAAATCCAAGTATTAAAATAATACAAAGAACATACACATTGTCAGTATGGAAGTTACTGTGAATATGTTACCTACAGTGCTACTAGGAAACATTTACTACTCACAAAAACACACACCCCCCCGCAATAAAAACTCTGAGAAGCTAACAATATCTCTTAATCTCCTACACATTAACTAAAGCATTTATTGCAGAAGAACTGCTGTTCTGGTCACCAACCATTTTATATTTAGACCCACTTCTTGCAATATTACTTTTGCTCTACTGATCAAAACCACACATACTTCCATTAAATAGAAGTATGGTTATCCTTTCAATTCTCCTCTTGCATTATGCAAATTATCTCAATTTTTTATTGTTAATTAAAAATTATAATGGCAAACTGTAATACACAGAGCTAAAGATGATTTAAATAAATATATTTAATAGATGGGAATATACACAGAAAAGGATGTAAATTATTTTCTAAAGAGAATCTCATGCTGAGACACACACATTTCTCCTTAGTTATTGTCCAGGGGCACAACATTTAAATCTTGTTATCCTTGAAAAGGTCACAGAGGATATAAATACAAGAGTTCTGAAGGAAAATACTTAGAATATAAAACCTTACCATATGTAGTGGGGTAAACAGAAAATGAACCAGTTCATCTGCACTAGGATTCTGGATATGGAACTTTAATTTGGCCTGAAGGAATCAGAAAACGATACATTTTAAGAAATGGTTAACTTTTATGAAAATAAATACTTCACATAAGAATGGCCACCCCTGGTCAGGCCACAAGTCCACCTAAGCCCAGTGTTTTGTCTGCAACATCTGCTAAGTGCAAGTCCTCATTCATCCAATTACTTTTCAATCCATGTTTATCTTTAGCACCTATTGTGTAAATCAAGAAGTTCCAAGACTGAATTATATGCTTTGTAGAGAAGCATCTCCTTTGGAAGTTTGCTACCTCTTACTTTCATTTGTATTCTGTAGTTCTTTTCCAAATGAAAGCTGAGCAATCCTTCTCTACTCACTTTTTCCAGTGATGCTCATAACTATCTACAGATTTATTACATTTTTTACTCTGTTTGGTCTTTTGCAAGCTAAAGTAATTCCTTGGAGCAATCTTGCCCTCCCTGTACCTTCTTCAATTTTGCTACACTGGGCACAAAATAAGGCCAGGGAACATAACAACATTTGCTCTTTTTTTTTTTTCTAATGGTTCTTAACATTTGCTTGGTTGATCACCATTGAACTGGGATGACATTCTCACAGGAATCTGTATTACATCAACATTTTGTCTAATTTGTTTTATATATTAGATTTTTCCCCACCAGTTCAAGCCCTATCATATCTATCAATACTAAATTTCATCTGTCGCTTTACTTGCTGTCATGAGATATTTCCACATTTGTAGACTCTACACTCCCCGTTTGCCAGAACACCTGTATCTATGTTGCACAGCAAAGGCCTCTGCACAGGCATGTGTTGAATTTCATTGCTGAAAATTCATTGCTGAATTTACTGCACTTTGAGAACCGGCATTTTAGTCCTTTAATTTCTTTTCTATTTCACCAAACAAGAATCTAAGAAGCTACATTCAACCTCACAGTAACTCAGTTTCTTTAAGAACTTCAGGGTGTGCAGCCTTGCTGGATGTGTTTTGGAAATCCAAAGAAACAAAATCAAAGAATTAATGGTTTTTTTAGACATTATTTCATTTTGCAAGATGCATGATTGCTTCTTCCTCAATTTAATACACCTGCCTACAAACTGCACCCCATGTGTGTGTACCTCAGGGGTACCTGGTTGTCGTAGTTGCTCAGATCCTTGAAATAACTTTAAAGATTATCAGCATTACCTTAAACACTTCTCTTTCTCTGGAAGAAAGACAGTTTGAGAGAGGTTACACACCATACTGTGTGGTCTGCTGACTTAGCTTTTGGAATAGGTGGATGAGCGATGCCCATTCAAACAGGGCTTCTATTCATCTGCCTGTAACTTGCTGTTTTGATTTGCTGTTCTTTATCAATTTCAAATTGAAGAACTGTTAATGAGTTAATCTCTTGTGCCCCCCCCTAAAAAATGGTTTTCATGAATGTATTGTCCGCTATTAAGCTTTTCCAAGTAAATATATGCATAAAAAAAAAGCATATACTTTCTCTGATACAGCATCTTGGAGGATTTCTTTTATTTACTGATCACCCGTTAGCCCTGCAGGCTCCAGAAATAAGCAGCATGCCAGAATGTGCTTTAAAAAGTTATAGTAGTTTTTATTGCATCTTGCCGTCTGTTCCTCAAACTGCTTTTGGCTAGCCTCATTCTGCTTTTACATCTAGCCTTCCAGAGTCTGCCTCCCAATGAAGAGAGGAGGAGGATGCGCTTTTACTTCTAATAACTTCCTATATATTGTTCTTCGGTCATAACAACTTTCTGTCTTTCAAAAGTTTTTTTGACAGATGGTATGCATTTTCTAGGAGCTTCCAGCATGGTGTTTTAAACCAGTTTCCATTCTACTGGCAAAGATTTTATTCTTCTCACTACTCCTTTTATTTTTAAACTTTCAGATTTAGATTCTTCATTTTATACAGTTCTCCAGGTCTGACATAAAGCACGAGGAAGTGAAATTTCAGGCTTTTGTGGCTCTTGCAGTGATGCTGAAAGTAAAGCACTGTTACTGCACAGCTCTTCAAGAGCAACTTTAGATGGAGAAGGAAAAGGTGAATGTCCAAGATCAGTCAAGTATCTGCTGAGCTATCTTCCTGTGCATCAGCCAAGGACCAAACAAGGTTACATTTCCAGGTATATCAGCATTCTTGAAGACACTTGTGTGTTTGCTCCTTCTGAAAGAGCAGTGGAGACCAAGACAATGCAGAGCCAGGCTCACAGTTGCCTGGATGGCATGACCACCACAGCTGGCAGCAGTAGGGCATTTAAGACCCACAAGGTTTCTCCACGTGTTCAAGGCACCAGGAATGTTAGACAGAAGGCAGAAGACTTAATTAATACATTCTCAAGGACAAGATAACCTTCTGCAGCTCCCTCAAGGGAGTCAACAGTAAAGCATCCACACCCTCTGGAACAGCAGAAACCTCCAAGAAAATTCAACTTAAAAATAACTACAAAGCAAATCCATCGTGTTACTGATTCTTCCTTCTCCTCTTACCTTTCCCCAGAATTTTAGTTCTTCACTTCATACTGGTGAAATAAGACATAGGAAAAACAATGCACATAACTGACACCCAAATTAATTTGTAGTGGTGGGGAAAACAAAGATCATGTTATACTTAACATCAACTATCCCAGGAAAAAAAGGGTTACGGCATGCCTCACACCACCATGTCCACTATCAGTCACTTACCAGAAGATTGAAGCCATGCTTGAATTTTTGGAAGCAGTCAACAAATTCATCTGGAGGTGGTGGTTTTGCACGGAGAGTAAGAACTCCCTCTGGTGAACAAAATGAGATTTTTATATATCCATTTATATGGTATATAATTTCTATAAATTTACAGGTATGGTAAACATATAAATACATAATAAAGTTACCAACTTGGAGAATTTTGTAAATATAGAACTACAGCAGTGTGCATATTTTGCAGTCATGTCTCTAATGAGTCACTCCCCATTGATTTCAAGCAAATGATTTCCATAGGTTTCCCTCTAAGAATACACTGCGTAGGATCTTTTGTGTTCAAATTGAAAGAAAATTACTACATTCATAAAAAAAAAAAAAAACAAAACACAAAAAGACACATTTGCTAGCTACTTCAGCGATCCTTAGAGAAACAGAATTGTGTGCAGTAAGAACTCCTACCTCCAGGTCCTTTCTTTTTACTTTTTTTAGTTTTCTTCCTCTTCGAAAGTTCAGCAAATGCTTCAGCAGCTTTTTGAAGTTTGGTAACAAAATACTCAATGTCATCCAAAATATGGTTCAGAATTTGCTATGGGAGAAAAGAAAAGTAACAGTTTCCCTACAGAACCTATAGCAGAAACACCCCAGAAATCAAAGTGACTACACTCTCAGATGCCAACAGCCTCTTCAGAACAAAGTCCATGCTAGTACATTGCTATTCTTAACTTTACACACCTGCAAAGTATTTTAAATCTCAGATTTTAAAAAAATTAGGGCCAGGGGAAGTTTTTTAAAATATAAGCATCGAGATTATTAAATTCAGATTGGAATTACACAATTCGTTCACACATTTCATTTTCTCTCAGAACACATGAAATAATTCTAATTATTTGTGTAGGACAGCATTTTTCTAAACAGTATAACTTCATAATCTCCTTTAGTACAAAGCATTGAGCTGTTTGTTGAGCGTCAGAATGTAATTTTATAGAGGTAGTACTCTTTGAAGAACTGTTTTCAAAGAGCAAAGACCCCCTGGTGAAAACATGTATATACCAATTCAGTAAACCCCAATATGATTTCCTTAAGACCCCTGGATGTTGCCAGGTAGAAAAATGAAGTTAGAACTGACAAATGGGGCAATATTTGATATTGCATACAACACGAGACCTGCCCAATTTTGTTGTTTATAGACAATATCAGAAATGACCATGTGTTCATTTTCCAGATATTGCACATATCTAAGTGCCACTAAATTAATGGAATTTAAGTTTATTCTTACACAGTTTGCTGAATTTGGTCTACCACATAAAATTAGTATTTATATTGCTAGCACTTCACAGCAGAAAACTTTGTATCAACATTCAGTACTTTTTTTTTCTCTTTTTTTAAAGAAAAAAAAGTAAGAAAAAGAATGACTGCCTATTAATTTTTAAGGTCTACCACAGAAACATAGGCTGGCTGGAAAGCTTTCCTCCAGAACTGAATTTCTGATGTAGAAAAAGCCTTCCCACAAAGCAGAGCTGCAAAATTTCACAGACATTGAGCAATACCGCTTGCAGTTTCTCACTTACAACATCTCTGTCAATCCTGGCTGCTATCATCTCTGCTGTTTCTTCATGATCATGGTATTGTCTATGTTTTTCAACTACAGAAAAGAGAAGAGGAGAATAAGACATCCATATTAGTAAGCAACACTTCCTATACGGCTTATGTTTGAAACCCTACTGCTCTGAGAAAAAGATGGACAATGTTTGTACCATTCAATTTGCAAGGACTCCACACCACCTGAAAATCTTGCACCCTAATGCCCGATCCTGCCACGTCTCACAGAAAAGCTTAGGTGTATGTTTTCAATCAACTTAGCTGCATAAATGAAGTTAACCACAGAAGTGTGGTACCAGGGCCTAAATAAAAGAATTACAGCAGAAAACTGCAAATTATAAATACAACGTAATGAGAAATCATCCCATTTTGCAAAATATGCTGAAAACTACTCCAGCAGAAGTAAGCAAGAAGGAAGAGTGTAGCCATGACTTCAAAGACAATTTTGATGTAGAAGGCAATAAGAAAAAAGGGATGTAGGAATTTGGATAGAGAGAACAAGTCTGGCAACACAGAAATGTGAGGAGGTAATGATGTGATAAACCAGGTATTTCCAAATACCAATGGACAGAGTCAGCAATTTTTATTCTAAAACAACAAGGGTTAACATTTTGAGAAAGGACAAGTTTTGCATTTATAAGTCACACTAAATACTGTATTGTTTTTGTTAATAAGACATCCATTAGTAAATACATTTTTAGTAAATACATTTTAGGAAAGATCCACATGAACGGAATAAAAGGAACCGCAGGAACTCAGGTCCACAAGTGGTCTGGCAAGAAAGATCACTTGACAAACTAATGAAACTTCTCTGCGGTTGAGAAGTCCTCAAACAGAAGAACAAACTAGCCTTTACTCAAGACAGATGTAATACTGCAGATTAGTAGACAAAAACATTCTTAACATTACAGGTTTCTCTGAACATTTTTAGTTGTTTTCTTTGCATACTTGTGTACTTTGTTGACTGATACAGTTTAATAAACCAAAAATAATAAAGAATCCATGGTTAATGACTTCTAATTCTAAAATTTTTGTATCTATTATAAAAAAAAAACAAAAATGAACCCAGACCTAAAAAGGCCTCAATTTAACCAAGATTATTCCTTTAATACAGTCTGTTTTACAGAAGGAACTTTAGTATTTCAAAAGAACATTTTTTTCAAATAAATCTGATCAAAATAAAAATGTTTCCACTAGAGATTAAAAAAAAAAAAAATCCAAACCCATCAGAAATGCTACAGTATTCCTCGGATAGGGCTTTAAAAACCAAAACCAAAACCAAAAAACAACAAACTAGTTTAGCTATATAGGCCATTATAAAGATAAATATAAAATAAATAAATAATGCTGATCTCTAATCACCTTTTAATCCACGATTATATTTTTTAATTGTCCAAAATACACTCTCCCTATTACTAAAGACAGCATCATTAAATTCCTAGTTATGACAGTACCGACTACTGTGAATGTTCACAAAAAAGCCCAGGTTAGAATCCATAGCCAACACCCCCACCCGGCTAAACACAAGTAAAAGAAGCTCTGAACAGAAATTCAGAAAACGGGTAAGTGCAAGTAAATGACAAGTCGGATTATGACAGTCAGGTCTTATTCCCCAGATCAGGCAACGGTGGCTTGGGGCATTTCAAACTAGACTGGGAGAATAATCCTGCCTGCTCTCAGCAAGGACAGAAGGGTGACCTCGTACAACCATTTCCATATCTGGATTCAATTACTGTAATCTTTATGAAAGTGGTCTTTCCAAATTATTTTTGTTATTACCACGGATCATAAAAACCTACTGCGCAGAACAACAGTTTGTTACCGCGCGCTCCCAGAAATACTCACACTCCCCCTGCTCAGCGGCCCACGCGGACCACGCTGCCACGCGGCTTCTCACGTCCACCTGGGTGATGGTCCCTGGTGGCACAGGGGCAGGCGCCCGCGGCGGTGGAGGGATGGTGCTGTCAGCTTTGGATATCATCCTAGAGGAAGAGAAGAAAGCCCAGAAGTGACACTTGAAGGAAAAACATTCTATTTTCTAGTGCTTAATCAGAGAAGACAAGGAGGCTTTACAAGGACCTCTTCTACTGTTGAGCATACTATGGGCTTGCCCAGTAAGCAGTACTCAAGACCATGATGTGTAAATATGTTAAACATAGCAGGAAACCTACTCCATGATGGGGTTAGCAAACTTTTGTCACCTGGCCACATGGGAAATCCCCAAGGAGTGCCACAGAGCATGATGTCTAGAGATCTGCCAGTTTACGCAGGTGAATTCAGAGGCTTGGGTTTAGTAGGTGGCATTTTTACCACCATATGCAGTTTACTGGATGGACTTCCATTTTGTGTGAAATTTTTCATTAGAAGTTACCTTTCAGCCATCCAAAGTTCTGTATCTAGTTTCCAAATTTGACAGGTTGTGAAATACCTGTTTCTCAAAACTCTACCAACAAAACCAATTAAATTTACAGGTTGTTTTTCCTTTTTATGCCAGTGGCCTGTTCATACTGTCTTGATACAAATGTACAATCCCCTCATAGACTGTATCAAAGTTCCGGCCTGCAATTTTCCAGTTTTTCCATTCTTAATATAGTTTTAAATACCATAAGGAAACAGGTCTTTGAAGTCATTCTGCAACTTGATACCAACAGACAAAAAATCCCAACAACTCCTGTCATACATACATCCCATCCCTTCCCCATGTCCCTACTTAAAAGCAAGATCTTCACCTTAAATTCTTCTCTTTATAATCCCATCTCATTCATGGTATTCAACGCCACCACAAAATGTCAAGTGTTATTTGGTCTTTGGACACCAAACAAAAAAAATAATGTTTCCATCACCATTCCTTCCTCCAGTCTCCTGGGCAGTCTTCTCCGCACATCCCACACTTCTACTCGTCAGTAACGTTGCGGCAACTTGATAATGCGGTGTCAGGGAGGAGGGTCTCCCCCTGTGACCCGATCAGCGTGTGCACGATACGACAGCGAGTAAGGTGCACTAATGACCTCTTGGCCTCACAGCCCTCAGAGGCTGATACCTCAGATTATTTTCCCCGCTAGATGTACTGACCTACATTCTTTTCCTAATTAGATCTCGTTAGTTTGCCAGCACATCTGATGTGTTTGAGTCCTTCTGGATTACCTCTTTGTGCTCACTTGTTTGTTACAGTCCCACAAACAGAAAAGTGTGCTTATTTAATTTTAAACCCACAGGTAAATTTAGACACAGATCAGTTTTTGTTTTGTTTTTATAGGAGTGTCCATTACTCGAAGAAAAATTCACGAGTTGCGCATCAGAATTTAATAGGTAACTAAGACTGTTATAAACTTGTTCATACAACGGTGTCATTTTTACTTAATGATTTTTGTCCAGCAAAGACTTCTCTATCTGGACCACAAGATTTAGTGTTATTGAGAGATACTATCAGGACGCGGTTACATACTAACTTTTCAACAGACTACCACCATAACCATTCAGTATCGAAAATATTTGTGCCCTTGTTGTTATATCTCTGTTAGCTACCTATCATTTCTGTATTAATCTTCTCTGAACCCAATAAACTGTTTTTCCCCACATTTTCTTACTGGCAGAGAAGCTTTTGCTACCAGGGAAACAAGGAGTCTTCAGCATCGTTAAACAGGCAGGCAGGAAGATTATTCAATCTTCAGCTGCTATTTCATTTAACATCTTTAGATCCCAAAACCTTTTATGAGAGTCTTACTTACTTGGAGTTATGGGGCATTTATGTTTTAAATTTAAATTTAATTTAAATTCTGAACTACTTGACCCATATGCAGAACTAAGGCATGCAACGCTATTCTCTGGCAACCGGTATTGATGTCAGCTGTTCCCATCACTAAGGTGGAAACAGGAAAGGTTAAGAGTAATGCTATAAATTGAGACAGCATGAGATAATTATTAAAGCAAGGTCTCTACATGTGGTTTTGGAAGTATATTATCAACTAGGCATAAAAAGTAAAAACAGCAGGCAGGCTGAGAGCATCTGAATGCTGTAACACTATTTGGTGACCCTATATAGTGCCAAGAAGTTAGGTTTTTACCTCAGTGTTTCAAGCCTCTTCTTTTGTTTCCCGCTTTTGCTGTCACTGATTGCACTTTCAATATCTTCATGAATAAAGCTAGCCTAAAGAGACAGAAGCAGACCATAGGTTATCAGCTATACCTCCTCACACACTTTTTTTAGGGCATCTTTAGATTCCAGAATCCCTTGGCAAATCCCATTTATATAAAAGTCCTAGGATAAATTATTTTACACATAAACAGAATGAAGAAACACAAAATGCTGTTGTCTGGGAGTTGGTATTTTTGCCACTGTTCCAATTTCAAGCATTGTCATCAGATGAGTATGTCATCTAGACACCAAATTTGTCTGAACAGATGTAATTATCTCAAGTCAACCATTATTGTACAAGCTATTTTTTCTCCTGCATGTACGTCATTTTTGTTTTTCTCAAGCACGTTAGGGGAATGACTTACTATAAAAATAATCTACTATAGATAGTAGCAGCAAAACTACCGTAGATAGTAGCAGCGTAAAGGATTAGGAAAGTAACTTGTAGTTATACAGTTTCCTTTAAGAAATAACAATAGCCTCCAATTTCTCTTTGATTTAATAGAAGATGAATTTTCCAGAACATTTCCTAATCTGTAGGTTCCTGCCTATTCATAACTGCAGTCCGCCTCCACCAGTGGCCCACAAGTGAAATTTTGATGCGTGTCTGAGGCATTGTTTTAATAGATCTTGCATTAAATAGGTCACGGCTTCTCGTAGGATTTAGAATGCTCTGTTACACGTCTTCAGCTGACAAATTAATTTCCTACACAGGTTGTCAAAGCCCAAATCTGTCAGTGTCTGGCTCGCCCTACAAAGTCCACATCTATCTTGGTTCCCTCATGGTGAAGAAGCATGCAAATTTTGGGGAGGAATATGTAACTTCTGCTAGGACCAGAAGACTTTGTTGAATTTAGGATCTAAAGGGATTAACAGACTTCTCAGTCTGTAATGAATTGCACTACAGAATATGGACTAGACATACATTAAAGCTGAAGACTTAAAAGAAAAAAACGTAAGCGGATTTGAGGAACTTAAAACCAGAAGTATTCCATTAATCATACTCTTGATATTTATTATTTAACAAATTTTTTTTGTTTATAAAGCATTGAATGCCCCAAATATTATTGATTTTGACTAATTTTTTATTGCAGAGGCTCCTGAAGTTCATGGCAACTTCTGATTAAAAACAGGACAAAGGGAGGAAGACCTATCCTTTCAAAAACAGCCAAGACTCCTGGGTAAGGAACAAAACCTACAGTACGGTCACAGAGTCGAACAAAACCTCAGAAGAGAAGGGGAATCCTGGACTTCCAAGACATGCTTATGTGCTCTGCATTTTCATTTGTACACAGAGGAACAACTTCAAAAGATGGAAGTCTGAAGAAAAGAGACCATCTCTACACCTGGGGAGGCTGCGTCCAACCAGACCTCACCGAGGACCCCTGCATTATTTAACATACTGCAACCTCATCTTCTCACAGGATCCCAATTGCCAGTGAAACAGCTAATTCCATGCAACTAGTCACACAATTAAATAGTCATCTTCACACCACTCTCACTGTACCAATTTCAAAACAGTTGCACAATATGATTAGCAATGTTTTTTAAGGCAATGATATGGACTACTACAAAGGAATTAAAAAATCCGCATGAAACTATCAGTTAGAATTTAAAGTATATAGAGTAACTAACAGAAATTAAAATTTATAATCCTGGAAATAAAGAAGCATTGCAGAATACATTAAAAAAGATATTTAGGCTTGAAGGAAACATTTTAATCAGAGACAATCTCTTTCCTTGTTTTGCTGCTCCTGCAACTAATATTTTCCTTTTCGTTATCTCTCCAGCAAAGCAGGGTTGAAGAGAGATGGGAATGCAGAGAAGGTTTAATTGTTCAGTGGCAAAAAGAGCAGAAAAAGGGGAAACTCTAGGCAAGACTCAGGGCTTGGAGGAGTTCTTTGCAGACTATAAGATGTTTGAGATAACTCAAATTATTTTACACCATATTCTTCAGAAACGTGAATGCAAACCATATACATATTCCAGAGCTTTACTTATTTCCAAACCTAAATGAACAGCTACAGAGCCCAAGAATCAATATTTACAGTAATGACATATTTGCACATGCACTAAAGATTCAGCTTACACGCCAGAGTACCCTCTTGCAAGACATACTATGCTACATTTACCAACACACTACACGTAGTGCTGATATCATAAATGCATTAAAAGTTAAAGCATATTTACAAGAATAAGAGAACAGAATTCTTTTCTATGAATATGCTCATTTGATTTTATCCACTGTACTTGCCAATTCATAAAATTTCCCTTAGTCAAATAAGTCATAGCATTACTACCTTACCTTAATCTCATCACATTGGAAAAGATGCAAATCAGGCTTGTTTTGGGTTGGTTCTTTACATACTAACGCAAGAATTGAATTGTAATTGCATGCATTCATCACAGCTTGGCAATGCTGAATTGTGCTTAAAGGAAAATTCTCCAGTTCATTCTGCCAGAAGAGAAAAAAAAAAAAACCAAAACACCACCTTACTATATACAGTCCTGATCTCAGAAAAGCTGCATGAGTTAAAAAGTGATAATAAGCTAATTAAAATACCAAATCTCTCATACATCATTTTTCTGCCTGTTCCCTTTCTCTCTCTCTCTCTCTCTTTCTCTCTGAAAATGAAACTGCCACTCACAGATCTTACCTTTGATTCCAAGTCCACCAAACTGACAGCTTTGTCATCCACTTGAAGAATCATATCTTGAGTCCACACTTTGCCTTTGGCATCCAGCAGTTTCAGCTTCCTTATTCCATCATCTACAGTAATCATTGCCTCTTTTCGGTCCAGAACAAAGGTGGTCAAGTGCTAGTGAATAGGACGTACATTTAAAAAATGTGTAATTTGTAATTCCTAGGCAGTGTCAGTATTCAAATTGCCAGGAAATAGCAATACAAATTATTCATGAATAAAAGCACCTTTGTATGTGACAGATCCCACCAATAAGCCACAGGAGAGGTTGTTTAGTCCATAATGTCATTTTAACTCAACTGATTTTTGTAACTCACTGTTTGTCATCCTCTGTCATTTCCTCACTACAGTAAGTGGTTAGACTTGAAGGCATATTCTGACATCTTTCAGGTATCACAGCTAGAATTAAACCCTGAGTATTTAATTAGCTCTCTTGAGGAGTAAAAACCTGTCTCACTTGGCAAGCTGAAACCAGGAAGCGTCAGCAGAAGCTTCCCAGAAACACCTCCACCACCACCCTGACCTGGAGTGTCCTCATCTCGTCCAGAGCTGCCAGCTAGCATGCTGACGGTAACCATGGTGGGCTTGCACCTGACTGGGATACCTTATGGACAGGCTAGTGGCTTCTTTTATGTGGATCACATTAGAAATGCAACATACTAACTATTTTTGCTCACCAACAACTGGGAATATTCTCCAGATTCAATTGATGGTCTAGAAATTAAATACTACCTCACTGACATCACCTCAACTAGTTTCCTGCCATTATGGTTTTGACAATTTCTCCTTCAACATGCCAACCATGCAAGACAATCTATAAAATTATTTCATTTTATCCAGGTATAAATCTAGCTTCACATTCTTATTGAAGATCTGGT
The DNA here is from genome assembly GCA_008711295.1 of Anarhynchus alexandrinus. Lineage (NCBI taxonomy): Eukaryota > Metazoa > Chordata > Aves > Charadriiformes > Charadriidae > Anarhynchus > Anarhynchus alexandrinus. The sequence continues at coordinate 2,449,327 of VUYV01000094.1, read as the reverse complement.
TACACTCATTCAAGCTGAACCAATTTTAATATATGCCTGCACACCTATCTTCTAAAGAACTTTAAAAAAAATTAAAATTAAGTGTGCTTTCTTCTATTACAGGATAACCGTATTTAGTCATGACAGACAGGAGAGTAGATACAAGCTGCATATAATCAAAGTATTAAACAAGTAAAGAGAAACAAATTCTCTACTTACACTTCAAATACAAGTACTAATTTTTATGCCAGTACAGTACCAAAACCGTTATGAAGAAACCAAAGAAAAATACAGTCAGACAATTAGAAACAACACAAGTATTCATTTGCAAGCTGATCATAGGATAGAAACACTTGAAAATCAGACTCTTCTGCACATGATCTCACAATTTACAGCTAATTTAAAACTCAGCAAAAAGGACCCGACAATTTATGGTATTTGTAAGACGTGGCTTAACCCATGACAGCGGTCTGATGGCAGTGGGGGAAAGTCTGTGCCCCAAGTAAGACTACAGAATGAGGCACTGCATCCAGAAGTGCTTAACAGGCACTATGGGTACCCAGGCTTACTTTGCTGAGTGTTTTAAATGTATCTACTCCTGGATAATATAAGACAGCAGCATTCAGTAATTCTGCAAAGCAGCTTATGACGGGAAGTAAGATACTTTGCACTTCACACTGGGGAAGAATCTGTGCAGGGAGAATATATTTGTTTAACTGCTACATAGTAGACCAACTGGGGCTTTCATGGGTTAATGCTCAGCTCTTTCCGAATGCTCTGTCACCTCTGCTGATTATCAGTGATCAAAGTATTCATTTTAAATCTCATCCAGCGTGCCTCGCCAACAGCACAGGGTTTCTCAGCTCTGCCTCACCCTTGCAACAAGGCAGGTTCAGAGACAGGGCAGCATAACACATTGAATTGATATCCCATTGAGAAGTCCTGTCCGTTTGCCAAACCACACACAACTTTGCTTACATTCTTCTACATAAAAATTTCAGCTCATTATGGCAAAGCTATAGAATTTGAGACATTTCAATGTAATCTATTCTGAAGTGACCTCGGGCTGGCGGGACATTTTGGAAGATGTATATGCCTTCAAGTGTATGTATCCTCAAATATCAAGCAGACAAAAATAACCGCATGTAACTGAGAGCTGTAATTGGTATATCGCTCCTCATCTCACCTCTACGTGATACTGCGAAGTTTCGGATATGCTGCTGGCACTGTCTCGTGCATAATTCTTTCTTTGTTCTAGAGATGGGAGGAAAAGAAAGAATAATTATTCACTCAACTTCTTATCATGTTGTTTTGAATACTTCTCAGAGACACTTAAGCCTAGTTGTATATATGAAAACAGAAGATGAGCTGCTGTTAACTTCTGTATTTTGACAGTAAAAACCTTCACCCCTGCATAGTCCAGCACAAGGATCATACTTACGTCAACAAGAGAGAGCCAGCGGGTGCAAACAAAAGCCAGTTATCTCGACACAGTGAGTCAGGAGACCAGAGGGGAACAGTGTTCTGACTGAAAACGCTTCATTAGGAAGCCTGATTATTAAAATCACTGGCTTGCCACTTTGGTAGCAATATAACAACTAGCATCAGGCTTACTGTATTTGCATGAATGTAATTGAAAGCAAAAGTATTTCCTGATATACGTATAATTTTCATGTTAAATCTGCAAAACAACAAAGCCACACTCAAAGAAGACCTGACTCATCCTTTATTTCTTCCTAAAGCATTCAATTTGATGAATAACTAATGTGAAAATATGCACGGAAATTAGAGAAAAAAGAAGCGGGGGGCGTGGGGAGTGGGGGGTGAGAAAAGCCAAAAGCTGCAGCAGAGAAATGGAGAAATGCACACCAAATATCTCTAGAGCAGAAATATTTTTCAGCTGAACAAAATACAATGCTGCAAAATCAGAAACATCATTTGCCTTTTACCCCATCCAATAAATTAATATCAAACCAGCAGAGGAGGGAAGGGAAAATGCAAGATGAAGACACGACACACACCCACATCACAAAATAATGAACTTAGATGAATACTGAAGAAAACTTTTCAACTTTAGTGGAAAAAATTTGCCTGCAATTTGGAGTGTTTTTCTCTTTTTTCACCATAACCACTTAAGTGCCTGATCTGGAACACCAGGAGCTTTGCCTAAGGAAAGAAGTCACTAGGAGGCTTAGCTGAGAGAGGACCAAGGAGACTCTGCAAGTAGGCAATTCTTTTCTCTCCATTTCATAACTTGATTTCTGATCTTCAACTAAAATAGGCAGTTTGGGTTTTTTTGGAAAGAAAGTATCTGATGTACAAAATACATCAATTTCATCATACTTGGAGTATGACGAGGGAAAATAAAAGCATGTGATTCTGTTGACAGGAAAGGTAAGTTACTTTTTGCAAAATAATGAAAAAAAAAAAAGCTAACTGCTACCAAGCACATGATCTGTGACATACAGAGATCTGCAGTGAGGACACCAGAAAAGCCACACTGTGAAAGGCTCTTCTCTGACCAGGATTCCTTCATACAGGCATTTCAGGTGCTGACAATGACAGCAGTGCCCTCATTTTCAGGTGTCATTTGTAGAAGTATTTGTCACCTTTTATCATCACACCATTATCTCTCCAGTTCTCAGTGACTTTCATGAAAGACAATACAGTTTCTGAAATCCCTCACTAGCTCGAAGCCCCCCTCCCACGATGACAAACAGCGTTCATGCAACAGAGCCGTCCGGCTCCTGTACAGCAGCAGTGCAATCAGCCAAATTCAAGAACACCATGGATTACCAGAATTTTTAACTACATGTGTGAATATTTCAAAACAGATGTCTTACTTTCGTTATCCATTATTCTGAAATCCCAGGGCAGAGGATCTGCATTGGTTCCAACTGTAACTACTATTTCTGCTTTTGCAGCATGTTACTTAAAGTACTTTTTTGGTTGATTCTCTTTTAAAATATAATAGATGCACACACAGAGAAATGCACACCCCACCAAAACAGTCAGTAAAGCAGTACTGTCTGATTTGCTACCTTTCTTTTTTTGTTTGGATGATGATCTGAAGAAGTAAAGTCCATCTGTTCCTAACAAAACAAGGGAATTAAAAAGCAGTATCTAGTTTAACCCCATAGAATTATATGCATTTTCAAGGGGATCAGTTAACAGTCTTCTGTTATGGACTGTAAATGATAGTTAAATGCTGTCCAGTTAGAAAGAATACATGCTTTAAAAAAAACAAAAACAAACTTGTTTCAATTAACAATGCATCAAATACTTAGTTTTGACAGTCATTATCTATTTTTAGGTGAACAAAAGTGTTACTTTTTTAACAATATCAAATTAAACCAGGATAAGAAATTTTACATCCATTGTAAGGTTTATAAATCCTGCAAACAATAACAGTTAGAGTTGTTTTAAATAAAAAAAGGGTATGTAGAGGCTCCAAAGGAATTAAGACGAAAGTAACTTTTGCAAGAGATTCCTTGCTCTGCTTCACAGAAATTTTGTCCTGTGTTAAGACAGGATATCCAAACCCATTCGTAGCACTGATTAACACATCCTCTTCTACAGAGCAGCCCTAACACTCACAATAGACCTGATGGCAAGGTTTTCAACACACTATATCATGGTGAGAACAATAGTGTTTATATAAGAGAGCTTTCTGAATGCTAATAAAATCTGTGGTTGCCTACGCTTGAAAGCCAACGAGAGCCCCTCAAGTTCTGCATTCTTAATTACAATAGAATAGTAACAAGAGCTTCAATAAAATTTCCAATTAGCAAAAGTCAATCATATTTGTGTTAATAAATAAAATGTATGGCCACCACAACAACTGATGGTCCATAATGAGTTCAGCAATAATTCCCTTCTGCCTTTTTCCTTTTTTAATGCAGGTAGAATGATTATTAGAATCTGCTAGAGAGCCAAGTTATCATATAGAATAGAATAGAATAGAATAGAATAGAATAGAATAGAATAGAATAGAATAGAATGGAATGGAATGGAATGGAATGGAACGAAACGGAACGGAACGGAACGGAACGGAGGTGTTCAAGGCCAGGCTAGACCTGGCCTTGGGCAACCTGGTCTAGTGGGAGGTGTCCCTGCCTATGGCAGGGGGGTTGGAGCTCGATGATCTTCAAGGTCCTTTCCAACCTAAACCATTCTATGATTCTATGATTTCAGTTGGAAGGAACCTACAATGATCATCTAAGTCCAACTGCCTGACCACTTCAGCGCTGACCAAAGTTAAAGCATGTTATTAGGAGCATTGTCCAAAATTTTATGTGGTTTTGGGTGAGTTAAAAAGTAGCCTATAGCAGCTGTGAATGTTGTCAACATTGCTATAGAGGAGCTGGAGGTAGATACTATGTGTAACTGCTCCATCCTGAAACTATTCACCTTTCAAAATACATCCATAAAGTACCCTAGCATCAGACAAAATTATTCCATTGCTTCTGGAAGGGTTTCTCCTCCACCTTTGTTTTTCAACCCTTTTACAATTCCACAGTTAGAAAGTGGGTCTCCTCTCCAATACAGGGTCACAATCCAGCTGCTAATCACCCAGGCTCCCCAAGAAATGGGACAGAAACAGCACTAAAGAAAGAATGAATAAAGTCCCCCCATGACAATATGAACATAACATAAAGAAAAAAGAGACTGCCATCCCAAATGCATCCCCTTTCCCATGGTTTTTGCCAGTAGCTCAAATCTTGGCCACTGCTTTCTCCTGCTGCCTGGCTCATGTCCCAGATTCTACCTACAAACCTTGCCCTCAGAAAGGAGGACACAAACCCTCTTCTGCTGATGTTCTCCACTGCCTTGAACTTCCAGCAAAATTGATATAAGCCTGCAAACCTGTTCTGTGTCCTCCTCTACCCAGATGACACAAGACTCTGCTGCTTCTTCCTACAACGCTTCCACGTTTCCATTGCCAAGTCAGATATATCTGAGCACGACTCTCACAGTCTTTTTCATCCATATACAGCTCCTTATTTTTCTTCTTTTCCTACAGAGTTGCCCACTGCCATTCTTCTTGGAATGTAGCTTCCATCTCCTCAACTCTTTCACATATCAAAGTGGCTGATTACAATTGATCAATATTAATCTGACTGCTTTTACAGAAACCCTGAAAATGCTCCTTGATTTATTACGTGATCTTCAAATGCAAGTAAGTCATTCCCTACTACTGAAAACAAGCAACGGAATTTGCTGACTTACTGAACGTACTGGGCCTGGCTGGGATGGAGTTAATTTTCTTCACAGCAGCCTCTGTGGTGCTGTGTTTTGGATCTGTGACCAAAACAGTGTTGATAACATCGGGATGTTTTAGCTATTGCTGAACAGTGTCAAGGCCTTCTCTGTTTCTCACTCAAGCCACCCCAGTGAGCAGGCTGGGGTGCACAAGAGGTTGGGAGGGGACAGATCTGGGACAGCTGACCCCAACTGACCAAAGGGATATTCCATACTGTATAATGTCATGCTCAGCAATAAAACTGGTGGGTAGTCTTTCCAAAGTAGCCCTTGCTCAGAGACTGTCTGGGCACTGGTCTGCTTGTGGGAGGTGGAGAGTGACTGCCTTTGTGTTATTTGGAGGGGGTTTTTTTTCATTTTTTTTTCCCCTCCCTCTTCTTTCCTTCACTTATTAAGCTGTCTTTATCTTGATCCGATTCTCTCCCCTATCCCGCTGCAGGGAGGAGACATGGGGAATGAGCAAGCAACTGGGTAGGTCCTTAGTTGCTGGCTGGGGTCAAGCCCCAACACCGGCGGTGGAGGGGGGAGGGAGGGGAAGTTTTATATGCTCCATTTCACTCTCCTAATCAGTCTCAGCCTATCATAGGTCCCTTCATGCATGAAGAGAGTTATTGAAGCTAAAGCAAAATTCTGCATCAGAGACTTCCAGATAGGGTGTTTAAAACTATCAAAGGATGAAAAAAACTATCAAAACTATTGAGTTTTTCTATTTACTCTACATATTTCAGCTCTTACATCCAACATGTGGCATACAGTGCAGCCTTAACACCGCAGTTAGTTCAAAGCCTGCTGATATGCTGCACACAATTTACCTGAAGTATTTTCCCTCTGATAAAGGAAAAATAATAAAAATAAAAAAGGATCATGGCAGAAGACACTTAAATTAAATTCTTAATCAGAATCTATAGCAAATACAACCCAGAGGAATCTGAGCAAAATAAAATCTCTCACAAGGCAAGGGCAATAAACTTAAAAGGAGCACAGCGTTTCACTCATAGGTCCTGATTGCAAGATCTACTAGCTACTAAACCTTTCAAAGGAACAGAAACATTGATCCACAGAAACTAATACTCTTCCCGCTGTCTCACGTGGAGAGATGCTCCTGCTATTCATGTCTTCGTGAACTTACTGAATTCACCAGTCACCAGGAACGGACCATGTTTCTGGTTTCAAAAAGACGTGAAAAGGTACTGATTTCATATAAATTTTGAAGCAGCCAAAACACCAGAAAACAAAAAATGAGCTCTTGACCAAAGACTTTTAGCCAAGCTAAGAATACTCTAGACAGTACATGACACAGACAAACAGGACTTGAGACTGCCATCGCTCATTCTCTTCCTTGCCCTCCCTACACCAAGAACTGCGCTCTCCCCAGTTATTTCTGGGAAGGACCATTTCACACTTTGGAAAGGTAACTATTCCACAGTTTCAGACAGAAACACCAGTGTGGCCCTAGGTCCCTTGAGGCAGAGCCATGAACAGAACCTGACATGGCTAAAGTTAAGAGTCCTGTCTCGCCCATTTCCAACTGGAAGAGGGTGCAGCTATATGGCAAATTAGAAAGATGCTTAATAAACTCTACCGTAGCCTGGCTCTGTGCCACCGTCCAGAAGACCACACAGCGAAATGTATCACAGCAAGAGAAATCCAATTCTTTATCTCGGTAGGGAAAATTATGACCAAAAGCAAAAGACCTCAGTCTAGGTCTTAACAGACGACCTGAAGCATGTGTGGTGCTGGTTAGGGCTACGATACCTTTAGGCACAACAAATTTTCAGTTCCTAAAAGCCTAAAATTGAAACAAGGAATCCTGATGCCTAGACTTCCACTCACATCTCACAAATAATTGCATAGGCCAGATGTAATAAATGCTATCAGTGCTATGGTTATGACAGTGCAAAGAAGGACAATGGTGGACCCCACCTTCCCCTCCCATTGCCAAACTGGAAAATGTCTGTACAGTGCACAAAGAGACAAAGCTCTGAAATCTGATGGCTATCCATGTGAAGATGGATTAAGAGCCTCCCTCACAAGCTGTCCTAAGGATCCTGGAGTGACTGTAAATTGTTACCACACATCATCAAGCAGGAAAGCCCAGTGCTTAGTTTACTACTGTATATTTATGGTTTGCAGTGGACTGATTGCTGACACCCCTTTTAGGAATGTATTGCAGCAGCTGGAAAAACTCAACTTGAGACTGAGAGCAAAGTGCAGGAGACGTGACCTACACATCCGGGGACAAAGGTCAAAACTTGACTTCAAAACAAATCTCATTAAGAGAGGAGCAACCAGTGGCACTTTCAGAGATTTGCGCCACAAGCTTCTCCCAGATGGCTATGTGGAATTAGCCATTAGTGAAAGTGTATTGTTTAGAAGCCAATTGTTAGTTTAATTCATTCGAGTATCAAGCAACACAAGCATGTTACATGGATGGCTTCTTTTAATGGACTCGTTTACCTAGTCTGTGATCCGCTTGGGATTTCCTTGAATTTATTACACTACAGTTCTTGCTCTGAACGAGGTATTTGCACAGTGCAAAAATACACATGCAATTTCACTGCTAGCCCCGAATCACAGCCGTGAGAGTATAAACACCGTGTATAAAACACCTAGCCTTTTCTGATGCAGCGTGAAGACAATTTCAGTAACATCTGTCCGTTCCGTGCCGTATAATAACGTAACAGTGTGGAGCTACTCCTGAGGAAAAGGGGCTGCTCCACACTGCGTCACTCGCTGGCAAAACCCCAGCACAGCCCGGGATATTGGCGCCGACTGACGCTGCGCGTCCCCACGCAAGCAGAGCTGCAGAAGACAGATGGAGAAGCCAATGCTAGAACAACAGATGACAGTACGAGCCAAAACCCATTTCTGATGGAAAGATCAGGAAGCAAATGATGAAATAAACCCCGTAAGAATGTGCAGAGGGCATCTTCCCTCCCAGTTCAGCCGGAGATTTATCATGCAAATAGAAACCAGTCCATTTCAGGAAGGAAACGAGTGAAAACAAAGGGATTATTTGACACAGGAAAAAGGCAGTTGCAAGGAAGTTTTTGCTATCAGATAACCACATCAGAGATACTGATGGCTCCGGTCTAGTTTTTAACTGAACTGTCTGTAACACCAGTAAAACTCCAGCCTCCTTTCCCACTGGCACTGTGGCGAACTTTCTGCTTGATGACCAAAGGACGGAATAATCATGAATCACCTCAGCACTGGGACTCAAGAGATAAACTTCATGCCATGACATACACATGTGTGTGTATATATACACACACAGATATACATATACACACATTATTATTAATAATAATATTTTTTTAGTCTTTACTGTGCTNAAAAAAAAAAAAAACACGGTCCATTTTATTTTTGCATTGAAATTATATATTTTTTCCAATATATTATAAATGAATCTATTAAATACATGAGCTTTATGTATCTACATAAATATGTACATTTAATAAAATATGTACATAATATAAAAAAGAAAGCTAGGACACCTCCAATCTGCTTTCTAGACTTTCAGTCTCATGGATCTCAAATAAAATAATTTCATTATTAATTATAAATAAAATATTTTATAAAAAGAATTTTGAACACATTTTAACAATTCCAGTATCACTCAACCGCTTCCCACCCTCCTTGGGACAGCATGCACAAAAATCCCTGACATCACAAAGGAAGAAAAAACACGTGGGATGCAGCAGAATGGCAACATGGTTGTTAAAATTAAAAAAATATAATTGCCCTGAATTTGAGAAAGGTTTTAGGTGTTTTCCTTGTTTTCTCCAGTTCATACACTTGGTGATACTGACAGCATAGTTCTTTATGCATACAAAACAGAGCAGAAGCAGTAAAATGTGCAAACTCTAAAAGCTGTGCCAATGTATCTTCGCTCGGCGCTGCAGGATAATTGAGTCTTCTACTTCATTCAATTCCTGGCAACTGCAACTACAGTTTTGTGATATATCTACCAGCAATGGAAGTGAATCAAGATCAACAATTCATTCTACAGGAGCCACCACGCAGCAGTTATATGGTAAACATTTTCAATTAGTACCTGAATTCAATTAAGTATTGTAGAAGTAAAACACTGTTTACCATTATATACCTCAAATTTACACATTTGTCCCCATATTCTACTGACATACGACTATCCCATCATGTTTGATATGAAAAAGCTCAGAGAGGTATTATTTTAAAAGCCCACAAATATTAAAGGACGTTGTTAAGACACTTACTGCCACACTGTTCAAACCATGTAGCCTTGAAAAATTATGATGATGATGATACAAAATGAAAAAGAAAAGTGCAACACTCATAACATCTCATAAAGAAATAATCTGCTGAGAGTTTTTCACAATGTCTCTTGCTGGTTTCTTTTACCACCTACTGTTTCTGCCGACATGTGCGATCAGTTTGTTGAGTGAACCCATACAGGATGCAGAAATTACTGTTTAAAAAGATCACTACAGAATTTTCCTCAGTTGCAGTTCCTGCCTTTAATATTATGTCAAATAACTGACTTTTGTAGCATGCCATTAAAAAAGATAAATTTAAACTTAGAATGATTCACATGCAATGTCATTTTTAAATGACAAAAGTTTCAAATGGTTTCTACTTCCATCTTTGCTGATTTTTTCTAGAAGTGGACCTTCACACTACTCTAGCACAGTGCCTTCAGCCACCAAACCATGTCAGCTTTTTCACACCGCTCCTCTTTTCAGAGGGTACAAAGCCAAGAGACCTCCAACCTCCTTTGTGGGCTTTTAGCCTCATGAATTTTCAAGCAGTTTGAAAGCCAACAAGGCAACCAATAGAACAAAGTCCTTCTCGTGTGCTCACGGGTGAGTAACCAAACTGAAGGCCTGTAGGGTACCCCGCCAAGGGCAAACTTAACGCTGTTCTAATGCCACAAAGCATCCTGCCATCACTCCTCTAACCTCCAAGGTGGCTCCCAGCCATCACCCCACCCAAAACAGGAGGGAGAAAAGATTAGTTGCTACTAGGGAGGTTGCAGTTATTAGCCACTGCTCTTTGAGCTTTTCCAGTTTGTTAACCTGCAGAAGAGGTGGTAGACGCAACAAGGGAGAGCAGGCTGAGGTGCGAGGGGTCCTGCACAGGACTGGGTTCTCACTGCAAACCCCGTTCTTCCAGTCTCATCAGTTGTACTGGCTTTCAAAAGAGCATTTAACAACAGGCACAGATTTACACAGCAGAACATCTCTCAGCCTCGATGCTGCTTGTATTTTCATTACCGGCACCGCTATCAGCAGGATGTATTCACAGCGGAGGTGGACGACCAGGAAATGGTGCAATTTGGCTGGCAAAGGAACATGACTACGTTCTGCCTCCACAGTGATTTGGCCACAGGCTAGAGAGTAGTGTATATGGCCAAGACAAATACTAGCATTTGTAGTTGGTAAGTGTAACAACGTTTAGGCATTTGTAAGTAACATCACATTTGACAGTCACAAAGCCTGTTGAAAATAGCAGGCTAAACAGGACTCCAAATGCGCTACGTCAAATCTAATTTCCATTAAATCCTTGTGTCAAACAAGAATAATATTGTAAATTGCTTTTCTGCGAGCAGGGGATAAAGCTGGGGAAGCAGCAGGAGACACAGGTCATGAATCAAACCTATAGCACAACTAGACGCCTGAATGACTTCTTCCTGGTACATACCTTAGCTATAGAATCACTCTTAGTTTTGTGATATATGCGTTATACATTGCTGCCTTAAAAATTAGCAGGTGGGAGATCTCTGCTCAGTAAACCATAAAAACATTTTTTAGCTAGCCTAGTTAGTTTTAGTAGGAATAAAATCGCTTTGTTCTTTAATTTTGTTGACATATACACCCATGTGTGTGTACACAGACTTTCAGATTTGTATGCATAAAATATTTCCACCACGACATCACAACCAATATTTAAACAACAATTGTAACATAAAAGTTTAGAGACTTTATGCCGCCTTACCATAAAGAGCTTTTGCACTTGTTCTTGAATTCTGCTCCCTCTCTGCCTGAGTAAATGTTGGGGAACCATAGCCACTGGAAGAAAACATTTCTGGTTAACTTCTGTATAGATGTATTTGCCACACAGAAACAGGCATTGAAAAAAACCCTCCCCTTAGGTAGGTCTACTCATACATACAACATTACTAACAGAGGTACTGATACTGGATATTTGTTCCATACCGTGAACACAAGGAAGAGTGTTTCACTTAGGCTGGAAGCTCTTCTGAGCTATTTTTTTTTGCATTAATATAACATCACGCACAACGGAGGTGTGGTACACACATAGATACAACCATAACGTAAGTAAACAAAATCACTTAATAATAACCGTAGTATTAATAATAATGATGACTATGCCAAAGACTTGGTAGGATTTGGGGTTTTTTCCTGCATACCCAAGTGTTAATTGTTTTTAACAATTTTAACTGCTTTTCATAGAAGACTTAAAAGGACTATCCTTGCCTACAACAAATGAAAAGGCAATCCAACTTCATTCTAGTGTAACAACAAGAACGAGTCACATACAAACTCACTTTAAAGGGACAACAATACATGAAACAGATGACGGCACAGATGCCCTGCTCCATACAGGAATACGTGTTCTTTGGCATCAGATTAGGTCAACTCTCATTAGCGCTGCGAATGAGCCTAGTGCCGTGCTTCTGATACAGGGAGCCGCCTCTTGTCTCAGGCAAGGTAACACTTTCAGGTAACAGCTGCTCGGTTCTCTTTACTGGGAAACGACATTTTCTCGCAGATGGAAAGGGCAGCCTCATCTTTTATGCATAAAAATGCATTCACTCAGAGCTAACCTTAAACATCTCAGGCATATGAAGACATCTCCGAGTAATGTAATAAGTATGTTACGGCTACAGCGATTTATTTCTCTGTTCCAGATGATTCCATTCAGTAATACAGCTTTACCCTTACACTAATACAAAAATCAGTCAGATGATATCTGTCAGTTTGGTTACATGGTTTGGAATCTGCGCATTCTTTTACAGAAACTGCCTTTGTTTTATTCCAGTGGGGTCTAATAATTACAGCTCTATGTGAAATGAAAGCGTAAAGAAGAAAATACAACACTATTTTTTTGTCCATAAAAGGAAAATCAAAGGCATAACCTTACTTCATTTGAGGAAAATAACTTCCGTATCCACCAGGAGGGGTGTTTGATATATGTCCATTCATTCTTATCGTCGCTTACTGAGGGAAATGATCTGGGAAAAGAAACAACAGCATATGAATTGAAGTCTCTTAAAAGACGAAAGTTTAATACAGATGTACTACAAACCTAATGAGAAAATTATGGTTGAAATGGGAAAGGAATTGCATCAACAAGCTCAATTGTTATTATTTGCATTGCGGTGATGCCTTAAAGACCCGTTATGGAACTTCTCCCAATTGCAATTGGATAGTTATTGCTTCAAATAATGTATAGTTTAGTGAATAAAGCTATTATTATTGATACAATGGTCTTTAGGAATAGCTTTAGAAATAAAAGGCTGACTAAACAAAGAACAACATCTACTGCAGAAGTGAACAAGATGTTCTAAATGGCACAAATAGCAACTTTGATAGTCAAGCATGCTCGATTTAAACCCTCAGTTCATTTCTTTCAAATGAAACTTTTGAAATGACCTTTTAATACATATTCTATGAAACTTATCAGCTGAATTGTTAGAAAGATGCATTATCAAAACAAAACACAATTGTTAGCACAAAAGGAAACTTGGTGAGCTATTTTGGGACTAAAATAAACCTTTTATTATTTTTTTTTTTTCAGCAGCATTTAACATCCTGAAAGTCTGGCATGCCAAATGAAACCTCTCATATAACAGCAATACTGAAAAAGCTTTGATGAAAGAGTTAAAAGAATGCCTTCTCCCTTTAATAACGTGCCCATTGAAGTTAAAATTGACTCTGGAAAGTGACTTTCATAAGCCTGTAAACAATTAATAAATCTCTATTCGAGTTTACCATAGGCAAATGTTCTTTCATTTATACATATATGAATAATATATTTTTGAATATTTCTCTACATCTCAGTCATTAACTAGGAAAAATATTTCTTTTAACTCTGCAAAACAGCCAAAAGAACATCAGAAATATTTTCTACCTAACAAAAGCTCCATTTCCAAAGTAAGCACAACCTGCTTTGTTGTACTAGAGCCACCGTACCACCAGCTTATCTTCTGAATCTCTAAGTCAACTTACTGCCTCACTTCTAACTGTTCTCTTCCTGCTTTACAAAGAGGCAGCAGGTGATTGACCTACAGCACAGACTGTATCTTGTATGCACATATGTTCTGCTACTTTCCTCTTTCACGTAAAAGCACAATCAAAATCAAATTCTGTTCTCAGCTCTAAAGTCTTCCGTCAGTTCAAGAGATGTACGAGCTGCTTTTGGTCTTCTACACTGAGAATCGAGTCATTTTTATACCTTTCTGAGGACCACCTGACATCTACCTGAGATGCAGTTAGCTTTGCTAACTGCAACCGAGCTGTACTGATTACTTGCCAAATGCAATCGTGTGGAAGTGTGGTATTGCCTTTAGTGAGCACTTACTTGGTAGTTTTGCTTAGTATCTCTTTAAAAAAAAAAAAACAAAATAAATCAAAACAACAAAACATTTAAATCTCTGATTGCTTCTTGCTAAACAACTTTACTGACATACCCATATTTTACTTCCATTTCTCTTGCACATCTCCACAAAGATATCAGGAACCCAACTTGATAGCCTGTTTGGCTGCTCCAAGCCACTTTTTATAGAGTGCAGTACTTAGTAGCTGTCTCCAATAAATTACTATCCGTGCCCAATGCTGTTCAATTCATTAGCAATTACAACCTTTGGGAAGCATCCTGAAATTGTCCCATGACTTGAAAGGATAAAAATATTCATTTTTCTCAGCAGAATTTGCCAGGTCACTGTGTACTCCTTGTTCCGTTTCAGCGACCGCATGGGCCAGAGCTACTCAGAGTGCTCTTCTGCAGCTCGTGCTGCCATTAAGCTCCTCAACACTTCCTATCAGCTATTAATTCTTACCGTCTGCAACCATTGCTCAGTTTGCTGTCCTGCTTAACAGTTTACCCTGTGATTTGTTTCCAAAGAGTGACCAGGTACAAAAAACTTGCACAAATTATCTCCGCTGCTTTTCAATATCCCCAACTTCCTCTGCTTTCCATGCACACATTTTTTAAGATAATACTTATTTAATAATTCTATTTGCCACACCCTTTTATCATTTGTAATCTTTTTCATAGCCCTATTTATAACAAATTCCTCAAATATCTTGCTTTAAAGTGAGATCTGAAAAAAAACCTTGGTATTAGACTCAAGATGATTTCACTCCTCTGACGTCTTAATCTGACAAATACTTGGGTTCTTATTTGTACTCCACTTAATTGTATGAAAGTGGTAAAACAGAACTTTTCAGTAGAAGGAATGTAATATATTGGAACTTAAAGCATCAGTCTTTGAAGTTAGCATAACACAGCGAGTTTTAAAGCAGTAATGAAGCTGAACAACAGATTTTCACATTAGTGGAAGAAAATATGTCTCTTGACCGAATGCCCACTGTAAGGCATAATACCACTCAGAGTAAATATAAAAAGCTTTAAAATTACATTTTAATCAAGTGATAGTGAAAATCTGAAGTCAGAAATCTTGTCTGTCCTTCCAAAAAAAAAAAAAAAAGCAAGCAGCTTGTTCTGCCAAGTAAGCACAAAAGTTTTAGTGAGTTTTAGCTGATATGCAAACAAAACACCACTTGCTCTTTGGCAGTTGAGTAAAGCAAACAATATTTCCTGTCCCTCATGCAATTTTCCACTGTGAAAAAGAAATGAAAAGCTTCTGAAATGCCAAGACAACTACTTTGACATAACAATTTCAAGAGGCTATCTGATGCTTCTATTGCTTGGTTCAAGAAAGCTCCCAAATACGAATATGAACAAACCCTTTACAATCATTATTTATAATCAGTCCTCAATATTTATAACAGCATCAAAAAGCTACTTCTAATTCCCCAAAATTATCAGGCAATTTCATTCCTTTCAACCTAAACGTTTCAAAAAAAAACGTTTTAAGAAAACACTTTGAATTTTTTATTAAGTGCACGATGGAGAGAAGGGGAAAAACATAAAAGGATAACACAATGTGCAGTGCTTTGCTTATTATTTATTCACTTGTACAGCTTTCTCTGCTGTATTTCTCATCTCACATGCTCCTTCATCTCTTACAACCAGTCCCGTAGCAAAAGTCAACCCGTGCACACTGCGCAGCCATTGTCGTCCAGGAGTCTATTAATAAACTCCACTTCCTCTTTAATCTTCCCTTTCACCTCAGCCCAGCAGTTCACAGCAACATACGCTGGTGTCCTAGACTTTAAGATAAACATCCGTCAAAATTAACTGTATGATCCCTCTTTAAGTGGGCCTGAAGTATCAACAGTTTACTTGTGAATATGCCCAAGAATGGTCATGTCTTTCTCAGGATCCTCCAAAGATATCACGCCTACTCAGAACAAGAAATATTTAAAAGCAGGAAAACTAAACAAGAATTTAAGAAAAAAATAAGAAGACAAAAAATAGCTAAAATAATAAGAAATGAGACGATAAATATTAAAATATTTTTCTTTAAATATATTAAAATAATATATTATTAAAACCAGTAAGAAAATAGTTGTAATTATGAAATTCTTAAAACCAAATAAGTACTAAATTCTCTTCCTACAGCATCAGAGACTGAGCAAAAAGAAATCCACCTAGGACTTCACCGCTGCCATCAGCTTTATTTCTGAAGGGACTCTAGCATATTGATAGCAATATAAATGCCAAGAGTCCAGCCTTTATAACAGACAAACTGTTTCTGAGACAGATACACTTTGGTTCTTCAGTAGTCAACAGTTACGAGTGGTCTAATCCTAAACATGGGGAGTACTGTACCGGTATACAACATGACTACATTGGTCATAAATATTCTTTTAAAAAGACGCCCGAATCCTAAAATACTCTTCGCCTTCCCCAACTTGTAGCCCAGCAGCCTAATGAAAGCAGTGCAATCTGCGTGCAACAACAAGCTGACACATCAACAACTCACATGCTCTGCCATTTAATTTCCTAGTAGGAGTTTGAAGGTAACAAAATCCCTCAATTTATTTTAAAAAATCCCTTTTCTAGAAGGGCAGGGCTATGTCATTAAAGAAAATGAGATATTCCAGAGACCTGTGCTCTTTTCCACTGAATCAGTCGGTCCCACCCAGTGACACATCACAATATCAGATGGAAAAAAGAGAAACAGCTTAATGCTGTGGATATTTTAGAAATGACGGATAGGGAAGAGTTAAGGAGAGGAGGATGTAGGGGAAGGAATAGGAAAGCCAAGAACTGCTGGAACAATCATTATCTACCGATTAAGAAAACGTTATTAGTAACAACTCATTGTTATTACATGCCCCCAAAGCCCCCAAGAATTCTTCCCCAGCTAGATAGCAGGCACAGGCTGTAACTCCAGCCTAAACAAAAACAAGGGACTATTACAAGGTAACACTTATCTGTAGCGAATCTGACATTGTAGCAATGTCAGAAAAGGACATGCTTTCTCCACCCTTTCCCTTTTTAAAATATTATGGAACAGCAAAAACAACAACAAAAGTCAGACGTATCCATGCTACGCTGTAACTCACTATGCGTTCAGTAAAAATGCCTCTTGCTGCTATTCCACAGTACTCAGTACTGCTGTTCTACCGAATGCAGAAAAACTGACTTGCCGCACCACTTACTATTTTCCATTTGTTTCTTCTTGAACCTCACCCTGTTCACCCACACGCACCTTCCTTCAAATCTGCGTTACTCCCTCATGCTAAATTTTTGAACAGTTATTACTTTTAATGCCCTTGGTTCTCCACGCTGAGGTAATTTCTTTAGTTATTCCTTAAGTTCTTGTATTTTGGTGTCTTGTCCTCTTGTGTCTATTTTGCTGTTCCGACCCAACACTCTCCTATTTCTATATTCACTCCAGCCACAGATTTGACAAACGGGAAACTCCTTATAGAAGTACATCCCACGGAGTCAGATGAAACGTTGCCGCTGCCCTCTGCTTCGGGACTTGCTTCAGACAACAACCAAGCGCACACTAGAGTTCTGCTGGCCGTTCAACATCTTGCCTCCAGATAAACACCAGGATGCACACACATGCATAAGTAAGCATTCCTTCGGCAACGATCGCTGGGGATTTTCCGTCCTTGGTACACTGATATCAGAACGTCTCCGAGACAAACTGCTACCGGTTGGGCTGGCAGCAGAACTGTACTGTCATGTTTTCCATTTTCCATTAAGGGGATTGGAGCATCCAAAGGCTGGTCAAAAAGGCGATGGCAAAAATCACGCAGAAAATGGAAAGCTAGACCCTACAAGTGATGCAGCTTCAAGACAAAGCATTTGGACTTCATTCACCACCGCTCCGGCTGTTGTCCCCTTTGCCTCTTTCAAGCCACTCTTTATTCATGGCGGGTGGGGGAGCAGGGGGGGCACGAAGGTTTTGGGGAAAGGAATAGGTACTCCAGTATACACTCCCATGTCCAAGTGTCAGGACTTCAAGCAAACATGTTAAGTACAATAGCCACAATAAAATAATTTGAAAAAGGTGTTTCATTCAGGTCTTCTCTGGATTCAGAGCAGTTGTCCAGCATGGCCATTAGCATTAATTACACTGCATCTTAGTTTACACAGATCTGCACTGAGTTGCATCCTGTGTTTAGATTTTAGCGCATCCTCAAACAACCCTTCTGGTGGATGCAACATGAGCTACATGGGGCTCCTGCTGAAGAAACCTGGGGTGGGGAGGAAAGGAGTGGATACGTTCCCCTCTCCCCCCCCTAAATTTCACTCTTTATAGAAAGTTGAACTGAAACCCGGAATATTGTTTGTCTAAGTCGGGTGGCAGAGGGGCAGGAGCATTTCAAGAAACTAATGATTGTGACAGAGGAATGAATAGGGCTCTGGGCAGGTGGAAGACAACACCGCACAACAGGGGACACATCACGCCCAGGAGGAGGGATCTGTAAGTGTATTCACCCCCACCTCCACAGAGCAGTGCAGCAGATAAGCACTGCTTTTTCCAATTTCAAAACGTGTTTTGACTTTAATTGACACTTTCTAAAATTTATTTTTTTTCCTCAGTCCTTCAGTAGAAGGCGTAAGGTAAATTCATCAGGAGTATTCCTTTTAGCAGGAGGGATAGGACAAATTCATTAAGAAAATTTCATGACATAAATATCAATCAAAGTAGGACGCTCAATAAGTTAACACAAGACCAGTCTTCAGAGCAAGAATTTAGCTAAAAGAGAAATTTTCTGTAGGGAAAGCTAATAAGATAAAAAGGGCCCTTCAACTCTTCTTCTTCCTACTATGATATTTTCCAGTGATTCACTGTTAAGGAAACATCCCAACAATACAATGAAGATAGGTATCTTTTGTTTTGAGAAAGGGGAGAAATATGAACACCAAGAGGAGGAATCGAATGAATAAACTTCAGACAGATCCTGTTCATAGATTTAGTTCTTTTTATTGCCACACTAATAAAGAACCTGCTTGAAAACAGGTTCCTATTCTGGCATGGCAACCTATTTCCATTCATTTCACTCAGGTCTGGGCCATGATTTATAATTAACTGTATTGAAAGAAAATAAGAAAGCTTTACCAATACAAAAGCTTCAAAGACTTAAAATCCCTATTGTA
The DNA here is from genome assembly GCA_008711295.1 of Anarhynchus alexandrinus. NCBI lineage: Eukaryota > Metazoa > Chordata > Aves > Charadriiformes > Charadriidae > Anarhynchus > Anarhynchus alexandrinus. The sequence continues at coordinate 2,430,331 of VUYV01000094.1, read as the reverse complement.
ACAAAGGAACGTTAATAAATATGCCAGCACTAAAGCCACCACTCACTGCTATTTTTAATTAGAGAATTAACCACCTCATCTAAAGCAAGATCAGGATAATTATGCAGACCTTGCAGAAAGTATCAGCACAGCTGAAAGACCAGTATTTTGTATAAAAGAAAAAACCCAACCAACCCAAAACACCCAAACAAAAAAAACTCCAAACATACAGAATAACAGTCTAAAGAGGAAGGTGTCTATGGCACGTGAAGGAATTTGTAGAAGGAGGCAGAAAAAGGAGATTATAATGTACCATATAAATCAGTGTCTCTGGTAAGTCTGCCTCAAGTATTTGAAGAGGATCAAAGAAGAAATCCTTCCAATGGAAGAGGTCGTGGATTTAGAGGGCCTCTGGCATACTGCAACGAGAGCTTACTTTGGCACCTCATCTACAACACCCAGCAATAGCATTGTGCACCCATATGGACTTGCAGAAAGGACACTGGGAAAACATGTCCCGCAGGACAAGCCCCAGCACCATCACTAACTTCTCCCTTCCAGTGTTCGAGGAACAGCTATAAAACAGTTGCAAGAGAGAAAGCTAAGGACTAAAATTCTATTTGAGTTTAATATTTACTGAAATTCAGGGCAGTGGTTCTCAGTTCGTACTTGACTTTGAAGCAATGTTTTTTATTCAGTCCTGAGGAAGGACCCAGATGCCTGGAAAGTGTCTACTTTATTTTTTCCCCCAAGTACAGTAGTGAGCTAGCAAAAGATACTATTTTTACTCACAAATCCTAATCCCAACATAGCTGCAACAGCACACTCAAAAGCTCCACTTGAAGAGAGATGTACAATAATTTGTCCTGGTTTGGATTTTTGGTGGTTTTGTTGTTTGCCTTTTTAAAAAAAGAAAAACAAAACCAAACCCAAAACTGAACACAAAACAAAAACAAAAAATGACTTGGAAACACTGACTGGTGAATACAGCTGACCTAGCACAGATGCCACAGTTTTATTTCTGTTCTTCAAACTCTGATTTTTTTCATTACTTGCTTTTATTCCTTGGGACATCATACTTTAAATGACATCATTAGATTTCAAGAGATGGCACTCCAGACACTGATTTGAAAGTCAGCTTGCAGTGTACAACCAAGTCACCTATTTGACTTTAGAAATGAGAACTTACAAATGATATTATAATATTAGTGTGCATGTTTAGATGAGCCAGAAGAAAACTCAGCAAGAACTAGTGTGCAAAAGGTGCTTCTTTCCAGATGCCATATGAGCATGCTTCCCACCACCCTGAAAACACCACATGACAAAAAGATCCTGAAATTTGGACATACTTTTCCCTTTCACATTGACAACAGGCTGAGTGTAGCTGATGAAATATTTCTTAACAGTTTCTTGTACTGAAGTGCTTGTGAAAATGTTAAGAAATGATAAAACTTACTGTCGTGGTACTGTAAGTCTATAAAAATTAATAAGACAATGTCTTTAGATGCTGTCTGTTGTTTTAGATAAAGTTTTCCTCTCAGTCTGGCCAAAAAATTAGTGAACTCCCAACACAGTTGAAACACTGCTTGGTGCTGCAAGTTGACCAAATAAAACTGGCTTAACCACCTATCCACATCTATTTGCAAGCTTAAGAGCTGTGTCATGACACACTGACATTATTAAAATTGGTGTGGAAGAGTCCATAACAAAAGCTGAACTGAAACTATATAATTACATACTTCAACCAGACCAATAAAATTAACATGAAGGACGAGGAAGAGAAACGACAGGAACGCTCATCAATGCCTCTCTAATTTAGTTTAATAGAACTGTGGCAAGACCTAATTCTTGTTTTCACAAATTTACTTTCTTCAGTTTTAGTGAAGCTGCCGTATCAGCTTTTATGCTATTGGCCTTGTAGCCATACACCAACGCTGCAGTTATCGTGGTCTCTGACATGGCAACAGATGACTCCCATTGCAAGGCTTTCCTACTGCTCCCTACCCAAACTTTCACTCTAGCCTTTTCTTTTTGAAATACACAGAATAAATCAGGACAAAGGCCCATTTCCAGTGAAATCCACCAGCTAGTTACTTAGAAGAACCAATGTCTAGGTTAGTAGTAGGTTACAATCTTGAATTAAACAAGACAAAAACATTGAGTAGGAACAACATCCACTGGTTTCCCAATTGTCTTAAATACCCAAGCTCCATACTATTGTGGACGACCCTTTGATGGTATCCTTTGATGATACAGACCCAGCATCATTTATGAAATCTTGATCTCTTCCACCAATAAAGTGCTCCAAATGGCAATTCGCACAAGCCTGAAAAGCCTCAAACTTTAGTATGGGAAGGGTTCGGACTCTGTATCTTACTGTAAGATTTACATCTGCTATAAGGTAAAAAAAAAAAGAAAAAGGCACTTTCCATGAAGATCAGTGAATCTCTTTCACTGAGGGCTATGTTTAATGAAGGTGAACAAACAGCTAAGATTTAAAATTTATTGATCAGGCCATAGCAAACTAGCAATGCTGAGCTGAAAGGTAAGCTCGCAGTGGAGTTCAATAGCAAAACTAAAACTTTTCTTTTAAAATTTAATAAATGAGCACATGCTATTCTAATAATGCTGATTAACTCCTCAAATTTCCCTATTAGGAAAGGCCTAAATCAAAAAATATGCAAAAAAGGCAGCAAGTGAAGATTCACAAGGCTGATATGCAAAAGCTCATGTCTTTAGGTAACATGATTTAAAACAAACACCACCATCACAAATTTTTGGAATTAAACAATATCTTAATGCTAGAAAAGTTAGTAGAGTGTTCATATTCTCAGAAGTAATCTAAAATATTCCCCTAATATTTTTCAATACACTTGAAACATCATGCACACATGAAAGTATTAAATTAACAAGTGATACCTGGAAAGTATTTTAATTAATTCCAAATCTAGTCAGTACGCCTCCTGAAAGGGACCAGGTTTTCACTTGTCACACACATATAAAACACATAGGAAGTAGAATTTGTCCTCAGAGCTACATAGTTATGAAGCTGTAGTGTATAGCAGCAACATTGCCAATACCTGCGAGTCAAATCTCTGTGCCCTACGTCGGCATGGAGGTTTGACTCTGAAGCTGGTTTATAGACTCTAACAACAGAAAACTATATGCTAACTTTAAAAGTTAGCCTGTGTTACAGGATTCATATTTGTTTCAAACTCCGGGGACTAAGAAAATGACTTTGTATTTAATCTATGGGGGAAAATGTTGCTCCTGAAAGTTGGTATCTAATTTGCCATCCAGTCACTGAAGTGATCACTACCTCTTGTATTTTTTATTAATAGTAGGAGGTATCGTGAGAAGGGGCCAAGATACAGTGTCCGTACAGTAAGGTAACAACAAAACCAAAACCATAGGGACTCTGGAAATAAGGCAGAAGAGAGAAAAGGCAGGGAAAAAAAATCAAAATTAATTTTTAAAGAGAATTGGAACACAAGCTATTTTAAGACCTAGAACCAGCATTCACTGACTTTTAGAAATGCTGTTTGGTTTTCCCATCTATGAAAGAAAGAACCTATATCCCCATCACTCAGGGGTGCTATGTGAACCAATTGAGATATTCAATTTTATACTGTCAAAAATACAATGATTTTGTTGTCACTGGAAAATATGCACTGAAAAAAAATACACTTTTCAAGGGAACATTAAGTTTTCTTTTTTCCCCCCTTCTACTTGAAATACCTCCTTGACACCAATCAGGTAATCTAAAATCATTTCCCACCCCACAGCAGAGAGGAGTAACGTAGAGATATGAGAAGAGCTGCATGACTGGCTCGCTTGTACAGAACTGTGAAGTCAAACGGCCAGTCCCTCTACATCATACAGCGCTTCCCTGATGTTTTTCCTTCTGAACCATGAACAATAAACTTCAAGGACAACTTCCCCTCACCTAGGGTTAAAAGCAGGCATATGACTGCGCAGTAAGATGCATGACCTTGAATGCAGCCTACTCAGTTCTCAGCACTTTCAGACACGCAATAACTCACCTGCATCCAAACATCAGCTGGAGATGCTTGTTTGAGTCACCAAAAATCTTGAGCATCAATTTTTGTTTGCATTAATGAGCACATAACCCTATATTGCAATTCAGCGAGTAAACAAAAGGCGCTGTCTTAAACATCTCAGCATAACTGATCGGTCCACGTTGGGGCTACAATTATTCAGCACAAAGCAATTCAAGTGTAAAAGAACTTACTGAACTGAGGTCACAGCTGAACAAAGTCATACCCGGCCCTGGTATTAACAGTGCACTTCCGTAACTCGGCATTTGTTTCGTCGAAGAAAATAGACTGAACACTAACAGATTCCACAATTTGTAGGGAGGAAAATTAATTGAAACTTTTGGCATTCATGTCTCCGATTTTCTAGTTTCAATTATTTATGTTTCTCTGTACAGATACAATTTTCTCCTCCATTAATCTGGGCCAAGCCCTTCGTCTATATGCATTACAATAATGAAGACATATATTCAACTAATGTAAAATTTTTGAGTTTTTTTTTTTTTAAATTACCTGATCAAATGCAGAAATGTGATTTTTTTCCAAATCAATTAAAAATTTCACATTTCCAAAAGCAGTCTCTAATGTGAATGCCCAGGCTTGGCAAGTTACAGGATTGACTTTTAGAATTAAACGTATACACTTTTTTAAATATCAATACCCTTATAACATATACTAGGTTTCCAGCAAACATCCAGTGATTAAAGATGACAAAATTAGAAACCGTTATAAAAGAAAAATTATAATCAGTGCAAAATGCTTTTGGCTCCAACTACCTCTAACTGTGGAGTTTGAATTTTCAAATATCACAAGAAAACTTTGTCAGGGATTTGTCATTGCTGGTTACCAAGCCAAATTTAACAAGCTATCACTAGAAAGGGATTCTGAAATACTGCAACCAGGTATTTTGTTGCAATTTGCTCATTCATTTAATTGAAAACATTTTTCTGAGGCATTTCAAATGTCAATTTTTTTTTAAACTGATGTCAGATAGGTTCCCAATGGAAACCTCAGTCTGGGACAGGAGCCCAGCATACCCTGCTCTCAGGCAACCTCAGAGGAGCTCTATTTTTTGGGAAGTTCCCACAGGTTTTGAAGGAAGCTAACTTTAAAAAAATCTTCCAGAATTTGGATTTACTGTTCTCCATTCAGTTCTTTTATTAGAAATAAGCGTGTGTGAAATAAGTGCAGTTGGGAAGGTGGAGCGCAGAAAGGGAAGGAGCTAAAAAAGCCATATGTGGTAATGCTTTTGGATCTTTTCCTGCTTGGAGGGGTGATGGATGAGGTTGGGGAAATCTGAGCGCACCATTCATATCCATGCATTTCAAGAATTGTTCTAGAGCTGATTCTAGTGATCTTAACATGAAGTAAGAAATAGCCATCTAAAATCTTTTTTCAAAGATACGATTACCCTCCTACAGAGCTAAAAGAACTAAATAATCTCTTTACCTTTCAACTTGGGTCACTACTTTATGGGGACCTTGCATAAATGATAGCCACTGGAGATACCATATGTTGATTGGAGTTTTCTTTGTTGTCTTCCTCCCACCCCGAAGAGCATATTTGGACCACTCTAATACAGTTCTAAGACATGATACTAAAGAGAACTGTCAGACTTCACAGGTTGCTCAGCTTTCAATAGCAATACTCCCACAAAGTAGGTTACACCTTCAATTGGAATAAGAAGGATTACCCATGGAGATAGTCCTTAAAGCAATGAATGTTGTCTTAAGAACTATTTTCCATAAGTTCCTTATCCTCCTGGTTACACCCATGCGGCTAGAAAACATGTAGAGCCCTGCAGGAGATGCTCCAGAGAAGGCATCCACAGAAAAATTTTGAAAGACAAAGGCCTATATAAATAGAGCTTTCTCCCACATTGTAGTCAACTAAGAAATCCTGTTTATTATAAAACTTCGCCAGCTTCTCACCAATGATTAAATTTTGTTTACAGAGTCCTGAGTTGCCTATGCTGTTACACATTTTCTATTTGAAGAGATTGTGAAGGATAATTTTTCCTTTTCCAGAAGGCACACTAGATAAACTTTAAACTCATACCCAGTTTCAAAGGGAAAATATTTGTCCTACACAAAGCCTCCATTCAGAGTCCCTGTTTTTACTACAGTAAGAGAAATAGCTGTGCCCTAGATAATTTGTTCATATATGCCAATAAAAGCACATTGGATTACAGCCAGCACTTCTAGCATGCACCCAAAGACTTCTGAAATCCTATAAAAAGCAGAACTCTTTTTTTTTCTCTACTTATCCTTTTTCTGTTTGCCATTCCCAGTACTTATTACTTGTTTCCATTACATTTGTCTTTATATGACTGTGAGAAGCAATTAAAGGAGGAAAATAAGACTAAAGAATTAAAGCAAAGCTTTTAAAGAAGCTCCTTTATGAAAAAAAAAGCTTTCAGATATCTTTATACAATGTTTAAAATGTTAAGCATGTACCCTTTTGAACTCCCCTCTAATTAAAAATTATAAAAGAGACTAAAGTATATTCATGTTTTAGAGGTATAAAGAATTAAGAAACATACTGACATGGATACTTAGCTACCTATGCTTTCATGCAGGACTCTGATCAAGATGCTTGCTGCTTAACCTAGGGCAGGGATGTGGCAGAGCATACACACACACACACACATATATATACACACACATATATATACTGCCAGAGCATATATATACTGTGGCAGTATAAAAGAACCCGGAGAAAATTCTTGGGAAGTTATTCAGATAACAGCAGGATTTACCATGCATATATGCTTCCCCAAAACCCAATGTTTTTCTAAACGGTCTCCCAAACAATCACACAAAATGGGGCTGAAGAGGAAAGAAGTCATCTCGCATCCTTAAGGCAGGAAGCAACTGTGCCAACGTACTTCCCCAAAGGTAGTACTTCCCAACCTCTTCCTTGGGCCACTAGTAAGAGAGGCTAAAAACCAACCCTGGGGAAACCCAGGGGCTCATTAGCCTTACTCTGGAAAAGTTTTTCTCAATAAATCATCTAAATCCTTGTTGCAATTTAAACTCGCTTGATACTGCTTCTATCCACAGCACACCCAACAAATAAGTTAGGTTCTTAATTTTAGAAAAAGAAAAAAAAAGTAATGACAACATGCATCCAATCAGTGTTAAAATAGGTTTATAACAATATCCTGTCCTTTAGTCTTGTTCGATAAAGAATAGTTGGCTTACTGCGACCTCCTCTCCCTTTTATAACTTATCACTCATATCAACACTGCGATAGGCCTACAAGGATGTCATCTCATGTGTATCATCTCATATGTTTTTCCAGCTAAGCAATCCAAAGTAAGCAGACGTCAACTTCTATTTTCCCGTGGGAGCCCACAAGGCAAATTTCAGGGAGAACAGTATTACAGTTACTTCATCTATATATTATCTTTTATTATCTCAGTGTTTTTCTAAACTGTATCCCCTTGCTTCTTCAACTTTGCATAACCTCTTCTTTTTCCTCATATTGTTTAATTCAGCCTTATGCTTTTCTCCTCCTTTTCCTTTTGTCATGCACATCTATAGCAGATTTTCTAAAACAAAGAAATTAAAGAAAAAAGAATCCAACTGCAGCCCCAACATTAGTTCCTGATGTTGTTGAAAGCTTTTAAGACAGGGACTCAGTTTGCCATCCGCGTTGCGACTCTCAGTTGTACAACTCACAGTTGTAAACAATGTCTTTCCCAATGGAGGTGGCAAAAGTATTAGAGGTGAGGTTTTTTTGTGAATGGATGTGGTCATTTACATTTCCCACCTATTGCATTAAGCTTTCTGAAAACTCACGATCATTCACAGATAGATTTAGGTGAAACGGCAGAAGCAGTTACGGCTCTAATTGCCTATGCCCTCTTTCTGCCTTTACAAGCATACAAAAACGTGACATAAAAATCTCAACTTCTCTCTGGGAGACAGAGTTTGAAATCCAGTGCAGAAGAGTGAGCTGCAACTTGCAGGGACTCAGGTTATGGCCCAAATAAGATTTAGCACAGGGATAAGGCAGTTTACTAGGACAGCAGGAGGGTTGTCAGATGCTGCATCTTTGTCCCTCCACAAAGAGCTTAGATAGTCCCCAGGTTACCCACATTTGGGTCACATTCTAAAGATTTTCACCACAAACCAAGGAGGTATCTCTTAAGAGAATCCCTACCTCAAAGCGGTACTTTGCAAAAAGCCTGAAGAACAGAGGCCTGCTCTCATGTTCCTCCGCCACTTTCTTATGCTCTCAGAAACAGACCTAAATGGCTTTTTAAATCTTCTGTTCTCTCCAGACTTGCCTTTACCCCAACACCAGCTATCCATACATTACTTCACTGATGTGCTAACCCAGTTTTATTGCAAAGAGAGGCCACAACACCATGGGAAACCTCCATGGAGCACCACCAGCAGCGCAGATCAGTGAGGATTTTTCATCAGAGGCGCCATGTCTCCTCCTGCTGCAGTCTGCAGCTGGACACTCTCTGCCAGACAGCAACAGTGAGTGTCTGGTGTTACTGAATCTCCTCCGGCCTGGTCTGAAACACTACATTTTCACCCCTGTTTCCACAAGCAAGTTGGAGAGATGCAGCCTACTGCTCGAGTAAGACGAGGCTCCCCAGTCCATGTGTCGATCACCCACCCCACAGCAAAATGGCGCCAGGGCTTCAGCTTCTTGGGCAAAGTGAGAACTGGGGTGAGGGAAGACCTTCACTCACACCTTGAGCTGGTACTTCAGCAGCAACCTGCCCCATATCACACTCAGCACACTGTTCAGCCCTACAAAGATGTTTGTGTAGATACCCAAGTAACAGCTGGTGATGGTCTGTAAAAGCCTCTCTCCCCCAAGGCAGAGCTGCCCCACCACCCAGCACCACGCTCCTCTTTGCCTGACCTCCCTCGCTATGGCTGAAAGACCCAGGCCGCCGCCCCAGACTGGGCCTGGCTCCGCGTCCCACGAGCCACCTTCTCCAGAAACCACCCTGCAGGCCACCCACCTCACCCACCCTGGGGACGTTGCGGCTGTTTCCCTCGTCAGCGAAGCCATTAATTGGGATGCTGCATTGCGTGGCGGGAATGGAGAGGTCACCGAATCATTCACTGCCCATGCGTAACAAGGTCAATACTCCTAGCCAAAGGCACCGGCACAATATCTAGCCAAGCTGGTCAAGCCAACTACCTTCGTGCCCTTTGTCGAAGGCAAAACAGCATGGCTGGAGTCCAGAGCCCTCAAGGTGACACTTAGGCAAAACACATATCCAAAAAAAATTTGCTTCCTGCGCCATTATTCAGCTTTGTGACTCAGTTCTTCCGAGTATATGTAAATCTCAGCCAGTGCCAGCCTCTCCAGTGATGTTAACGGGAGATATATACACCCATTTTTCTCTAAATGAAGGTAGAAAAATGGAATGAGATTGCTGCTATAATCAGATTAGGTCAAGGGTTACAGAAGTTAAAAAGGGAGAAAGCCATTGGATTCAGCCCTTTTCCTGCTACAAGATGGTTATCCTGGGCACAAGCTTTCCACTTTTACTGCTGGAGCAGCACCTCAAGTGTCTTACACCTAAAGGAAAAAAAATGCAGATGAGACACAGAAGAGCCCTTCTGCCAGCAGAAACGTAGCGCTGAGAGCACAACTGTGCTGCCCTTCCCCTCCTGCCCGCACACTTCTGCCACACTTGCATGGCATGCTTGCTCCGGACACCCAGGAGTTTCTCATGTACCTTAGGAGGGGCCCTCAGTTTGGATCCTCACACCCGGCTAAAGGAAAGGCATACTGGGTTTCAGCTGACAGCCTTGAGTCTTGCTATAACCCATGTTCACTTGGAAAAAATACCGAGAACTTATTATCCAGGGATGGGGAGAAAGCTCGCACTCTTTTAGGCTCAAATAAGGGTACTTGCAGCCAATAGTCTCAAAACCCCTTATCGTTTCCAGAAGATCAAGCCCTGGTGCCCCCATCTTACTGCCCCTTTTTCCAGTGAAGAACATGTATAGCTCAGCTTAGAAAAACTCCCCAAAATATTTGTATGCTTCTGCAAGGAACATATTAGAAAATCATAGATTTTCAGGAAGGGAGGGGATCCATTATTCTAAAAACAGGGAAATCCCAACAGATGTCCCAACATCTTTTCCTGCTGCCCAGATTTATTGGTGAGCACAGGGGGCTCCCGTGTAGTCCACTCCTGCCAAGTCTTAGTATGGCTTAGCAGATGGCTACTTCTCACCGTGCACAGGACTTTCCCCTCCCCAGCACGGAATGGTTTCACGTCAGCGAGAAGCAGAGGCATCGGTTTGTCAGGCTTCGCAACTAGCTCCCTTCACACTTGCACCATCAACAGCATGGTCCTGCTCTCTTCCTCAGGCTTGGTGTGATCTGGAAGCTCAAGAGATGCTAAACATCCACTTTCCTTGTAATCATGAGCAGAAGGGGCATCGCAGCCCTAATGCACATGATCAGGCAGCTCTGGCACATGACGAGATGGACAAAGCGCTCCGGTAACACAAAACCAGCAGCAGCGATGGCTCTCCTTCAAAATTTCAGGCATACATTGCACAGCGTCCTCATTCCCAATAATGAAGTCTAACACGTTTACTGCGGCAGATGACACTTGCTTTGAATGGTCAACAAACAAGTCTTTAACCACTGTAAATTGTCCTTAGCACATAAGATAGTAAGATGGCTCGAATGAGGGAGGAGAAGGTACTCTCTTGGACTTGCTCTTGAAATGGAAATATGTAAATGTCATGTCATGCAATTTGCACTTGCCTAATATTAGGCTGATCTTATCTAATGTTCCTCTCCTCATGTTTTAGTGCACTCCAAGGGGATATTATCCAAGCGGAAAATACACATGATGCAGAAAGCTAGCCACATGCAACATAAAAACTAATGCCAAAATGACCACAAATGCTTTTCCAGAGCTGATTTTCAAAACTGTCCAAGCGGAGGCAAGGAATGGAAGAAATCTCTCACTCCTGACTCATGCCATTGGCCTGAACAGGGGGTGGTGGTTCGTTACTCAGAAATGGCATTTGGACGCCCCCCTCCCCAGGAGCAGAGTGCTGCAGCACGGGGGAGGAAGCATCCACAGCTCCAGATTTGTGGAACAGAAAATGTTACACAAAACTTGGGGAGCCTGGGATATATTTAAAGGCATAACAAAGGAAACTGTAAGCAGCATAATAATTTTTTGTTAATTTTCTAATTATCTAGAGAGAACTGTATCTCTACAATATAATATATTTTGCTTACTGTCCACATCTCACAGAGTTTGAGTCATCTGTGTCACTCTCTTCCAAGCTTACAAATAAGGCCAGGGGGAAAACCTTGCTTCCACTTTATTTTTCGTTCTTTTTTTTTTTTAATCCCTGTTAAATTTTAATCCCTGTCTTGTTGCACACAGAAAACAGACCCTTGACATGTGATTGCTAACACAAGAAATACTCAGAGCAACAGTTCAAGACTTAAATCACAAAAGCAGAGAAAAAAAAGTCTACAGGGTTACCAAAATTCTTGGAAACTGTTAGAAGATGGATATGACATTTAAGAACTATTTAGAAGTGGGATGCAAGGGGTAAAGTCACGGCAGTGTACTGAGTTTGAGACTGCCTGGGCAGTGAAATAGTTATTCAGCACAAATAGCCATTACAAGTCAACTACGAGATAGGCTCACCAGTAGGAGGAATTAGAAGAGAAAGAAAATTCTAAAAGAAAAAGAGCATTATGAGATGCAAACCAGTCTCTCTCCAAATGAAAGGTATGGGTTTCCAATTTTTCTTCCTTTCCAGAAAGCTTTAGGGGCAGGAGGTGAAAGAACCATAGATCAGTCAGCCGCTCAGCTACCATTTGTCTTTTTTAAATACTGATTTTGAAAAAAGATTCCAATTTCACAAGAATCAAGGCACTCATATGCACAGAGATGACTCTCAGAAGAAAAACATGGCGTGAGTAATATTTGTGTGCGCAGTAGTGCAGTCAGCTGGACACTTTTGTCATCTTTAACACTGACTTCCAAATGCCTCAGTAAATAATTTATTTCACTACGATATGCTCCCAGGATTAAATCCCACACTGTGCAATTTGAGCATTGCTGTTCACAGATCAGTCTGCTCAGAACTCCCAAAATACTAGTCTTGCCTGATTAAAAAAACTAAACCAGGAGAGACGGTTGGCACTCTTTTAACACTCCAAACTTAAAACCAAAGTTTTAGAAAGGAAATTTACTTTTCTCAGAAATTTGCAACCCTGCATCTTCTCCTCCCATATCTTCTCCCCATCCTTTTTGGATATGAGGAAAAAAAAAAAGAATCATCTCAATTGTCAATATCAGGTTGGTCAAGAACAAAACTCAGATGCTTGAGCTTCCTAGTTTTGATAGACTTTCAGAATAAAGTCAGGAATCAATGAGCTTGAGAGCTTGCTCCTACTTTAAACTGTTAGGCCAAGTTCGACCTGAAGCTTGGCTGTTCTGCAGTTATATCAGGGTTGGGTTTTTTTGACTGTGCCCAGTACTTACTGTATGGTGTACATAAAAACGGTGTGCATAGCATTTAATTTTTATTTGTTTGTTTTGACCACCTCACATAACCACAGTCTCTGGGAAAGGAATTGGAAGTTAACTGTTAAAAGATTTCAACTAGAAACGGCCTGGGTTGAGTGAGGGTTCTACAGAGGTAAAGCTTAATTATTTACAGTTTAGTTCCCGAGAGACTGGGTCCCAAGGTCATTTATTACCACGAATGACTATAAATCACTGGTTTCTATTTTTGTAGTGCAGTCACCAGCACTCAGTAAGAGCTATAAGGTGAGCAGGAGGAGTTGTCTACTTTTAAATAATACCATGGGACAGACTTTATGAGAAAGAAAAATGACACAGGATAAATGTATCTGCTTAAAGAGGGGAGATATGTTCCAAAACAAGAATTGACATAAGGGGTCAGCCACTTCTCTCTTCAAATGAGAGAAGTTACTCAGGACATGCCAGTAGCTCTGCGAGTGAACCGTGAAAGCGAAAGCTCCCTGGAGCAGCAGGAGCTGATGCTGGAGCCCACGCTGGGGAAGCGGGAGCCGCTCTGCTAACCCCTGTGCCCGCGGGACACACCACGTGCTGGTGTTGGAAAGCCTGCCAACGCCGCACGGATCACACGGTCAGTCGGATGACCCTGGCTGGGAACCCGTGTAGCCAACCCCACCTATGCAGCTGTCCTCCACTGCAGGATCCTCTCCCGAAGTGCCAGCACGGGTGTCTTTTGCTGGCACAGGTGCCAGGGAGATGCTGGTAGGCTACAGAGGCAGGAGCAGCAGGAGCAGCAGGCACGGGCTCACACCTCTGCGCAGGCTCACGCCTGGGAGGACCAGGAAAAGCACACACACCATGAGCCAAAGGTTTCAAAACCAATACACCTGGGAGCTAGCACAGCCATATTGGCTGGCATCGGCTTTCAAAACAACAAAACAATTCCCAGGACTGGCAGGGATTTTGGCTGCAGCTGGAGGGTGCACCCAGAAGTACTGAAGGACCTACATGCCACAAACCCCCAGTGATGAGGGAATCCAAAGCTGGTGGTTATACTCTATGGCTTGGACTAGATGTCATCCCAGGTGCCTCTGTATTTGCATCTTCATTGCAGCAACCATCATGGCCCTAAAGCAATCTCCCCCTCCTTATAGGAACAGACTATTACTCCCCACTCTGTTGTGGTCAGGAAAAAAAAAAAAAAAATAAGAAAAGAGAGTTATCACAAGAACAATCATAGAATCATCTAGGTTGGAAGAGACTTTTAAGATCACTGAGTCCAACCATCAGCCTAATACTAAACCTAAACCATGTCCCTAAGCACCACATCTACCCATCTTTTAAATACCTCCAGGGATGATGATTGCACCACTTCCCTGGGCAGCCTGTTCCAATGTTTGATAACCCTTTCCATGAAGAAATTTTTCTTAATATCCATCCTAAACTTCCCCTGGCACAACTTGAGGCTGTTTCCTCTTGTCCTATCGCTTGTTACTTGGGAGAAGAAACCGATCCTCACCTTACTACAGCCTCCTTCCAGGTAGTTGTAGAGAGTGATAAGGTCGCCCCTCAGCCTCCTTTTCTCCACACTAAACAACCTAAACACAATGATTAACATAGGACTAACTAAGGCATAGTTCAGGGCAATATCTGGGCTCTCCGTGGCACGGCTTGTGTGAACAGCCCACATCACTGGAGCCACGACCCTCTCATGCTCCCCAGGGAGGGTGATGGTGGCTTGGATAACTTGCAAAGAAAATCCAGAAGAAAATCCAGGTGATCTGGAGGGGTATAACTTTGTAATGCAGGTATTAATCATACAAGCCAAAAGAACATAATTTTCAGGACCTGCCTTCTGAAAATCCAGGTAGTTTCAGGTAACTAAGATCGAATATCACAAGGTATAAAACATGCACTAAGCCCTGTGCTGATTTGATTTCCAAGCAGGTATTTTTACCATTTCAGATTTGTATTTATTGTTCAAGTTCCAAAAGCACATGATTATTCTTCTATTTCAAGGAAAAAAATGCTATGTTATGCACTAGTAGTTAATGTACATTGGACCACAAATCACCGTTTGTAGGATAAACATATTAGGAGGGTACATATCATTACAGCCAAGCAACAGGGTTTATGCTTTGTGATGACAGCAGCAGCAAAACAAATGCTTGGTTATACAAAGAATGAAAGTTCAATGATTCAGTAACATAAAAAGTCAACTGCAAAATGAATATACACGAATGTACCATTAGGACAATATATTATTGTATAAAGTTTTATTCTGGTGAAGCGGGATCCCACTGTTGTTACTGAGTTGTTTTTAAATGGGTGTAAAGGAATACAAGTGTGTTAATGACCTATCAGAGGTGACAAAAAGCTACAAGTTAATCCTTTTTTTATACCCTGATTCACCTGCCACAAAGATGCTACTTGTGTAGCCTCATAATAAACATTTTGTGGCTAGCTGTCTTTTAAGAAGAGCGAAGAATAAGAATTTTAAACAAAATTCATGACAAATATATACACAGATGTTTATTTCTTTGAGCTATCAATTAGATAGGGGCTTATCAAGACCCTTTGAATATCAGCCTATGCAAACATATTGAGTTGCAAAAGAGAGATACACGCTTAACTCCCCTCTCTCTTTTAGCCTGTGAATCACCCATTGTCTCCCAATTCTGTGCGATGTTCACCAGTTCCTTTGCCTGTAGCATCTACTCCTCAACTGTACTATGTTCATATCATGGTATAAATTGCAGAATAATTTAGGCTGGGAGTGATCTCTGGAGGTCATCTAGTCCCAACCTGCTGATGAAAACAAGGCTAGCTTTGAAATTCGACCAAGATAGGATCTATGGATTGTGTACAATAATCACAGTGACTCCTCAAGCCACCAGAAATACAGCAAGCAATTGACAAACAGCTCCTGACCACCAGTAAAATAAACTCTCCCATTCCGGTCCCATGCTTACGTCCTGTTACATCTGAATGGGATCAAGAACAGAAGAAAAGGTCTTGGCAAGAGCACAGCTGCCGACCTGTAACTCAAATGCAGTTCAACAGCATTTTAGGAAACCTGATGTTGGGATGAACTGGCTGAGGAGGCGGCAGCACAGCATGGACAGACAGCTGCAGGAGCCCAGGGGAGGAAGGTGGACAGCCTGGCGGGGGAAGACCGTGGGTGAGTCAACAGAGGACCTCTGGAGGACAGCAGCACAGCTCAGTTGACTAACACATGGAGAAGTTCCTGCAAACCCATTTAGTATGGCTTGCGTGGTCCCTGGTGACCCAGAGATCCCACTTCATGAAGACATCTGTACTCGCAACAGCCTTGCTGCAGCTGTTCATACGCTCCCCTTAACCGAGGCCTCACTACAGGGCCAGGGGGAGGAAAGCGATTGAGTTACAACGAGCTCCGTCCACTAGCATCGAGCAGAGAACGAACATTTACTATCTAGCACAGACAATTTGTCAGGCTGTAAATTGATATCATCGTTTGGGATGAGCATAATTCATATATATACACACACATATACATATTTAAATAAGAATTGTAGTGCCTCGATATGTTTGGCTTTGCCTCTTTGGACTTGGCATATACATTGTGGCTACAATAAGGAGCTATGCCAAGTGCAACAGGCTGTACATTATTTAATGGTTCGACCATCCTACACTACAGTTTGTCATGATTCTCACATGCAGGAACAAACCCTGTTAGCTAACAAGCTTGAAACTGGTCACCGAGGATCGCGTTGAAAGCAGCCTGCATTAGAAGGTATGTCCAAAAAGACAGGAACAAATTTTGCTGTTCACACTTTGACCATACTGGAAAACTGCTTCTCCACCAGCAACAGCAACAAGAATGTTCTGAGCAAATTCCAGGTACTTTAACAAATCACAGCACTTAAAATGACCCACTGCTTAAAATCCCCAGTGGTTGTAGCGGTTCCTGGCAAACTGAAAACATTCTTCCTTCCACGCTTCCTCTCTGCAGTACAGCTGAATGACCTTGGTGGTGGGAGAAGGTCAGTGTAGATGAGAAAACAGTCTTTAAAACACTGTTTCACTATTTGATTTTAAGCGCTAAATTCACATTTTGGAGACAAAGCCAACTGAATTAAAAGCATTTAAGTCTTGCGAATTAAAAGAAGATGCAGGTGTTCCAAGAACAAGAATTTAAGCCCCCCTCATACAATCCCTTCCTGCAAGTTAAGGAAGCGATAGCACGAACAATCTCAAAAATGTCAAACTACTAAAAGAAAAAAAAAACAAACACCACACAAAAGGAAAGGGATGGGGCAGGGGGACACACACTGCTAACTTTACATACCCCTCACTTTGCCCTGTACATTGCAAACTAACATAAAACACTTCACTCTCTCGCAGGTAACTTTTAAGATTTGGTTTATTTGTATTTTTGCCCTTTCCCAGCCTCTTACGGTCTCCTGTCCCCCAAGAATAAGCAAAGCCTGTGAATAGTTCACAATTGAGTTCAGACAGCTTCTCAACACACCTAGAGTAGTGACTTCCAAAGTTTTGGGCAGTAAGGTCTCAGTATTTTTTTTTTTACAGACAGGCATCCTTACCTTTATATTGATTGCTCTCCCCTTAAAAGAAATAGTCCCAAATTATTTTTGAGTAAAGATTTACTGTATGCCACACATGCCCTCTAGACTCAGGGTATGTCTTTAAGCCAAGGTAAGACGCTGGGCCAGGAGCCACAGAGTATACATTAAATGCCATAAAAAACCCAGTTGTCCCAGAGACTGCAAGCCCAGTACAGTACTCGGCGTGGCTGCAGCAGCCTCCCGGGAACCTCTGCCCAGAGCGAACCGCAGCAACTCAGCCCACCTCATTGCTCTTGAAACTGTTTCACCCTGCCTCCACCCCCACACCTATCCTCGTGTTAAAACATCATATATTTAGAAACTGGTAGCAATTATTCTTCTCAACAATTAACATCAAATCTCTTACAGCACCCAGACGAAATATTACTCCAATATAATTAATTCCACGTAGCTCCTCTTTCCCTCATAACTCATTGCTCATTTACAGCATGGTTGCATCGTCTCATGTGCTTGCTAACAGTACCAGCATTCTTGTAGCTCTGGCCACAACCAAAATGATAAAAATAAAGTCAATAAAATTTGCATGTATAAAAGATAACTAGCAAAGCTAGGAAAAAAAAAAGAGAAAAGGAGGATTTGAAAAACCCTGTGCCGGTCCTGTGCTACGCTCTAGCTTGCTTCACTTCTATGCAGCCGACAGGTATTTTACCACAGGTATTTTATCAACAGCTTCAGGGTCTTATACAGACGACTTCAACAAACAGAAAGTTCCTTTGAACTTATCTGATAAATATTGAAATAATGGAGAAAATAAGGGAAATAACTTCTCTAAAGCAGCTTTGAAGTACCTTTTCTGAATGCCATTTCTCCTCAAATGGGTTTATACTTTTCTTCTGTTAAGAGTCCTAATCTCCAAAATAAATAAAATAAAGTAAATGCTTTGAGAGTAAAAGCAGCAGGTCTGGTCTGATAAATAACAACATAAAAACGGCACCTTTGCACTCAGCAGAACTGCCTCCGGTGTGCAGTCAGGAGTGATTGCTGCTGACTCGCAGGATAAATAAGGTTCTACTACTTTCATGCTTATTGGAAACAGGATATCAACGCTATTGTTGTGCAGCAAACTGAACACTACTGTCTTCTATATAAAGCTAAGTTCTTCATTAATTTTCAATTACATATCTGGACAGTGCTTGCTGCACCACTCAACAACAGGTAACGGGATATGGAGACAATGTCAGAGCGTGCTTCGCTCTCCACGAACTTTATGATGTGAAAACCCTCAGGAAGGGAGATCGGTCTATGAGATCGGCAAATGGTTAATCCAGAGCCAGACAGAACTTCCAGCCGTGTAAAGCTGCTTTTAAACAGCACTTTCCAGATTCAAGGACTGCAGTTTTTCCTTCAAAAAAAATGCTACAGATGCAAGCAATCCTTAAGGGGGGGGAAAGTTAGAGCAACAAATCAGTAAGCATGTGGGTGGGTATGAAAGATTTAACAAGCAGGTTTCACTGCCAAAGTTCAATGTCACGTGTGTGGGCTGCAGGTACAGTACATAGAATAAGAATACAACATACACGTATTACACATGTATACCAGCTCATCATCTCAATGAAAACTATTGACCAGAAAAACTATTGTCACTTATGATACTAACAGAATGTGACTAAGTTGTATTTTACAGGAGTGGTTAGTAAGTGATTGAAAAGAAACAGGCCACGCAAGTGCTCAGCATTCAAATTGGCAAGCTACCACTTCTTAGAAACCATTAGGAGTGAAAACATATGCTTGAAAGTGAGGGTTTAAAATATTTTGGAGTATATTTTGACAATACTCAGACTAAATAACTAGTAATAGTGCCTGCTCTATGGAACCTTGAAGTCGGGGAGATAAGGAAGCTTCTGAAAGGAGAAATAGATAAGAAAACAAGAAGCCCGGCTTCCAGAAGCTCCAAGGACGCACAGACAAAACACCATTATTTTCTTACCATTATCTGACTTGAAGCTCCTGAAAGCCAACTATTTCTCTTAAATCAAATGTAGCATACACTGTATTTCCATCTGGAAGTGCCTGTATCTTTAGTAACATCTCAGTAAAAAGTCGTTGTTGCTGTCGTGTTTTACACTGCCATTTTTTTTTTTTCAGAAAGTCCACCCAAAAATAATTATATCA
Organism: Anarhynchus alexandrinus; assembly: GCA_008711295.1. Taxonomy (NCBI): domain Eukaryota; kingdom Metazoa; phylum Chordata; class Aves; order Charadriiformes; family Charadriidae; genus Anarhynchus; species Anarhynchus alexandrinus. Next base: position 2,411,045 of record VUYV01000094.1, on the reverse strand, counting down.
AGCCTGAAATTTCTTATAAAGAAGCCAAGCAGTATTTTACTCTTTCAGCTAAGAAGGTCTGCCATATTAGTTTTCTTTTTTTATGTAGGTTTCCTTTTAAGAAAAAAAAAAATAGAAGCCTCAGTGAAGCAGTAGTACAGACTTCAATAAATTCCATTTTTCATCTTAATGAACAGACACAAAGACTGAATTAGGAGGTGATATCTCTTCTAAAAAAAGCATTATTAAAAACACTCAATTTGTGCCAGTAACAATGCATGTGCTTGTGACATGTCAGATCCATTTCATTTCATGCCACCAAAGAACAAATCAAAAACTTAAGACAGAGAATAGAAACAGAACCACTAAGAGTTTCATATTGTTCCTGACAGAGCTTTCCATTCCCTCCATAGTTCAGAGGATGGCTGACATCAACAAAATATTTTCCTTACGCTGAAAGAGTCTTAAAATGGTGCCAAAGAAGATTAGAGGAACCCGCTCTCTTTTTTGTTGCATCTTTAGGTCAGACACTTTAAATAGAACTTTTGGAACACACAATAAAATAAACTAAATCAACTCCTCTCAGATTCGTGGCTTTTCATGACCCAAGCTGCCAAGCCTTTTAGTTACGTGAAGCTTCTGCAAGAAGTAAATGCCATTCCAATTAACTTGGCATAAAGGGCTGGGTGGGTCCTTACCGGGTGAAGACCAGCACAGCCAGCACGGGTTCAGTGGCTCCGCAGCCATCGTGCCCTGGGGCTCAGAAGAGCTGTCTCTGGTCCAGGACCAAATCCTGCCCGTGCTCCCCTGCAAGCCAAGGGAGCTCCGGGGAGAGGAGGGAAAGCTTCTCGCACAGGTTCACCTCCCTGCGCTTATTTATTATTATTGCTACGTCCTTCACCCTGATAATAAAGGCAGTTGCCCGAGTGGCTCAGAGATGGTCAATGTGAGGACCCGTGAAGGGTACCAACAGGAGGCGGTAGGACTGCAGGCTTGGGACACGTCTTGATGCAATCGCAGGCCTGGGATGCACCATTTTGGTACAGGAGAAATTCTGGTTTTAAACACCTCTCTGTTAACGTGTAGGGGTACCACCTGTGCGACACACACTCACATACGTATACGCTACAAACATTTGCGCACCAGAAACGGTTATTGCAACTTATTTTCATGATACCCATATGATGACATTTGGTTAAAAATAAATGGATATTTTGGTGAGAAACTGCCATGGAAGCAAAACGTATCACTATTCCACTGTTTCAAAGTATGAGAAAACCACTTCTATCTACCCCTCCCTGGGCAGGTTTGGGATTATCCCTGGTCCTCTGAGGTCTGACACCAACTGCAACTTCGTTAGTCTGGGCTGCCACATTCCACCTTTCTGAAACATTTTACAGCTGGCTTCTTTTACACCTCCTGAATCATGAAGTACAGCCCATCTTCCACCACAGGAGATAGAAAATTTCTCTCCATGATTTACTTTCTCTCATACCAGACTTTGCAAGGACAGGTTCTTAGTCAGAGGGCAAGTGTCAGGCTGGTATTGGGAAAACGTACTCTTCTATCCCTGACAGTCTCATAGTAGCATATGGCACTCTCTTGTTTCACAAGGAATCACCTAGAAGTATTTTTTGCCAGATGTCTCAAGTGGAAGAGAGGGACAAGCTTTCAGAGCGTATCAGCAGATGTCCCCTTAAATTCATGACTTGCTTCCTTGTTTGGGCTTGACAAGCATAACCTGATAAGTGCTGGCATTTCTCTACCTGCTAAACCAACCTACTCTACAATTAGCTTTTGTGTTTGTGCATGGGCTCAGTTTGGATCACATGCACACGGTACAATGAAGAAATACCTTAAAGATCTCTCATATGAGCCTGCCCATCCATACAGCAGTGCACTGAGATTTTTGGTCCAGTTCTAAAAGCAGCGATGCCTGGGCAGCGCTATACCAATGCTGCTATGTTCTCCCTTGTTTTGCTGATTAGATAGCTTAGCCCGTAGCTATACATAACTGTTTGGGTAAATACGACCAAGAACCATCTTTGGAAAGGACCTACCTTCAACTCTGCAACCAAATACCACACCCTGCAGGAACAGACGGGTTCTTACTGGGCAGGTGCTTCCCAGGGTGCAAGAGCATCACTGCGTTAAACCTTTGCTACAGAAGAGCTTACATAAAAAACACAGATTGCAAAGCCCAAACCACCGTATAAACCCAGCACACAACTGAGCTAGCGTGTTAACAAACATTAAGGACATCAGCACTACTGTTTCAAGACCCCATTCTACCTCCTGGCCACCATCTTCTCTAGCACCTCCCTCTACCATCATTTTTTCTTCCCCTTCTTGAAGCAAATGTGTTACGCATGGTGTAGGAATCCCTGCAATTCCACCTCTCTGGACTTCAAAAGTTGTTCTGCCACCTGTATTTCCAATCCTCAATCGATTTGTGCTTTCTGAAATGACTGTGCATAAAGCCTTATGGGGCTCTGTGTTTGTTAAAACACTTCGAAACCTTTGCCCTTCACTACTTAATCCAGTTACTCACTAAGAATCTGGGTACTTTTCCTATCCTTTTCAAGGGAAGTTGAGAAAAAAAAAAAGAAGTTGCTGAAAACCACCTTTTTTCCTCAGGTTCCACTACCCCATCCTCACCCAGGAGTCCCTGCAGGGAGCAGTCTCTCAAACACCTCCTCCTGAGCAGGCACAGCACCCTGCGAGGGACAGGGAGCAGACGGACACGGAGCAGACGGACACACGGACAACACAGCTCACGTGCAAACTGTGCTACAGCTGCTGCTAATGGGCATCAAAGCTAAAGCTTCCTCCTTCCCCTGGAAAAAATACATGCCCTTGGTTGTTTAAAGGTTTCACGTAAGCATTTGCAATCTCGAAACAAGAAAACTACTCAGCAAAAAACTTTGAAATTGAATTCCTTTTCGCAAGAGCGACTGGTTTGGAGAATTGCTGAATGTATACAGGCCCTCTCACCCCACGTCACTGCGAACAGATTCTCAGAGAGCTTCGGCTCTGGATGGGCAGTTTCTCCATTTAACACATCCACTGATCTACTACCGTGTTCTCATTTTGTATTTCTGTTTAAAAAGTTAAAAAAAAAATGTGTCCCCTAATTCATAAGCAGTGTGGTAGTTCCAGATTTTTCAAGCATTTGTCAGTACAAACAGAATTAAAATACATTTAAGCTCAGCTGCAAACAGAGATTTTAATAGACACTAACAACTCAGGTAGCAAAATAAATAACAATATTTTTTCTAGGCCAACCCTGATGTTTGGACAGGTGTCTGGGATTTATATGACATGATGGTTACTAAAGTATCCACATCTGTGCATTAAAGCTGTCACCAACTTATAATACTTTTCCCTCCCTCCTGATTTGGATAAAAACAGACACAAAATACCCATTCGCAGTCATCAGAGTTATCTCCTTGACTGATCACAGAAGTGAATAACCGGACTGATTTTTTTCTTCCAACTCAAAACGCGTAAGTGATTAACAGCCCCCTGCACTTTGATACAGTGCTGAAAGGAGCTCTCTCCTTCTGAAGAGAAGATAGATCTTCTGTTTCTTTTTACAAGCAAAGGGCAGGAGGAGGGGGAGAGATGGGAGAAAAAAAAAAAAAGGAAGCTCTCAGAGGAGAATGGGTGCTTTTAGTTTTGTTTCTCCATGCCTCTTTCATCGCAACTTAAATTTGCATACCCTGTTTTTCCTGAGAAGAGAACGGGTGACTGGAAAATCAGTCAACTGGTATATGTTAAAAAAAAAAAATATTTAAACCAAAAAAAAAAACAAACATTAAGGTTGAAGACTTATTCATAAGACTTTCTACTCAATCCTACTCCCAGAGAGGCTGCTACAAGGCAGACTTCCTCAGTGCTCCTCATTTTGCCTGTAGTCCTGCGCTTTCATTCACATGCTTTCCACTAGCCTCGCTCTCCTTAAATTCTAAGTAAAACGGACAAACTGAAGAACAGCAAAGGTGAGGTTTAGAAGCACCGAAGGAACGAGTCTGACCTGGCCCCAGCTGGGAGCGCTGGCTCAGGGGGAAAAGGCAGAGCCCCGTTTCACTGCTTTGCATCCCTTATTCATCCCTCCTCTATTTCAGTACAAACCAACTCTGCGAAACCAGAACGTGGCCGGAGCCCGTCATGAAGGCTTTGCCTCTAAGCTCAATTAATTAGCCTGTGTATTCACCAAATGTCTCCCTTACCATTGGTTTTCTCTTTCTACATCAACTTGTAGCTTAAGACTGCAGCCAACGCCATGCACTCTTGATATTTTACATGCTGTGAGTTACTAACTAAATGGATTTAGATGCATGTAAGTCACCCAAAAAAACTCAGGCAGGCAAAAGCTGCTGATGGCAGAGCTGAAACCGCTGATACCTTTGACAGAGCAGAATTTTTAAGGACAAAGCAGGAGCAGATGCACGGCAGCACCAGCTTAAATGTACCATCACCACTCCATTTCAGATGGCTGTTAAACCAATGAATCTCTACAAAAATCCACGCAGGATACTGTAATCTGTGTATTTGCTGTGCATTGTGAAGTTATAACGTGTCACATTTAAATAAAAATAAACCAGAAACCATAGTACAGTGAGATACTTGGGAATAAAAGTAAACAAATGCCAATTCCAGCCCTTTTATTAAAAAAAGCACTCAACTAGTAGTGACAGAAGGTAGATAACGACAGACTCACACTATGTGATGCTAAAATGGCACCTGATTTGTTCCTGGTGAGTATCTAAACACTGACACTTATTCTGGTGAATCCTAGCACATTTTGGCTTGGTTTCATAATCCTTTTAAACAAAAGAGGTTTGAAACAAAATGCTTGTAATGAGGAAGCAAAATAGGGACTGGCATCCCTACTGTATACCCACTCCAAAGCATCTTCAGGAGCATATTAATCTCTCTCTGACTCATAGCTGCTATTATCCAAAGCCTTCCTTTCTCACTGTTTTGTGACTAAAAAAAAAAAAAGTAAAATAAAATAAAAAGAGATCAAATTGTTAAATCTAGCTTTTTCTGCTTCACTCTCTTTAATCACTTACTGAAAGGAATTCAAACTTCATGAGTTTGAAGCAAGCATTCTTCAAAGCCACACACCAATATAAATCCCAGAACACAAAGCATGGTAACAAGGAGGGAAAAAAATCAGCTTTCGGAAAGAGGAAAAAAAAAAAGGAAAAAAAAAAACCCAGAGAAAAGGGTGTAGTTTTACCATGTGTTCAGGTCCCCAATTACCATTTAGCTAACTGAAAGCACCCCCCTTAGCTCACATTCACTGCTTGTCTTTGGAAGCTCAGTAAGAGCTTTAACAGTGCACCGTAAATAAATACACATACTAAAATAATCAAAGTTCACTTTCTAAAGCAAAATAATTAAGAATACTGCTGTAAAATGTAACTTTGTTTCAGTTAAGTCTGATGAACCAAGTAGCATTCCTTCTTTGCACTAAAGGAAAATGTACAATATTTTTAAAATATAGAGAATTTGACATTGTCTTTTTCAGGAAAGGAGAAGGGGGAGGCTGGGTGCTGCAAAGGAGGAAAATGAGGGATAGAATAAATCCAAAAGTAGGACAGCCATCAGCGCTGCATCTGAAGTAGTCATCACTGCTCACCGAGCTGCTGTAGCCTGTGCACAACTACTACTCGGAATTCATGTTAAAAGGCACTCAGACGCCGGGGAGCTGCAACTGGGAATCCTTTAACGTGACTCAATATATGCACAGCACATAGCTCTTACAGACTCAGGGCGTTTAAAAAAAGAGACAGAAAATTTCTAAAAATCCTCTCAAAAACATCAAATAGGGTTGTTTGCTTTTTAATACATTTACTCATATGTTAAAATATTCATACTCTTTAAACTATTTAACACAAATATTGTAAGATAAAATAGTAAAGCATCGATATTAAACATACTGAACCATGCAAAATAAACCTAAAGTACCAATACCAGGGTAAGGTGACTAAGCACAATTTTTTCCCCCAAATTTTGGAGGACATTCAGGCCAATTTGCAAATTTTAAGAAAGAAATAAAGTTATAATAAGCTACTGTAGGATTTAACCTGAAGTGGAAAGCTTAGCTTGTATCTTTAAAACATTTCCTTTTAGTATTGACTTCTCTTCTTCTACTAAAACCTCAAACTTCAGAATCACTTCTTAATTCAGAATTCAAACTTTAAAAACGTTCTCCAAATGCCAATACAGGATCTCCTGAAGACACCTCATTCTACAGCAGTATTTTTGAAAATGTCACATCAGCTATTAGAAAACAACACATGTCATGAAAAGCAGACTGTGAAACAACTGGGGGTTTTCAAGTCTCTCCTGTGTAGTTTGAACCAGGATTTGAGCATAAGCAGTTTGAGCAAAAAGCCACTTATGCTGAATCACAGCGTTCGTTCCTGGTGCTGCCTCAACAGGGGAGGGGGAAAAAGTTGCAGCTGCTTCTGCAAGCACTAGGACTTCAAGCAGTCTGTGTTTAGCATCGTTACTATTCACAAAGTTATTTCTTAGCAATTTGGCCAAACGCAGGCTTACGTGGTCAACCCACTCCTTAATTAGATGACTAATTCTGGAGGTCAAACACTAATATCCAACAGCACGCTGACATCCGAAGGATGAAATGACTGCTTCTAACAAACAAACTGAGAATTCAAACCGGTCAAGAGGCAGGATCTTGTGTTTGGGAAGGAAAAATATTAAAAAAAAAAAAATAATTAAAGTCTAGTGCAATTAAAAGGGCTCATGCCAAAACAGTGGAGTAATACCGCAGTTTATTTCAGCGTGGCTCCACTAATTTCTCACGGGCTGATTCCAAACGGCAAGTGGTTCCTGCTCCGTTTGCCACCTTCCCCCCTTAGGAAAAGGGGAGCGGGTACTTGGGAGTATCCCTCTGGCCCACCTCCCTGCAGCCCTCCTTTCCGAGCAAACAAGCAGCCTGGCACTTGGGCCCAACTTGCTCATCTTTTCATCGCCAGCCGGCCCAAAGCTGGCGACAATATAGGTGCGGCCCCGACATTTACATCTGTGAGTCACTGCCCTGTGACAATAACCGCAGAGCACAAAGCGACTCTCGAAACCCCAATCTCCGGACTGCCCAATCATACAGCTACCAGACCTAACCTACTGCTTCTCAAGACTCAACTATGATTTCCTCCCATCCTGTGGCAATCTTTTTGGCTGTATTCTGCAGCAATTTAGTTGCATGAGAAGACAGCAATGGTTGGCAGCTTTATCAAATTAACACCCGTGCTTTCTCCAGTGCAAACAGTAAAGGATGTAGCACACAGAACAGTCCTCAAAATTCAGTTCAGCAGGAGAATTTAAAACAAAACAAAACAAAAAGCACCATGATTTTCAACTTTCTCATCATGAAAATGACTGCACCAAAGACAGCCCGATTACAGAGAGGTGAACCAGCCATAACCCTGTCTCTCCGGTTCACAAGATCAGAGTACAAAGTGTTTCATGCATTCTGGAAAGAGTTTCTATTATTGGAATACAGCAAAATATAGACTGAACGAGGTGTCATAAGTTACTTTGGACTTGGGCCTTTCATATTGCTCAAGAATGTACTGATAAGTACTTTAGTTCAACCATTCCAAGTTAGGAAAGAAAAAAAAAAAACCACCAACAAAAACCAAAAGGCAAAGCTGACAGGAGAAACATAAACAACAAACAGTAAATTAAGAGCAAACATACCTGGATCCACCAAAACGTATTTCCTGCTCTGGGACCAGAAGCCCCTTCCTTGTCTCTATGGGATGGGCAGCTGTTCTCTTCCTACTTTTAAGTCCCTGTTCTTCTTCCCAAATGACGTCGTTAAGAGCTGGGAACAGGCAACGTGCCAGGCAGAAACACTCAGCCGAGGCTGGGTGGCAGCGGGCTGCCCCGACTCACCGCCCATCCATGGCCCAGCGGGAGGGTCTCGGGCACGAGGAGATGGTCACCCCCTCTGGCTGCCCACCCGGTCATCCACAGGAGATTTAGGAAACCTGGGTAGGTGCAAAACTCTCTGTGTCGCCGGTGTTTTACAGTTTAAAGTAAGAGCATAAGAGGAACGAGGTGTTTTTTTTTTTCTCCTCAGCTCACGTTAAAGACGCAGATAGCGGCAGGCAAAGGGCGTTTTCCGAGTACTGCCGTAGGGATGGGTGAAAGGCAGTGGAGGTAAAAGTCAACAGGACCTTTAATTAAGCTGCCAAGAAATTCTTGATCTCAAAGTCATCTTTGTCACCGTCACACACACAGCAAAATGAAGACCAACGTGCAGCTCCCTGGGCGTTATTTGCATTCATCACAATTATTTATCAATATCCACTGAAACAGAAGGAAAGAGTTTAAACGACCTGGGGTCTTGGGTTGAGAGACCGGACCCCACAGCAGGCACATGATGACTGTGCCCCCACGCACCCCTCCTGCACTCCTTGTTCTGGGCAGGCAAAGGACGTTTAGGGTATATTTTTCCCTTTCCTTTTCTACAGGAAAAGTTCTACCTCACGCTTATGTAGGATTTGCTCTCTGCCATGAGTGCAATAACACCCACAGATGTTAATGAGAGGGAAATGATGGCTGCACACAGAGAGCCACTGCAGGGACCTGTGGGCACTGCACAAGGGACGGGGCCTGACCCAGTCCCACACTCATCCAAACTGACATTACACTCCTTTCTGAAGGGCACATCGTCTTTACCTTCCCCCTTCTCCAGCGGGACATGGCCCATGGCTGCAGATCACCTCTTAAGAGGTCCTCTTCCTTCCTCCCAAATTCATGGCTATCTTCAGTATCTATTGACAGACTTAAAGTCCTATTTAAAGGTTACAGCTGAAACCAGTGACTGCGCCAAGTCAACGGGAAAGCATTTGAATAATCTGTTAGGCTAACAGAAAAGCCCTCGGAGAAAAGGGCCTGCAGGTTCCTACTTCCCCCTTGATACCACTGATACTTGATTTGCTCTGAGCTGAAACAGAAGCTGCTCCTGCAAGAACAGCAAGTGTCACACATGCCATGGGCACAGCCCAGCAACAGTGCAGGCATCGCTCCAGGACTTCTCCTAGGCCAGGGGCAACACTACTACTCGTTGCCACCCTGGGGATGTCCCAGCCCCACTTGCACACACCACCCCTAAAACAGGTTGTCTTGCATAAAGAAAATATTGTCTCAGGAAAAATGTGTTTCCTTCTCCCCCTTAACTGGATTCCCCTGTGGACCCTCACTAATTCATATCTCAGCGACTCCTTTTCCCAGCCTCTAAAACCAGGAACGTTCCTGCCTGCTCTCCCCACAGGCTGGTGTTGGAGTTCCTCTCTCAAGGGTTATGACAATTCAGGGTGAAATTTAATACAGAAACCTTATTTTGTTTTAGTACAGTACTCAAAACAAGTGATTCTTCACTATTCAAAACCAATTCCCGTTTGATTGCAAATGATATATCAACCAGTAAAAAAAAAAAAAAATACAAGAAAATATCTGGATTAGATTTAAGCCAAGTTCTTTCCTTCAATACAAAACTCAAAAATTTAAGTCTTCTACAGCAGCATCTGCTTGCAAGTCTACACATTGCCTCTAACTCTTAACTGTATGCTGAAAGTTGTAAGAAGCAACATGCTTCATAATTTTCCGGACAAAATCGTAATGCTTAGAAAGGAAACCCTCAGGATTAAGACTGTGTACTCATAGCTGAGATCAATCTGAGCTGGACACTGTTTTATCAACAAAATAAAACAAAAGTGTGTATACCTTGTAGCTTGGTGTCAGGAAAATAACTTCAAATGAAACCCAAGATTATTGTGATAATCATACTTTTATCATCTCAGAGGAATCAGATTCTGAAGGTCTACAAAGTATAGGTGATATTAATGCTTTACGTTCTCACAGAAATCTTCTTTTACAAGACACTTCGCTGCTGATAAGCTCAAAGGGCCAACAGTCTAAGATTTATCAATGTTGCACACCACACACTAATTTTATTACGTACTTTGACAAATGACAAGCAAAATCATTAAAATCCTCAAAGAGCAAATAACACATTTTTTCATAGCTAATAATACATTCTTTCAAAGCTCCACCTCAAAAAAAAAAATATTTTAAGACACAGTCAGGCAGTAATGATACTCAAGATGCTGCTTTACCTCTTCCCTAAATGACAAATAACTTTGCATATCGGCAAAGAGCCGTCCTCTTCTTTAAGAGTTAGTATCGTATGAAGTTCCTCATTGTGTTTTCCAAGGGCGTTAACCAAGAATTCTTTTAGGTAAATGGTTACCTTGTTCCCGTGCAACATCCATCCATTGCATTATAATTTTACAACGGTGAATACTATTGTAAAAGGGAAGAAGAGAATCAAAGTACGGCTACTCAGAGTAGTTTAACTGAAGGAATCATCATGAATTTATTATCAACAAAACACTGAACTGCCATGTATTTCAATGCAAAGAAGGTAGCTTTACAAGGCAAACATCTAGACAATTACTGCAGTCTTTTCAAAGACCCTAGGACCAAAGGCAATTTTATTATGCCGTGATGACACAAACAATAAGGGCTTTTAAAAGGTACACTTGCCTAGTTGTTGCCATTTTTAAGTACGCAACTTGAAAGAATAAAGAAAAAAAGATAAATCTAAGTTTACAAAGCAGAACAGAGAACAGTGAGAATTCCTAGGGAAACGACTACTGCTTGCAGGATTATGTTTTTCAGCCTGCTTTCAAAAATCTCAATCCATATATTTGGGAATACTGTTAATAATGAAAACTGAGCACATAACATCACTAACAGGTATTATGCCAGAATCCTGTAAAATTTCCACTGCACCTATCCAATCCCTACCAAACTTGCCAAAGGGATTTTCTCCAGAGATTTTTGTGAGCATCAGGAGCAGTATATAATTCGATACCATTCCGACGGCTTCCTACGTACACCACAAAGCTCACCTCACGTTTTGTACCAGCAGCACACGGTCACGCTCTGTTATAGCAACAGGACACATAGGACCTGACACCTGAACAAAGAGCAGCTCAGAGCACTGAGTGACAGCTTCACACGTAGCATGGAAGCAACAGAAAGTGAGACTGGTCACACACCCCCAAAGCTTCGCTTTGCCAGGCCACCCGGGTCTTAGGTACCAAGCCAAGGAGACCAAAGGGTTGGTTAAAACCCCTTGGGAAGTACTGAGCTCACCTGTGTAAGTTTGAGGAAAACCCCAGAGCAGAGGGCAGCTGTTCAAACCAAAGGTGGAGCATCAGAACTTCAACAGATTTCAGGAACTCCTCCCACTTACAATCACCCATGGGAGCACACCCAATCTCTGAAATAAGTTATAAACAGCACCTGGAAGTTTTTTCCTGGTTCAATAATGGGAGTTTCTTTGCCAGCAAAGAGTGGGAATAAGCACAGTGAAGAGACAGGAGAGAAAGTGATTCGCCCACCCAGATGGAGGACTGAGAAGTACAGACGAGAGGAACTAATTGGGGGTGGGGAGCAGAGAAAGGAGACTGGCTTACACGCCCTTGACTAATTGTATTTTCCATATCAATAATGAATTTTAAAAGCCCGTTTAACTGAAAATGTTTAAGTGGTGGGAAAAAAATACATCCTCATGAGTTAAGATGAGCAGTGTCATGATAAACACCTTCAGTGACAGCACAGAGGAAGATTTTTCTAATTTTTTTTCAACTAGTACAATCCATTAAGTAATGAACTAGTTTAAAACGAGACACTGCTTTTCTAAATGGCCACACAGTAGAAAGGGCATTTTTCCACTTTGTTGTTCTTTTTTTTTTTTTTAAAAGAAGAAAAGTAACAATAATAAGTAGAAAGAGTTCCAGTCTGAATTTATTTGGGCCTTCTCTTTTCCAAACAAGAGCAAGAAGAAACAATTTAGCATCTGTAGAATAAATGTTCTGGTTTGGGGGTTTTTTTTAAAGCATAGGGAAAAGATTAGTAAGAACTATAAGAAAAACTCATTTACACAAGAAGGAAAAGTCAACAGCTTTATTTAAATGAGAAAATGGGACAATAAAAAAAAAAGCCCATCTTTGCTACACAACCACAATGACTCACATGTTTGATCCATTTGCTTTAATATTTTGCATCTGTTTCCAGACAATGCTCCACAGTTGACCACAACATAAAGCAGGTGATCCTTATTATCTTCACTATGAATTTCAGACAGAGAAAGTCCCTTCCTCAGCCCACAGAGGGATCAACATGGAAACAGAAGTAAGAATGATCATAGAACAGTTAGAGTTGGAAGGAACCTTAAAGATCATCTAGTTCCAACCCCCTGCCATAGGCAGGGACACCTCCCACTAGACCAGGTTACTCAAAGCCCCGTCCAGCGTGGCTTTGAACACCTCCAGGGATGGGGCATCCACAGCTTCTCTGGGCAACCTGTTCCAGTGCCTCACCACCCTCATAGTGAAAAAATTCTTCCTAATATCTAATCTATCTACCCTCTTCCAGTCTAAAACTGTTACCCCTTCTCCTACAGCTACACTCCCTGATAAAGAGTCCCTCCACAGCTCTCCTGTAGGTCCCCTTTAGGTACTGGAAGGCTGCAATAAGGTCTCCCCAGAGCCTTCTATTCTCCAGCCTGAGCAACCCCAACTCTCTCAGCCTGTCTGAATAGGAGAGGTGCTCCAGCCCTCTGGATCATATTCATGGCTCTTCCTCTTTCAAAACTGAAACCTTCAACTGGTGTTTCCAGCTCAAAGTTATAAAACTGTACAGGTGTATCGTCTTGCCAGTATCCTGAACTTTACCCTCCCTTTTCACAGAGGAATTTGTGTTTCCTTATTCACTACATAGACCATATTTCTCTGCACTTCATCTCTATTATAGAAATTACCAGTTGCCACCAGCTGCACCTCCCTGTAAAGAGGCAGGTGCCAAAGTTCACAGGTTCCTGAAGCTCCCCGGGGAGCACGAAACCCTACTCAGCACAATTTGATAGGAACTTATCACTAAGGTGGGAGCTGTCAGCTGAATCAGATCCCTATTTATCAGCGATTAAGTCTACCAAGCAGTCCCCTCTTCTCCTGAAGACAGAACGTAGATGCGGCCCTGTGTTACGAAAAGGCGCGTGTTGGATGAGCTGTCTAAGAGCTGCGGCGTATTAGCAAGGGCTCGTAAGCCGGAGAAAGGACACCGACAGGGAAGCAGTCGGATGGAAATGAGTAGCTTGGTAAAAAACACGGTGCCTTGCCACATGGCCAGCTTCAAAGAGAGCGGCCTGTGCCGCAAAAGCCGGTATTGCAGGTTTGCCTTGACCAAACCATAGAGCAACTGAGGAGTGAAACGCAAATTCCGGCGGCAGGGAAGTGGCTCGCCTTTGAAGTGGCAGAGCATCGTCGCTCAGCCCCCCGTGCCCTCCATCTCTTACCGACCAGTACACGCGTTTGAGTCAGCAACTGCAGGGAGGAGAACAGCAGCACAGGGCGCGACACCGACTACGGCACGCGTGCGTTCCTCTCCTTAAAAGAAAACACGAGATAATCCCTAAGGCAGCTACCTCCTTACGTAACACGCACAAGACAGCAGATAGAAGGTACAGAGCAAATCAACACGGGTTTTGTCTCTCTTTCTTTAAAAAAAAAAAAAATAAAAATGCATCCACCGCATCACGAGCGCAGACAGCTACCACGCGGTATTTAGCCGGGAGTTGAGGATTTCACCAAAGTGGCAATCTGCAGCGGCTCTTCTGCACCCCCAAAAGAGTCACGCCACTGAAAAAAGTAAACTTCATGCGGCCCAGTGAAATTTCACAGGGTACAACTTTGTCACAGCAGCGTTTGACTATGCAGTAGATGAAAGTAAATTTGCCCCAGGTAAATAACTTTGGTAATTAAGTATCCAAAATGTACTTAATTTTGGATTTTTTTCCCATTTTTGGAAACAAATGTAACCTTTTGCTCTTTGCTACTAGGTGACAGATGCTATTTGGTTACGCAGTATGCTACTATGCCATGCTTTTGGGGAATAACAGGATACAGGATAAACAGTGCAGAGGAGCCTTTTACTTTTCCCTCTAAAGAAGTCTTCCCAGATGCAGCAGAGAACAGTAAGAAATTCCACATGCCTTACAGCGGGCCGTATTTCACCTCACTTACTGAAAAGATTTCCAAAAAAGTCAACCCTCCCATTTGTAACCTGGGCTACATTAAGAAGAAATCTTCTAGGTAAAGATATCGGCAACAATAGATCATAGTAAAAAAATGTAATACTTTTACATTTTCTATATGTCAAAAGATTTTTTCATACAGAACTTCTAAATAAATAAATAAAATGGAAGAAATTTCCGTCTCCAAATGATAGCAAAGTGTATTCCTGCTTCTGTTATAATAGCTACAATATAAACCGAGGAACTGTAATAATGCCTTCATAGGATTACCTACTAAGATGTACTACCTGAAAATCGGGTTGCTAGCCATTTCAAAATGTTTTGCTATCTATCACATCCTTCTTGGCTCAACCATTGCAGTTTCAAACCTTCACCAAGAATTGCAGCGATTAACAGAGATTACAAAACCCTCAATCAGTGCAGTCTGTACCTTACCCTATTCCCAGCTCCGCATTTCCAGGAACAAGATATCTGTCCACACCTGATAAAAATTAAACCAGATACTAGAATGCTACTCACAACTACTCGTGAAAATACAAATCAGAAGAAACTTGAGTTTTACACAGCACTAATCGTACTGCTCATGCTATGAATTTATCACAGCGATATGCAAATTAAACCTGTATTCAGACAGATATTCACAAAATATATTATTCACCTAGTTTCAAGTGAGAAACTAAAGATACAGAGCACCCAAACACCAACCAGCTTTTCTGCTTAAAGCATACCACAATGCCCAAAAGCTGATTTTTTTAAAACAGTTGTAAGAGTCAACAGAAAAGAACCTGGTTTTAAAAATTCATCATTTTATCCTTAATGATCAGTGTGGTCTAGATGAGATATTGAGAATTTCATTCATAATCCTCTTAGACCGCGATGCTGCCTCTTCAGATATCCACGCAGCGGTGGCCTTGGCATACCCTGCCTGTTCTTACGGAGCTTGGAGATGGATACAGGAGCCAAGCGGGCCGGTTCTGTGCACAGACACCCCCCGAGCATCTTCACGGAGCATCTTCACACCTCACAGCTCCTCCTGATGTGGGAAGCCCATCCCTTACAGCGTGCTCTCCATGTTTGCCTCCATTTCTCCACGTGGGAAGGGAAAGAAGAGTTTTCTCCCTCCCTCTCCTGCCAAATCCCTTCATTCAGGCACAGCTGGTGAAGTTTGAAAATGCTGAAATCAGAACCCAGCAGTTTTCAGAGGTCTGAGCTCTGCCAGTGAGGAGGGACATGTTTGTCTACGGGTTTGAAGAACAAAGCTTGTCACGTGCTCACTGGTGCACAGCTTTTACTGCTTGCTAAGTTAAATGGTGAAGGACAGAATACCTACCCTGTGTCTGCAGCTAATTTACAGATACTGCGTGTTTATAATCCAAAGTCCCAAGTGGGTGTTCAAATGAGTGCCAGATCGTAATAACTGTATTTTAACTCTATTAAGTGCTTTAAAGGAAGATAACAAGATATCGTCAGCTATTAAGCAAGGGCATTCCCCTGCTAAGTTCTCTGATTAAACACATGCAGGAAAAACAATGCACAGAAAGGAAAAAAAGAGCATGGATTGACTCCTTCTGTCAGCCACATTTTCTTAACACAAGCCAACATCAATCAATCTTTTCACTCAATGTGCAATTCTCACCATCTCCATGTGGAACACGTTAATGAGTCTCCATTAAAAAAAAAGAAATCTGTATTTATCAGGTACACAGCAATAACAGGCTCTGGTATACACAGTGCTGCTTTCTACACGTTAAGGAAAAGCTAAGAGGTTCTTCTCTTACCATATGACAACGGACACTTCATTTCAAAGACACTGTTTTAGCTTCAACTGACATAAAACACAAGCTCACAAAGCCAGTCTGAGTGTTCTGTTTTCTTTTATTTTCTTTTTTTCCCCCCCTTCTCTAGACTTCTGCCAGCACTGAACTTAGTGGTTAATTGAAGTGCTGGCTTGGCGCTTGCACTAGGAATGCAGCAGCGATGCAGCTGCACTGTTGAGCGGCGATGCTTGCAGACTGCAACACCAAAAGTGAGATGGAGCTGCTTATAGCAGAGAAACACGGGCAGACTTCACCCACTGAGTGAGGTCTCCTGCTGCCGCGGGTGAGGAGAGATGCCGAGACAACATTTATCTGACCACCGACAAAGGGTAATCTCTGTGGTTGGAGACCGTGACTAAGCCTAGAAATAAAATATGGCGCTTCTACTACAAAAACAAAGGGTTTTGCAGTGGCAAAGGAGGCTGTACCACTGTTCTGCTCCTCCAAGAAAGATTTGCTTTCCTAAAGTGAAATGATATAATGAAAATTACATACTTGGGTAAGCACGTAGTACTTTAGTGAATAAGCTTTTGCTGGTAAGAAATGCTTTTCCATAGAGCAATACACACATCCCAGCACAAGCCCAGTCCTCCCACAAAAGTCTTGGTGAGGAACAAACTGGGGAGAAGGAAAACATAAGAAGTTACCTGTGGATAAGACCAACAGACTGCAGGGTGAGAATCAGCTGGTTTCCACACCCAGTATGTAATTTACTGAGAACATTACTAAGAACCCAAGATTTTACATAAAATTATGAGAACAAGTAATGCAGTCAGCAAATGACCACCAACAAATGTTGTTCTCAAACATTGCCTTAAATACAGCTTGCAAAGCCGCCTCAGACAACACATTTCATCCTCCTCTAGTTACAAATGAAAATAAGAAATATGCATGTGTACTGGGGGGGAAGAAGTGCTGTCTCCTTTTGCTGATTTGAATAAGCCATGCCTTTTCCTCTTCAGCTCATCCTCTGAAGAACATTAATCTGCCCCAACGCTACAACTGAAAAACGTAAAGAGCTGATGATGAGGTTCATCAAAGGGTCAGGATTAAAAAAAAAAAAAACAAACAGCAAGCACTGCATATGGTTTCTAGAAAGCTTACGGCCAGTCATTTCCTAATTTCAGCCTACATCTGAACACCTATCTGCATGTCAGTGCAAAAGCACTGCTTGCGGTCACTTTGCTCTCCTCTCAGCAGGCTAAATCACGGCTCTACAGACGAGACTGCAAGGGTCCCCCAGGGCTCATCCAACCACACTTCGTTTTGGTTTTTTCCTTTTTGGCAAACAGCACCCAGATACTGCTCTGGTGTAATCAGGTCTCCTGACAATGTGAAACTCACACTTTAAGGAGCCCACTGACAGATGGATTCAATTTAAAGCATGACTATGAACAGCTGCTGCTGATCACCGGCTTGTAAAGCAAACTCATTCATCACAAAATATTTCAAAAGACTGAACTGAAACGGAACAAATGAATTTGAAGAAGTACGGGAGGTGCAGCGTTAGCCTCAGAGAATGTGTCAGTTGTAAAAAGCACAGCTATGGTACTGCTATTAATTTATTCCTGGAAACGCTGCCTCCACTTTATTAGCGGCATTCTCCAGATTCTCAAAAATCCAGGAGGGGAGCCTGAATAAGGTATTAGAAGACGTAATTAAATACTCCTTACTGAAGGTGATTTTAACTAAGTGAGCCACTAAAGAGAGCTGACAGCGTGTTTAAATCGTGCTGGGGAAAACTTCAAGATGACAAGCCTCAAAAAACTGCTGGAGGGAGAGGAGGTTATTTCCCCAACTGCTCTAACTCAGCAAGAAGTCCCATCAGGTGTGCAAGGGGGCCACGCGCTCTGCCTTTGCCACCTTCACTTGAAATACTGCGAGAGGCCTTACTGCTTTTAAAACGTTTTCATCTTCCCCTTTGATCCTTCAGTATGGCTGCAGTCACGAAGACGACAACCTTCAAAGTACGCAGCCTCACGAATGAAACCACCAATTATGGTGGTCTCTGAAGAGATGGGGAGTGGACACAGAACTGAGCAAAAAAAAAAAAGCAGCTAATTAAATTCAGGAATTATGCAGCAAAAGTAGACATTCTAAACTTCATTGTGTTTGTCATGGCCATTGGATCATCTCTGAGTCACTCAGTTTTTTCCCAGAGTACTTCCTACAAGTCGTGTATGGGGCAGCTTCACAGGCTCTGCAAACGAGGGTAACATGCAGGGAAGAAAACTCTCCATGAGCTGCCTCAGGTGGTAATTTGTTCTTGCCAACCCTTGCTAGGGTTTTCTAGCAGGGGGCAAACAAATAAAGTTTCCAAGGCTTTCTTGAAGGCAATTCTTTACCCAGGATTGATATTTATAACATTTTCAGACAACTGTACCATCAAATTATTCTTGTATCAGCATGACTTCATGAAGAAAGCACGTAAGTCTCGCGTAGAATATTCATACACTTATTCTAATTTTCACACAGTCACTTTTGTATCAATATGCAGCTGTTACATCAGGTTTTTGTATCTTAGTATGAAAAACATACTCACCTATTTTGAGATGCAGTAAACTTAATAATAATTTGTTGTAACATTTATTGATGAATGGAGAGAAAAGAAACAATACTAACCCACAGACCATCCCCAGGTTTTTTCCTCAGTACAGAAAAATGTAATCTTTGCAATGGTAAGGAAAAGAGAAAAAAAAAAAAAAAAGAAAGCCCTCTCAAATAATAGCACTTCCCTCTTCCCTTCTACAGAGTATCTTTGTGAGTCTATTTCTCTACCTACCATCCTTCCTCAAGCCCAGGTAACAAGGCAAAGCTCAGGTGTCATAAGCTCACGCAAATCGGGCGTATCAGCCACCCTGCAACTCCCCTTCCATGCAACGGAAAAAAGCCACCGCTCTGCCATCACCCGGTCTCCTGCTACCTGGTATGAAAAACAACGTGAGGAAGCGATCAGTAGATTAACACCGTGTCAATAGCTAGCCCTAAGACACCACTTTTGTTACTTATGTCATTTTGGGGAGCAGCTGACCGTCGCCGGCGTCTATGCTCTGACGCGGGGGGTGAAACGCCGTGCGCTCAGCAGCATTGTTCTGCAGGCAGGAACCAGGGCACGCGCGCGCTGGGGCTCACGCACCCTCCGCAAAGGTTATTCATCACCACAGCAACCTCACAAAACAAAGGTGGAAGCCAAACAGCCCTGGTTCCTCTGATGACAGAGGACGAAGGGTGCCCTCCGCGTGCACCCTTCGGGGGCTTTGTTTGCTTGGGTTTGGTTTTATGTCATTGGATCTCATATACTACTTTAATTTCCAGCAGCCCAGCATGCCATGCCCAGAGCAGAGAATGGCATTAAATGAAACAATTCTTCTACAGCCCCAGTTAAAAGGGCAAAGAAGAACCAGCTGATGTACAATTCCTTCCCGCCACACGGCTGAGCAAATGCCACACTCCATTACACGCACCCACCGTCACCCCACCTTCCCCGCACCCTCCCCTACGTACCAGGAATAGCTGCTGTAAAATAAACACCCCACCTAAACCCAAGAAAAAAACCCCGACCTGTTTAACTACCATTTCTTCCTTCCTCTCCCTTCACCCCTCCTTTTCTTCACATCTTCTTTCACTCTGCAGGAGCTCAATGATTTTGGATACGCGAAGAAAATCCGACCGAGACAGTAAAATAATTGTAAACTCAGCACAAACGAAAAGCAGAGTGTTTCTTCTCTCCCCAAATCTGGAAAGAACAAACCTCAACCCTTCCCCGAGTCACTTGAGGAAAGAGATTAAGATCATTTCTAAACCTTTTCAACTACAAGCCAGGGGGAAAAAACACTGTCTGTAATGACAAGCTGTCAACACTCGGCGAGCAACGTGGCTCTCATTCGTGACACTGATCCTTCGCCTGCAGAGCCGGGCACGTGGGCATCAGCAGCCACACCACATGCAGTGACAATACTCAAAATGCCCAAATTTTTCTCTTTTTCCAAAGGCAAAACCCCCATCCGAGCAGCCAGGTCTTGAATATCTTGATGCGGGAATGCCCTCCCTATCTTTAGCAGTTAAAAGATAGGCTAATCGTGTGTTTGGAAATACAGGATTGAAAAAAAAAAAACAACACAATTGTTCCTAGGAATTTTATTTTTTAAATGCAAAACGCAGGTGATTGGAGCAGATAACAGTAAGACTCAGAGGTTGTTCCATTTACACCCACTGAGAAGTTAAATTTTGCTATAGTAAAACCACCAGAAATGCCCATCTAGCTCCAGTGACTCCACGGATCTAAGCAAAATACATGCTTTCAAAAGGGTGTTCTGATTTAAATCAACTGCTTAAGCTACTATTTTCTTAAATTTCAAAATATTCATTGACAGCTGATCATTGCTCATTGGCAGGCTTATGATGGTCTGCAACTTCTGTCAGTGTGTTTCAGCACCTCAGCAGCATAAACCAACATCTGGGGCAGGAGGTTAGTTTACCTGAATCTGCAATATTTGTATTAGCCAGTCGCTTTGATGTAATACTGCTCTGACAGCAGAGGATGCCTATAATTAAGAAGAACTAGAAATGCAAGAAAACCCAATCAGTAGGGGGAAAAAAAAGTATCAGAAAGTTCAGCTGACAGCAAAGATTAAAACTGCAGTTTCAGAAGAGCACGCTGCATTTGCAGGTAGCAAAAAGCAACCGAGCGGGATTGGAAGCAAAGTGCAAAAACCCATCTAACCCCAAGCGCAGGACATTCCCCGTACACTGCACTTGAAGCTGTATGCTCTATTACTACAGCGCTCTCAGAACAAGAAAAAACTGCATCTGAGCTCACACACGTTTCTTAAGTGCAGCCATGGGCAAACCCATCACATTGGACGTATCCATAGCACACGGTGATTTACGTCACGGTGTAATCACTCCATGACGCGATAAGCAGGCGTTGGCTGACTCAATCTTTATTTGTGCAGTGAATTTTCAATGTACCTTCCTGATGATCTTGGTTCTCGAAAAAGGTCTCCCCACACAGAGATGCTTTCCCACCCACGCTACAGGGGAGCAAAGGTTTTTCGCCTTCTCCGTGCTGGCATTCAAGCTTGTGAGTCAGGCAGGGACGACAGATACAACAGGCAGCAACTAGTCTTAAATTTGGAGCCATCCTGACCAAGTCATAGATATGCTTCCACTGGAAGAGAATAATCTTATCTACATGAAATTATTAGGCTTCTAGAAAATCCGTGGTCTCTAACTTCTAATAATGGAAAATACTTACTGGGGAAAAAAAGTGCACCTAACCCACACCATAACGACTTTAAATAAAAAACCATCACTTCAATTACTACCTTGCTTCCTCTATTTCTACGCACCCAGAAAATCAATTGCAACAATTTTAAAACCTTTCTCCTCCAAAGCTGCTGGAGTTAGCACTGAAGTTGTTATATTATTTAAGTACTGGGGTTCAGAGTTCTCGAGCAGTACAAAGAAACTGCGTCTACCTTCAGCAGTTCCCAAGACGGCAGCTGTTATGCTCGAACTGAAGCAGGGAGAAGACCGGTAATAAGAACGAGGGGAACTTAAGGACAGTTATCTTCCAACTTGCAAAAATACAATGGATACTTGACAACAGCATAAAATCTGTTTTTCCAAACTTTCCATTAATTAAAACATACCAGTTTTAGCCTGGTTTAATAGACTACTGGACCTTGATATTACACACTTGAGTTCCCTGTTCTGCCTTTGCCTCCTCCAGCATAAAGCCAGAATTACCCTCATAATTTTTCAGGCCATTTTCCAGCTCCGCTGCTAATCAGGTTAGCACGTACAGCTCAGTATGGCACCGACCTCCAGTTTTTTTTGTCCAAATATTCCAACGAGCACTCTTAACAAAGAGGTAAAAACCTGAACGAGTCAGGCAAGAGCCCAGGACATGTATTGCCCTTCCCGCGCCCATCCTTACAGGCAGAAGGGGCTCCTTCTGTCTTCTCAAGAAGGTAAATTCAAGCAGTTCTGCTTAAAGCACCAATCCTCAACTCCGATATTGATAGGAAGAGTCTGTATCTGATGCTGAGTGGTATCATACCACTGCTTGAATGGCACTCTCCCCACGTACAGAGGGGCTACTTCTCCCCAAATTTCACCGAGGTGTTTAAGTGATTAGCAATAGCTAAGGGCGCATATGTTGTTTTTAATAGCGAACGTGTGCTTCGCAGACCAGGCTGCGTTCTCATCAGTAATTCCTTGGTGCAACACTCCTGGGAAGACAGCAGTCAGCCCAGCATGACAGTGTCTGAAATAAAGCAGGGTGTTACGAGGTGCAAGGCAGCACTCCACACATTTGCTGTCAAAGAATCACAGCATTTCAGCTGCTGGAAGAAGCAGATTGCCATTGTTTTACCAAGGAAAATCACAGATGGGAGAAACTGACTGGAAACCACCTTCCCCTCCAGAAAAAAAAAAAGAATTGCTAGCTATTATCTTTCACGGAGAGGGTACATCTAGTATTGAACTGAAGACAGGGTCACACTTTGGAGGTCAAAACAGGCATATTCCTTTCTTTACAAAGCATCTTCAAAAGGCAGCTGGGGATGAAGTTTGTCTGCGCACAGCCACACAGAGATTTAAACAGGGAAGGAAAAAAAAACAAAACAACAAAACACCACACTAAACCAAAACCCATGCACTTACATAAAAGGCTTTGGGGAGTTTCATTTTCTATTCAGCTGGAAAGGGAGTGAACAAGCACGCACGCACACACATTTTTAATCATCCTCATGCTGACAGCAGCCAGTCACTACTTCTGTTATCAGAGCCCCACAGCTTGTATTTCCAGGCTACGAGGCACTACGGCAGAGGGTATAAAACCTCCCCCGATCAAAAAGGCACGGTGATATCGTCTAGTACAACACAGCAACTGCTACAGATTTGAAGTTTGGCCTCACCAGGATGTTAGTCATTCAGTGGAGGGAGAGGTAAAAATAATCCATAAACATACAAGCGCACAGTAAGGATTTCCTCAGATTAGCTGGTAACCCAGATCACTCTCATTTTCTCTGAGCTCGCCAGTCACCCTCTGGGAAAAACAAGCAATGCAGGCGAGTCTCTGCATAAAGAAACTTACAGTTTGCAACAAGGTGCCAGTTGTTAAAGAGACACAGAGAGAGAGAGAGAGAGAGAGAGAGAAGCTGTGCTTACGTACAATTCACCAGCGACCGCTTGTGCAAACGCCACGTGCCTGGGATTAAAACTTCAGCCCGGGTAGATGCTGTCCCTGCCACTGCTTGCTTCAGCTCAAGTGGCTGGCATCTCTCCAGAGTCACTCAGAAGGCGGCTGCCCAACGGGACAAATCACTGAAAAAAATAATAAAAAAAAAAAAACACAAACAAGTTCAGCTTTGCAGTTCCACTGCGCATTATACAATCAGTAGGCCTTGCTAAGCGTTGACTTCTTAAAATGTGATTTCCCTTGCAGTGTGAGAGGGAGAAGTACATTTCTGATTAGAGTTCATCCACTACTTTCAAACATGTGAACTTTCTAAATACCAGCAATGCTAAGAAGAACTCCTCCGTACAGCTAACAGGAACCTCATAATCAGGCTACCTGGATAACCTCCGCCCCAAACCCTGCTTTCACATGCAGCGTGGGGCTGGATCCCTCCTCAAGGGTGAGGTGAGGAGTTTACAAAGCCGTGGGCCCGACAGGCTCAGCAGAGCCTACAAGGCTGCGAACCCAAAGGGAACAAGAGCCTAACGTGTTCCCAAACACACGTTGTACACGCCTGGCCAAGCACGAGGATGGGGATATTGGTGAGAGCGGAGCCCGTTCCTCACCTGGGGGTGAAACTGTCCCCCTCGGGAAGCAGCCCCTGCGCTCCTGGCACTCAGCCGGGGCTGAGGGGCAGCAGCCCAGGGTTGTGTTCAGAAGGCACCAGCAGCCACGTGGCCCAAATGGGAGAGAGATGGGATGAAACTTGTTTGTATGGAGAGAAAGCAGGGACAGCTCAAAAAACTCCCCACAAACCAGTGGGGCTGCAGCCCACAGGGCACTTGGGGAAGGAGGATGCAGGAAAGGAAGAATAAGGTGAAAACCCAGATGAAAGGCAGAGGAAGGAGACAGTAAGTGGTGTAACTTTTAAAATATTTTTTGGAAGGTGACAGTTACGGTATTCTCCCATTTTCTCCTCAAATTTTTGCCACCCGTCAATTTTGAATCTCACATTCAAGAGTTCAGACAAGCTTTGTCCTTTTCTATTGCATTTCTTTAGTCATATCCAAAACTTTGTTCTAACCTGGTTGTACATACAAGTCACTTCCAGCTTTGTAGCTGCACCATCCCAGGGGCTGACAAGTCCTTTAAATTTCACCAAACCTGCCCTATTTACAGTTGTATATTTTTTATGAGTTACTCTCTTTGAGACATCATTTTGACATTATCCCAATTCCGTGACTTCTGTAAGAGGTTCCATTCCCCTTCCGTTACAGGGCCAGCCCTGCAGTGATGTTTTCCATGTTACGATAAATCCAATGAAACATAATTTAAAAGTACAGATCAATTTTATATAGCAACAGAATTAGGAAGAAGCAGTAACAAGGCAATCCAGTAACAGGGCAAGTGGCAATAGGTCAGTTCAGTCAATCTGAATTGATCCAACAGTTGCATATTAATATAGGAAGCAGCATATTGAGCTAGTTTATGTACTGAACTTTATCAAGTTGCTTACCAGTATGACCAGATTATAGTGGTGGTTTACCTGTTAATCACCCAATTCTGTCAAAAACTTAAAATTCTAATATTTTAAGGGGAGACGGGCAATTAATGGTTTGCTGATCAGGAAACTCACGTTGAAGAAAGGAAAACACAGAGGCGCAACACGCTCAGGCAGCACGGGCTGCCTTTCACCCATACCTCATTTCCCAGCCTTGGAAAGAAAAAAGAACCTTGGCCTTTCCCAGCTCGCTGGCCTCGGGCAAGACCCTCTACCCCTCCGTGCCCATTTTCTCCCTTTAAAAACATGGATAAACGTGACAGTCTTCTTAATAAAATACAAGTGGAAGTAAAGAGGAGAGCCCTAAGAGCCAAGTATGGTTAGTAGCACATCCAGTGCTTGCCAATACCTTGGGTCAGCGTGAGAGGATTGCCATTGATTTCAGAGGAACCAAGGCCAAACGTTGAAAAAGCAACAGACCAAAAAGCCTTCAGGAGCAATCACAGCGAGACCTTTCTGTGTAGGTCTCCATCTCTCAAAAGGGCAAGGGGGCAGGCACAGCCACCGGAGGATACGCCAAAGAGAGAAAAGGGACATGGTCAAAAGTTACCTCTAAGTAGAACAGGGTCATCCATAAAGCTCTGAGACAGGGGAACAGGCTTGGCTGTATGCACACGCATACACATGCATGTATATGTATGTATGCAAAAAAAGAGGAGAGACTACACCTCTTTTCTTTTCCAATAGTAACTGGTGATCTCAGTAGCTTCTTACACAGAATTTAATTCTTCTCAGTAGTATGGGAGAACTAAATAATTCTGCCAAGAAAAGAAAGTACCAATCACTAGCACATTCATAATTTCCAAGCCCCTTATCTCCAAAAATTTGTGACGGGTTTTGGGATTCTCATCTGAAAGCCAATGTAAAACAGAAAAGGAAAAACCAGATTGCACTGGTGAGTCTCAGAGCTCCTCCTTGCTAATGTGATTTTACTGTTTGCGGCACTGGACATGAACACAGTTAATGAATAATGACTGTGCAAACAAAATATCAGATAATGATGGGAGGGGGAGGGAAGGGTGAAATAATGGCGTAGGTGGTTTGGATTGGATTTGGCATCAATTAGAAAAATGGATGCCCTTTTAATTATAGGAAAAAGGCTTTGCTAGAAAGATAAGACAGACATGACAATCAAAACACTTTAGTCTTTAGATTTAAACGTATGGAAACGGAAAGTTCGCGAGGTTGAGGTTTTTCAGTGTATTTTCTTTTTATAATTAAAAAAATAGCTCTTACTCAAAAATTGCATCTGACTGCGTGTGTAAACCTTCAGCTTACTTCAAAGCTGTTATGGCAGAGATTTGTTCTGCTTTTATCACTCCCTGGGAATATTACTACAAGTAGGACTGCCTCCTACAAGGTACTGCCTCCTACAAGGTACAAGATATCTTTCATTTCCCTTCTAGTAAGAGCCCAACTCAGTAGGAGTTACAGCCCCTTGAAGAATCAGTCCAATAACCTATCAACATCACTTAAGATGCTCCTCTAATTGGTTCCACTGGATATATTATCAAAAGAGGGCACTAGAGATTGCTCCCTGTTTGACTAAGGTTGCACAGTGCATGTTTCTTTCCCTGCTCTTATTCGTAATTCCAGCAGCTCATGCCAGATTCTCACATGCAAGAAATGCCTAATATAAGCACATGAAATGCATTGTCCTCAGTGCTTCTTAAGTAACCCAGAGTACCTTAATAATATCCTTTTAAAAAAAAGAAAAAACAACAAACAGTTCAACAAAAGGGAAAAGGACATCTCTCTGCAAAACTCGTACACATTTCCTCAACTACGCAATAAAGAAAAACCCCTCACAGTTCTGGATGTTTTACTGCTGTTCTGTACTTCTACAGCTCTTTTTCAGTAAGATCAATAATCACGCAACCCATATTTACATGATCATTTATACAATGAGATAGAACCACTTCTGAGTAAGTGCTATTTTACAAACAACGTTCACTATCCTACAATTTATAATCACCATTTCTATTATTCAGTATCTTTCATCAACAGATCTCAAATAGTGTTTAGACGATTTAATCGTATTGCCCAACTACCTCTGCAGAAGTGACTTACAAAGTGAAAGCACAATTATACAAGGCAGAATTTATCCAGGAAATAGGAACTGCGATACTTTATCTTGCAAAATAACCAAGAGATAATTTAAAGTAAGGTGTCTACAAAGAATACTGTCTGTGCCAAGAGACTGTTTGTATTGGTTTTGCAAAGAGGGGACGGAATGTTCTCTTCCAAAGAACCACAAAACAAACTTCCTGAACCAATGTCAGTTTTCTTTTTGCTTGTATTTAATCCAAGTAAGTGTGGCCTGGGCAGACTTACTTAATAAGAGGAAAAAAAAATAATAAATCAATTAATTTGGCATAGCTTTGTCTTGAAAAAGTACAGTCACACGCTTCATAGTGAGTGGAGCTGGCCACCTGAACAGATCCAGAACCACCGCTGCTCTGTGAAATTAGTAATAATAGCCTGGAAGGGGTTTTTTTGACCTTTTTTTTTTTTTTTT
>VUYV01000094.1:2370109-2383821 GCA_008711295.1 Anarhynchus alexandrinus | reverse complement strand
AATAAAAAAAAAAAAAAAAAAAATAATTAAAAAAAAAAAAAAAAAAAAAAAAAAAAAAAAAAAGAAAAAAAACAACAAACCAAACCAAACCCCAACTCAACTTCAGCTCAGCTTTTACCTCCTGTTGCCTTTCAGGAGCTGATGGGTGAGTCCACAGGGAAAAGTTTCTTTGCAAGGCAAAGACAAAAGCATTACTGGTAAAATCAAAAGAGACAACATATTGTTTAATGTGATGTTTTTGTAAACCTTGTTTAGAAATAGTAATGCATTTAAAATTAAAAAAAAAAAATTATATACACCCTCTACCCTACATGAGGACACCAAGCCCCAAAAAGCCCACATTGGTGTCTAACTCTACAACAGTTCTGTTTACATGCACATTTGTGAAAGTTTCTTGATAAACAGAAATCCTTATTTCACAACACATACAATGCAAAACTACTTCCAGAACCACTAGAAGTGCAGTTTTTCCCACCAGTGTACCACAGGCATATTTGGTATATTCGCCACGCAAATGTCCATCCCTTCTCACAGTCGCATGGATTAAGATGCTGCATCATTTTGCCTGAAATGGGCGGAATGCCATGAGACATGGACACCTCCACACAACTTGTACACAAGTCAGACACTTCTTAGAAGATTATATTTAACAATGTCATTTCAAAATGCTGCACTACAGTCCCACTATAGAAGAGCCATCCTAAATAGACTGATGAAATACCCCCCAGAATTGAGAAGGATATAAAAAAAAAGACAGAAACCTGACAGAAAGACAACAGAACTGACAAATGTATTTCATGTTCCTTATACTGATACAAAGTTTCCTGAATCTCTGTCAGATGTCTGAGTTGTCCATCTTCATTGCTGTAGAAGTTTAAAATTACTATAGCTTTTATTATTATTATTATTATTACTACCCTTTGAATGTTTATACCTTCCTTGGTTCTATACCTTAATGCCAGACTTGGTTTATTAACAGTAATTCTTAGACTATTTCAGTGGCTATTTACTTGTCACTGTTTCCTTGTTTACTTTTGCCTTTTTCCCAGCTTCAGCTTCTTGCAGGGTGAACAATGAAATCTGTTTTACTTTTAGGTTCCTTCTCCCACAGTGTTTAGGTTTCAAGCTCTGCAAGGATCAGGTTTATTCATTTGAAAACCAATCAGTACCATTTTTATTTTGTTTTATTTTGAAATAGGAAATAAATTATATTAATCTCAAGTTTTATAAAAGTTGTTTTCATATATTCAACTTGGATCCACTCCTAAACTTGAGCGCCTAAAAGTTACACTGGCAAATATAGTCATATATAAACCCTTAGTCTCCCTACCAGAGGCATATCTTGGCACCATTCCTAATATTGTTCTTTTTTAAATTGAAGTAAAGAGAGATTATTAATAGAAGACTAACACAGCTAAGTTTCTGCCTTTCTTAAGTCAACAGACGGTTGGTCTTACATTTCAACAGACCCAGGATTTCTTGTTAGCGCTACAGAAGACAAATCTGTCTCTCTAGATACACGCGTGCGGTAAGCAAACAAAACTGAGAGCAGCATATTATGCAGGAAGATTAGATTATTGTCTTCAAATACCGTTACAGACTTTAAAAGGATGCTCAGGGAGGGTATCGCAGCGGGAAACAGACACATGGACGTTAGCAGCTCGAGCACAAACTCCCCGCCTACTCCCCCGAAGGGAGATCATAAGATTGTGAACACTCTTAAAAAACTACGTCGACTCTCAGGCTTTTGACAAGGACTGATGTAGCTGAAAAGATGTGTGGGAAGCATCACGTGTGGTATTGGAAAAAGCTGTAAGAAAAATAATTTGGTTTTTGGAAAGGAGCAGGGGGCACGAGAAGGGGAAGGTGTCTTTCTAGTCGCTCCAAAGGGTGT
This sequence comes from Anarhynchus alexandrinus, assembly GCA_008711295.1. NCBI lineage: Eukaryota > Metazoa > Chordata > Aves > Charadriiformes > Charadriidae > Anarhynchus > Anarhynchus alexandrinus. The sequence continues at coordinate 2,381,927 of VUYV01000094.1, read as the reverse complement.
TCAGAGCAAAGCTGCTCAGTCCTCGATTCCGAGACTTACCATATTTGATGTGACTTGAACAGCATTTTAAATACCAATTTCCAGATACTACCTTGTGGCAAACGCACCCATCGTACCCCTGTTCACCACACAGATAGTTTGCATTCTCCCCGCACCACCCAAAGGCATTTCATTTATTTCATTTTCTTTCATCCCACTACTGGCTTCGAAAGGGACGTTGTTTGCCACAGGTGCTCAGAGCAGCAGAAACTAGACTGTGAAAAGTAACTGTGCTAGTTTTTCTAGTTGACCTTTTTTACTCAATTTTCCTGTTCAGCAAAGGGGAAAAAAACCACAAACAAATAGATGGCATTCCACAGAAACAGGGAAACAAAGAGGATATGCCTGGACCGGGGTAAAACAACATCCATCCTTCACATATTTCAGCACTAGAGCCTACCAAAACCTCCGTTGTCCTCAGTAGCAAAGCAAATGAGCTTTCCCAGCTGTTGGCTCTCAAGTCCTTCCTTTGCTAGCCCTCTTGTAAAACGAGGGCTGAAATAATCCAGGACACTCTCCCACTTTGGCCTGAAAAGTCAGGTTCCTCTCGGTTTTTTCAGAAGGGCAAAGCACACTACACAAAATGCCCTGCATTCATACTGAAATTTAACAAATAAAGAGACTTTAGAAAATCTGCTAATCCTGCCTTGTGTAAATTTATTATAGCTCATTTGTCTTGTGAGACTTCCAGAGACGTGGAGGGAGGAAGCTGGAAAAAATGGGGAATCCCTTCACAAGGAGAAGGATGGAAAAGCAGCATGAAGGAGCAGTCAGTAAGTAGACAGTTAAGAAGAAAACTCATGGCCGAAAGGCGAATGACTGAATACTTGGTTCAGACTGGTATAAATTGAAAACTGTGCAGTTATTAGTCCTTCCCAAACCTGACTCTTCCTAACTCTGTTACCACATTGCAGAACCGCATCATCGGGAAGATCTTGAATCTTTTCTGTTTATCAAGGAAAGCACTAAAACGAGGCAGCCTTTTGAAATCACTTCTACAAAGAAAAGCACAGAGGTTTCCACATCAGCAGACCTACAGAATTCCACCACATTATGGCCACCATGATAATAAAAGTTATTTTAAGCACAGCCTGTAGTAATAAAGCGGTTTTAGTGCCAATAATTTTCTCTTTGTGGCTGAGGAGCAGGGGGAGTTTCCCCATCATGATGCAATCAGAAGTTGCTTCCAAGCTTTATCAAAACTTGGATTCATGAAATTTTTATTGCAGGAGAAGATAGAACAAACTACAGACATGGTCTCTGAAACACCAGAAACTCCTAATCAAGCTCATATAATATTTTTCCACACTCAAGCACATCGAGTCACATTGTTTATATTCAGTAATAAAACCAGATACTCTTCATCAGTATGTGCGATCCTTTCCCTGGGAACCGCAAATAGGCGCAGTATCAAGACATCTGGATGCCACAATTTCCAGTTCACCTCCCCGTTTTCTCAAATGCCATTTCTTACCTATGCCTTTACATTTATAGCTGATCAGAATCACTGATGTTAGAGCTCTTCTAGTCCACTGGGGTCAAAGCATTGAACTGTAAGTAGATATCTTCCAGTCTCTTCTGATATTGCCCATCAAGGTAATAAAGCTTCTGCTCTAACTCAAAGCATCCTGTTATGCAACTCAGCAGCTAAGGACTTTTTTTCCTTCTACTCCATCATGGGTACTGACCACAGTCTTTCAACTCATTATTATTTTCTGTATGACCTCTACTTCGTGAATGAATGGTTTATCAGAATTTGATGTGCTTCATTGTATCACATTCCAACTTAAATCATCCTAAAAATCAATGCAACTACGAAACACAAGTTTTGTAGTAACTTTTATTAGTCCAGTAATGCAGTTGAGGTGGGAAAAATATAGAAAAAAAAAAGAGAGCAAACCTATATTCAGGCTAACTATCAGGTCTAAGGAAAAAAACAACGTGTTATTTTATCAAAAGAAGAATCAGAAACCTAATAGTCTGTCTACTCTGCAACAAGAACAAGGTGGCAATTTTCTTGGGGACACTCTATTCCTTCAAAAGAAACTGCAATGCTCCCAATAGAGCATAACTACTAATTCCTATTAAAGAAAACACAAACCAAAACAACAACAACAACAACAACAACAAAACAAAACAAAGAAACCCATATTTTTATAGTACTTATCACTACCACTTTACTTCTGTTGTTAGTTCCCACTGCACTAGTACACACCACCAGGAGCAATCCAGTCTGGAGCAGAACTCTGACCAGGACAGAGCTCTCAATACTGTGAAAGGCACAGATTTCTGGAGACCTTAGGGCTAAATATTCTCCTCAGATCCCAGAAAAGAACAACAAATAGGACAGTTCCTTTGCCGTAAGACGAGGTCCCCTAGCTCCGTTTCCTGTAGGTGATGACTGGTACCAATGATTGCCAAGTACTCATAAGAAGCCCTTCAATGGATAACTATAAAGTAATATTCCTCTAATCTATTTCTACCCAGCTACTCCCAAGCCCGAGCTAGGAATCAGCTTTCTAAAAGGTCCCATTTATTAAAAAAAAAAAACAAAGAACAACAAAACCCACCACTTATCTCTATAAAGGTTTTCTTGCTAATGTTTCTTTTATTGAAGCCTATTAAAAGGTAATGTTTTCGGTAATGTCTTACAGTAATGCCCTTCTACAAGTTAAGGGTGTACAAAAAGGAAATCCTCATGTTTAAATATTTAAAGTGGCACCTTCCAACTTTTCTAAGCATCTCTCTTCCTCTGTTTTATAATTTCGGAACAAGAGTGTTTGTCCTTGATCCGATCCCAGTTTCTTTTAGACTTTCTTATATCATCTCATCTGTGCTTTTATTTGTCTTACTAATAAGGAGCTCATCCTGCAATGTGGCATGTATAAGTACAGAAGTCTAATTAACATTCATTTTAGGCCAAGAGCAGGATTTACACCACAAAGAGAAAAGCTAATCCTGGGCTAACTGATCATACATAAAAACAAACACGCAAAAAGCCCAACCTCCCTGCAAACTGAAAAAAAAAAAAAAACCAAACCCAAAACCAAACCCAAAACAACATAATTACATGGACACTTTTCACTGGCTCTATATTAACCTATCTGCATAGCCCTTGTATTTCCACAGTATTTTTGCTTGGCAATTATGACCAAAACACAACAACCTAAAGCAACACAGCTAGACAAATTCAAAGCCACACAGCCAAAATAAGGACATTAAAGATCTACATGACAAAAGGGACTCTTGTGCATCCCATCCAGAAGCAAAAAACATGAAAGCTAGAAGAAAGGCAGCTCATTAAGTTTCCCAAGAATGCCTAAAAATTTGTCTTGCCAATATCAACACAGTATTTTAATTGTGTTTGGTTTTGTTCACTGCATAAAGTCATGTATTATCATTACCAATGCTTAACACACTCAAACATAAAATCCCTCTGAACAAACAATTCCTAATCCAACGTTTCATCATTTTAATCTTACCACCAGAATTCTACTGGGGAAAATAGATAAATAATAACACAAATCCACTCTAACCGTTTAAAATGATGTTCATCACCTTGTTATTTTAATGATTCAAAGCTACTTTTAGACTTGCAATTATGGCCATATCACATTCACAGTGCTGAAACAAAAAACCAAACCAAAACAAAACCCCAAATCAGTAAACACAATCAAGAAAAACGTGGATAAAATAGTGTTCACTGTGGGCTGAAAGAGGTTATGCCACATCCTTGCATGGAGCAATAAACTCAGGGCCAAGAAAAGATACTTAAGATCAGAGGTTGCAATGGAAAGGCTGACTACATGGGTACCACAAAACGCATCTCATACACCTATATTACCTGCCCTGGAACAAAAAAAAGAAAGTTTTTGCTGTGTTCAGAGCAGGTTTAATTCAAACCCATGAAGCTCCTCGGCACAACTGTTTTAATTTCTTCTCTTTCACCATCTCTGTCCCATTTCACAGAGCAGAAATCTGGCAATATATCCCATGGTGCAGGGCAATTCCGCAGCCCCAAGATCCGCAGAGGACAACAAACGTATCCTAAACTGAAGCTGCCTGTTTGGCAGTAAAAAACCCAGATTTTTCTGCTAGTAGAAGTAAGAGCACAGGTCAGTTGAAGTGGGTGAAGCTGTGCCCAAGCTGGCAAGGGCCCAGTCTTAAACTCTGACTAAATACAGAGGTTTGCCTGCGAACATCGAATGGCTGTGTATGTTGGAATTTTAATTCAATGTTAACAATGTCTGCATCACTGCAATTTATTAGACCGTCAGTTGAGAAGCCTAGCAAAAGCAAGGAGAGTGGCTGGGTGCTCAGCAAACCTCTCATCCTCCGTTATGGCAAAACACGTTAAAACAAAGAAAGGGGAAAATTTTGGTAATTCTCCCGGGAAGTTTCACTTTTTTGGAACGTTACAAAAACCAGAAAAGACAGACACCCCTTTTTAAGCCTAATGAAGAAAGTAACATTTACCAGCCTAACTGGAAGCCGACCTTTACCAATTGTTTGCAGGAGATGTGATGAGGTGAGAAACTCTAGAAGCCTCTCCAGTATGTCAGGTAACCCACTGCATTATTTACATAGCCCAAGCAGTGCTGTTTGTCTTTAACTTCAAAACAATTTGTGCACCCTTATTAGAGTTTAATAATAAATCCACCGTCTCCCTCTGTTTGCCAGGATGAAATAAAGACCGCTAAAATAAAGGAGGGATGTACATGGGAGACGCGCAGGGAAAAGAAGACAGCAAAGCCTTTCGATGCATCAAGATCATATTCAGGAGGAAACAGTTTCATTTCCCAGGAGGCTCAAAACACTGTTGTCAGTGTTGTGCCATGCCAAAAAAAAACCCCAAACATAAAGCAGCTACTTCAGGTTTCCCAGCTAGGACACAGACCTATGAAATGTATAAATGACGTCAGTGGATTACACCAAGCACATACCCTGCGTGCAAAAACTTCCTGCAAACTTCTATGAATTGTTTTAAAACCAGATGAATGAAGAAATAGGCCAAGAAGTAAGGGACAGCTTTCAACTAGGGTGTTTCTAGAAGAAAGACCAAAGCTAATACTGTCATTCACAGCTCTGGAGCATTGAAATCTAATTTAATGCAAAAAAAAAAAAAAAAATACACTGGTGATGTCTATTTGTGCACAAATTTTATTACAAGACATAAAAAGAGAGATATGAAAGAACACTAAAGATGCCCTTCGGAACCAGAAGTGGAAAGATGCCTTGTTGCTTTGAAATACTGCTGAAGACAAGTATTTAAAAAAAAAAAAGTTTCTATAGGATTTAAATCAAAAGAGCAATTCTCCTCAGACACAATCAATAGACCTAGAGATGCAAAACTGATGTCCGTTTTGTTAAAACGCAGACATCCTCGGGAGGTTAAGTTATTCTGCGTGGTCTTACACATCTAATGATTCCTAGCACAGGATTTAAATGGAATACCTAAGTCAACTTAATACATAGAAAAACCACACGTGTAAGTGACTACCATCTTTATCACTTTTAGCTTTGTCCCCTTCTTGGATATGGAAAGAAACAGCCACTACAGGAATTTTGTTTCTAATATTACACTATAGGAATTTTGTTTCTAATATTAATATTACAGTTGCAAAACTGATCACAACAATTTACAGGCTTAACATGACAAGACAGGCTTATCAAATGAGCTTTCAATCTACTGGTCTGAAAAATACTCTTCCCATGAAGACAAAGCACAGTAGCCAGTGTATTACCGAAAGTCAAACTCGGGTCTAAAAATGATCAAGTTAAAATGTATTTACAGAAATGTGAATTTAAAATGTATTGAAATTTTAACCAGAAAAAGTAACAGTCTGCTTGTCTAATAACCCTTTCAAGCTTTAAACTCTACAATATTATGATTTTTCTTTTTTTTTTTTTTTGGCCCCTCCTATCACAGGCTTCAATTTAATTAAGATTAATTTGATTTACTGGCCCTCTAGGAATTGGACAAACATAACTCACATATTAGGCTGAAAATTCAATCTTTGATTAATGGGCTTCAGGCAACTCCATGGGGATCCTCAAGTCCTTAAAAAAAAGTTAATCCTCGTGTTAGTGTTGTGGCTTCAGACTCTGGGCTCTTCAGTGAGGACAGGCTAAACTCTTTCCCCACCCAAAGGAAAACAAAGATGTGGCAATTCTCCGCAAAGAATTAACAGAATACTAGCTGGACGTACAGTGAAAAGGTTCTTTGTCTTGAAAGGCATAAATGCATCTTTCTGCACAAGAGATGATTGTGTTAACTGGAGCACTGCTTATTCTGTTACGCCGTATATTGCCTCAGGACTTCAAGCAACCATGAGATGGCAAGGCTACATGCCAATTTATTAAGTTACTTCAGGAGAATGATGCTCAGGCCAGGATTTCAAACTTCTAAATCTTTCCTTATAGGAAATTAATGTAGATGCAGGATGACTTCGAGTACAGCAGCAGAATGAAGATAAAGTACTCAGTCTGTGCACATTATCTTCTTCTACTTTAGACTCAGGTAGCTGTTCCACTGAGAGATGACACATTCCACCTACAGTGTAAAAACACCTAAACACTCGTCTGTAATAGCTTTAAGTTTTATCATGTATAATATTCATAAATTAGCCAGGCAAATATTTGCTTAGTAGCAACGTGGGGCCACTGACTTCCCAAGATCCCCCAGTTCACCCTTGTGAAAGCAGTGAGATTAATATACTCCACAGTCCGTGGAGCAAACAACATCAGAACAAATCCTCTCGGGAAAACTAGGCAGGAAGATATTGTATTTATAGAAACGGGAGTTTAAGTCACTTGTTTCATTTTTTTAACTGCTCATTATTTACACCGGTACCAGCAATGGTGGAATGGCTGCTGAGGAGACCACGAAAAAAGAAAAGTTTCGACCACAGTGTTGTCAACACGCAGCTGGGAATTCACATACCTCCTCCCTGGTCCTGCAGTGAGTAGCAATAGCACAGCAAAGCTGTGTCCCCAAAATGCTGCTGATTTACATGAAACTGCCAGAAATTAAGACTGTTTTCATTGGCCAAACCAAACACAGTGGGGGCACTGATGGATTAAAAAAAGAAATGCTTATTACTGAGCTACAAAAATACTGCAGCAATAGGAAAATGAGAATATTATGTTTAATCACCTGTCTTCCTGAAGGAAGTAAAAATGTTTTGCGTACAAGCCTTACTCAGAGACATAACAATTCACAGAATTAAAAACATGACATATTTTTCTGTCTAATTCTTTTCTAGGTACTTGAAGCGCATTTCTGTTTGCGCTACAACCACACAATGCTGATACAACAAAGAGCCTGTCAGCCCTGTAAATCATATTTTTAAGTTCCAGTGAGACATGATTATGTGTTGTTCAGGTTACATGTGGGTTCTTCTTGACAGTGTGAAAGCTGGCGGTCCTCTAGCCAGGCAAGGAAATTATAATTTCCCCATGTATCAACGCTTAGGCGGCTCCTAAAAATCTAACTTTAGCTTGGCATATCAGTTGTGAGAAATCTGCAAATCCTTTGTGATTTGACAGTTTCCAGCATTGTTTTCACCGTGAATCTCCTTGCAAAACCGGGGCTGGAAAAAAAAAAAATCACATCCCTCGGTCACAACCTGCACAGCCCAACCGAGCACTTCCCAGCGCAAGCACTGGGTCACAGCAGCAGATGCAGGAGCTCCCTGCTTAGCTCGCACCCAACAAGGAAGAAGAGATTAACGCTAAACAGTCTGTGCTTCTTATTTTTCCCCCCTTTGTAAGCTGTTACAAACCCCACGTTTCACTCCATTCTGTTCCAGGTTAAGCAAGACTGCAGGGTTGGGCAAACGTTTCCCCGCTAAATTTACATGAGGGAAGGGAAATACCTACCGCCTTACACAGTTATTCTCAATCAGTGTCCCGGGGGTATAAACTATACCGGTTCTACCTAGCTGAATGCTTATTTGCATTCAAGTCAGGACTGTGATGCAAAGCATCAACAACAGAGTTCTAATTATAATTATGTAAAAATATTACCCCACTCCTAACTATCAAAGATCATAAAAGAAAAGAGAACTGTGGACGCGCACAGTAACTCCCTCTTCTCCACCTCCAGGAAAGGCAGAAAGCTGACTACGAGCTTTGTATTTTGAAATACTCTCCATTTGCCTCCTCTTCGGGGACACTTACAGAGAAAACAAAATTACCTACAGCTTCTAAGTTGGTAACGGATCTGGTCTGCAAACATGTCTCAGCATAAGGCCTCAGGTCACCGCCCTAAATTTCTTTGTATCTCTAGCCTTGAGCAAGTTCAACTTGTTTACTAAAACTGGCTCAACAAAAAAACCAAACCTACAACCAAAAAAAAAAAAAAACAAAACCAAACCAAGCCACAATAAAACAAAAATAGTGCCCGAAATCTGTAGAGGAATATTCTCCAAGGGCAAAGAGGAACCGGCAGTATTAGTTGAAAACTAGATTCCCCTCTGCGCTTCTGGGAGAAGAAAAGAAAAGAAAAAAAAAAGAAGAAAAGAAGAATCACCTTATGATATCCTGGCAAATGGAAGTTTTCCACCCCCTAAGTAAGAGGCCATTTTCCTAATTTATCACAAAGTCACGGAAATCCCACCACAAGCAGGGCCCAAAGGCAGTTTGGGCTCAAGAAAGATCCATCTGTTCTTTATTTTTTTACCCCATAGGCGCCACAGCCATCACTCAATGCTGCAAATAAACTGATGATGAGAAGTAGGCAATAGGAAGCTACCAGCTGGAACCGAATAAATATTTACAGATGTCCCAACATACCCAGCAAAAAGCCTACAAAAGTTGAATGTAGGCAAGCCAGTGGGATCTGACCACAGTGAGAAAGACTCTTACAAAGAATTTTTGGCATTATCAATGAGTGCAGGGGCATCTCAACCCAAATGTGCACGTGAAGTACACCTACAGCCAGCAACGGAGGTTGCTGTCCCCCCCCAGCCTCTCCTCTCTCTCACCCAGATGTACTCCAGAACGTGAGACCCGCTGCTGTCTACAAACAGCTCACAGATGGTGCTAAACCCCTCAGCCAGATTGTAAAGAAACCCAAACCCAGCACCATAATTCAATCCAGCTGCAAGCTCAGAGAGGCACCCAGCCCATCATCTGTGATCCAGCCTGTGCTCTGCTCCGTTGAGCGCTTGGGGGCACCGACAGGGTTGGCCCACAGCCCTACCACAGAACGAGTGGTAAAACATCACCCAAAATAAGAGAGAACATCTTACGCAGAAGAAGAAAGAGAGAGGCCGTCACATTCTTGCATGTGGGAGATGCCTGCATCTTAAAAACTAAGCCTCTTTTGATTAGAGCTTGGCAGAAAAGCATAAAAATCAAAGAGGAGGGAATTATTCTTACTAGGTAACGTAAAAAATATTTACCCAGTAGTTCCTAACAGTTCATCCCCATCGAGATTTCCTCCTTTTCTTTAAGCGCATGTGCAGCCCCTCTTACTTCTGTTATCATCTTAGAAAAGGGGTGGTGAAAAAGAACCACTTGAACTGCCCTGGATGAGGTCCAGCCTCCAGGGCACTAACTCTGAAAGGGAGCTCTTACCTGCATGGTGCTTCAGAAGGAAGCAATGCCTCGGCAGGGCGCAGGACACCAGCTGGAAGTCACCGGAGCTTACGCCTGCCTGCTCTTAAAGCATGGGGAAGATAAAGTGATTCTTCCAGAGCAGGTGCAGACCGTGCCCATCCAGCCCCTGCGCGTGATCAGATGGATGTCCGTGCATCGTGCTCAGCTCCTGGGGCGTCCCCTTCCCACGGCCACCGCATCGACAGAGGGAGAGCTGTTCCACCAGAGCCCAACAGCTCGGGCCGGCGCCTCCATCGCTGCCTCCCCGCACCCGGGAAGCTTCAGAGCAGCATCTCCAGCCGCTCACTCGACGCATGGAGGGAGAAGGAAGGTGTGAGCAAATGGGATGCAGCAAAGGGGGACAGAGACAGAGTGAGGAACTACTTTTTCCTAGTACACCAGAGATGATGTTTTATTGGAGTTCACAGACTTAACGCATTTCAAGAGGACTACTAGAAAGTTAAATGAAGTGTACACACCTAACTCAAGTCCCAGATGGGATATATAGTGCCCGGTTACCATAGCAACTTCCCTTTCAAGTGCCAGGACAAGTCAGATTTCTGATGCTCTACACTACTGCACTTGTGGGAACAAAACGGACAAGATTTGATACATCGTTATTTCAAGTGCCTGAAAAAAACAAAGCAAAATCAATAAAATTATTCCATTTTAGACAAGGAAACCACTTTTTTTTTTTTTTCCAGGAGGTCAAGAGAAAGCCCTATGCACAATAGATACTCAAAAGCGAGAGCCCAATGAGTTGTGGAAAAAAATTCATCAGGGAGAACAGGATGGTCTACAGCACACCTCCGTTAAATGAAAGTACATCCTTTTAAAGTGTTATTTAGCATAAGAGTTGTAAAAATGTGTAATGCCTAGTGCAATACCTCAAGGGCTGTTCAGGTAAGACCTTTCTTTAAGATCAGGTCAACTACTTCATACAGGAAACATGACTTGACTTGAAAGAGATCCCTCATTCAGTAATTAATGTTAGTGCTTTAATAAGGGAATATTTCAGTTTTAATCTGAGCCAAAGTCTCCCCTCTGTGTTACAGAAATGAATTTTGTTATTGGAAGTAGCATTCTCTTCCAAATCAGTGAGCTGCAGACTAGTTGCCACAATGAAAATAGCTTGCCTTATAAGCATTTCTGAAAATGCCCAGCTTGGTTATTTATACTGTGCCTTTTGGAAACTCCTCATACATTTTTTCAACTGATTCATCATTTCCTTTTATTCAATGTTCAAACCTGATGCGAAGGGATTCCATTAATTGTTCAGAAGCATCCTCATTTTACCGATGGATGAAACTTTATAGTGTTCTTCTAAATAGGGTTGCAATACTGAAGTGTAGCACCAGCAAAAAAGCTAGCAAAGTTTGCCTTCCTTTGGGACAAATGGGAAAAAATTATATCTAGTTATTACCACAGAGGAAAAAAAAGCTGATATTCCTGTAAACTATGACTCACTGAGCTTTTTGGTTTTGTTTTTAATTTATTTTTAAAGGAATCTTAACAGCCTTTTTTTTTTTCTTCAGGACATTTAAGGGTTGCAAAACTTCCTTTTCCTCTCAATATTATTATCTATCAAGAGAAGAAAGAGCCTCCAAGCTGTTGCATCGGAGGTTGGCAGAACTGTAAACTTATCTTAAAAAGGCTAGTAGTTGAGCAGACGGTCACACCTCTTAGTTTGTTACAGAGAAATAAATCGGTTCTTGAGAGGTTGTATGGAACTCACAAATCCATTAGTAACATCTACTCTCTCTTAACCATTCCCATACCCTTGAAAGTCACTTTTGCACTCTCTATCAGCCATCATCTTCAGACAAGATCATTGTATTACTGCTGCAGTCCTAACTCTAAGTAGGGGAAGGGAAAAAGGTTAAAACAAGATTTATTTATACCTGTATCATTTCAGTTCTCTTTACCAACGGACTAGGTAAGCATTTCAGAGTGTATGTTCTCTGTAGGTTGCAGAGATGTTAACCAGTGACGTAACTGCATGACAGCATCAGAATTAAGACACATCTACGAAGGGAGGAGAAGAGAAGGGAGGAGAAGAGAAGGGAGGAGAAGAGAAGGGAGGAGAAGAGAAGGGAGGAGAAGAGAAGGGAGGAGAAGAGAAGGGAGGAGAAGAGAAGGGAGGAGAAGAGAAGGGAGGAGAAGAGAAGGGAGGAGA
>VUYV01000094.1:2289792-2370051 GCA_008711295.1 Anarhynchus alexandrinus | reverse complement strand
AGAGAAGGGAGGAGAAGAAAAGGGAGGAAAAGAAAAGGGAGGAGAAGAGAAGGGAGGAGAGAAATTGAAAAAAAAAAAAAATCACACTTTGTCAGGTCAGTTTTACAGTTTCTGAAATGCCAGTTGTTCATTTTAGCACACCGCTAGTCTCAAATGATGAAGGTGCTGTCAATCAAAACACTCCTATTACAAGCGGGCTCTGGGCTTGTATTTAGGCATGCGACTGAGGGAAGAGGTAGGGGAAAATAATCTCTGTTCAGGGAATATATTTAGACATAATAGACTGGAAGAATAATGAAGAAATTAAAATATATGGGTTTGCACATTATGGCTTTTCAAGAAGAGCAGTGGCAGAGTTATGGTAAGGGCTGGTTACAGCTCAAGTTGCCCGGGGACTCCTTTTGTCTCTTGCTGCTCTTCCAGCTCACAGCCCTTTCAAGATGAGAAAAGTGACCGTGTGCCAGCGGTGCTCATGTGTCCTGACTGCTTCAGGACCTTTAAAGATAGATGGAGGGTCGTGGCCTTCCTTCTCCAGGTCTGTATTTTTAAGACTCATTTTGCATACCTTCCGTGTGTGTGTGGACTCTCAAGAGCCATTACAGAGGCTCAACTTTCAGTCAGAGCTTTGCATCTGCCCTCTTAAAAATCTAATTTCTTGAATGCTCATGGGCCCCTCCCCAAAATGAGTATTCCCAACTTAGGCTTCTCTTGAGAGCAAAACTTAGAGCCTTCCATGGCATAATCTTCAGCTAAAGCACTGTATCCTTCTATTAAACTTTCATCTTAAAACACAGTATTTTCTTGAATTGTCCAAAAATGCCACAACCTGCTTTGAGCAAAGCACCCAACACCTCTTCGAGCTGCAACGCAGCTTTCATCCCTAATTGTCCAAGCTCTCACAACTATCCTCACCTCTTCCTTTACTCTTGGGAACAACACTTGAATTTGAATGCCGGTGCCTCATGTTTCATCCCTGTTAGATGAACCAGCATATCCATTTCCAGCACTAATAAGTTTAAATGAGTAGTGACAGTTTCCAGTCATGCAGAAACATAGGCAGACTCAGATGTCATTCTCAAAATGGTAACTGATTTGAGAGCGAGCATCACAGTCAAATTGCCAAAATAGATATCTGTTTTTAAATGACTCCCTGAAATCCAGGGCAGATCAAAGGGCCTGATAGCAAAAGGATTATTAGGAAAAAAAAACAAAAACAAAACACCATATTTAATATGTTAGCTAACGTGTTAGAATCCCCAAGAAGATAAAGGAATTTTAGTTTCAAACAGAAGTACTTGCCTTTGTGAGAAAAGACAACTTATTATTAATTCAAGATCAAAATCGTGGTACTGGAGGTGAGCCAGTTTATTGTTTTCACAAGACTTAGCAGACTGAACTCGAGATAACAGAAGAATCCCAGGGCTTTGCAAAAGAGGGGTAAAAGCTACAAGCTCTGGTTTCCCAAGCAGCAGCACTGCCGTTCCCCGCTCCACACCTCTGTTTGCTACCGCTGCCATAGCCCCACCTGCTATCGTGGCTGGGGATTTAATTTTCCAGGGTCGTTGGGACAGTCATTTTGGTCTTCACTGTCTGGTAGCTAACAATACAGGTCTGCAGCCAGCGCAAAAGGTCTGGAGACTGTAAAAATATATGGAAACACACCCAGTTTGTTTGGCTCCATCCATAAAGTGGATGCTACGAAAGCCACAGGGTTCATAAGCAAGAAAATTTGTGGTGTACTTCCCTGTTAACCTTTACAGGGTTAAGTCTAGATAGAGAAAGAATTGACTGAAAACACATAGAAGTGTCTCATGGCAAAGGATCCTGGAGGCTCTCCTAACTCTCAACAGTCACATACAGAAGTTTTTGCAGAGGTGAGATGATCCCCCGTACATTCCCACCAGCCCATTCTACTCATTCCCCAGTCAACAGCCCCCACTTCTTCATCTTCACATCACTTACCACTCCTGGCACACCTACCTCTACAGTGCCAATACTGAAATCACGACAGCTGATTCTTCTGCCTAGCAAGCAACTGGAAATTGTGATGATTTCAACGGAGAAGAGCCTTAGACAAGTTTGTGGTAAAACTTGCTTAATTTTGTTTGAGGCAATACTGAATAGTAAAACTGAGGATGAGCTGCCATATTTCACTCATTAGCTTCAGAAATTCTAAATAGGCAACCTCGCATGCAAGAGATCGTAAAACGAACAGCCCCAAACCCAAAATTTTAAACCTCATGTTTATTTCACCAGGGTGCAGGAAGTGCCCAAAATACATTAGCTATCATTAAGTACCCACATCAGTCTCTGAATTTCCATCCCTCGTCTAAAACATACAGCTGAACAGAGTAAAATCAGAATCAACCTATACGAAACTAATTAAAAATCAGAATCGACCTACACGAAAAAATGTATTGCAGCACTTTTGGCCACTCTTTACTATATAGTCTAAAGATGGTAGCATTTTAAGACTTCTTTGTAGTTCATACCCCAGTGACATACCAGTGAAGTGGAATAATTCCTGAGGACTGCAGAAGAATATTAAGGAACATTTAAGAGAGACAAGGGAGACCATTAGACAGTTTTAGACTCTCTCTCTGTCTTAAATAAAGCCCTTTCGTCTCAGATAAACAGAGGGGGTTTCTTGGTTTATTTGCTTTTATGTCTGGACTTAGACATTGCCCAGCAGAGCTTTCAGGAAAACATAATGCTTGTTTAAAATAGTACACACTTCAAACAAAAGATGTGTCTCACACTAAGATGAATACCCCAAAAAAACCCCCAAGAATGGTGACAAATTCTTTTAAATTGTTTCCAAATGATCTAAGTTTCTATTAATAAAACAAGCACACAAATTTTCTTGGGGTTTGTTTTGGGTTTTTGTTGCGGGTGGTTGTTTTTTTAATTTGAGATTTTGGGCCTCAATCTCACAAGCATTTAAGTTAAACAACAGGCAGACAGACAACTTGTCCCACTACTATCAGTGGAACAAATAAGTATTTATAGATCAAGACTTTGATCCTGAATCAACCCTCTCCCCCACAGTTGAGGGCAACTCCTTCATGAACACTGCTACCCAGCTCTATCAGTGAACGTTTTCAACGGGGCTGAAGAATACCTTCAAACTGGTCAAGGTAGGTCTTAGGCAATTCTCAGTAAGTTTTGAAACAAAAGATTTCTCTTCGCTACATCCAGTGACGGGGGAGAAGACTTTTTTTGCTAAGCCACAACTGTTTGAGTACTACAGTGCACCAGAGCCTACGCTCCATCAGATTCACAGTACACCAACTCTATCAGTGTCTGGAACATATCATCTGCTGAAGACATATGTACATTACCAGATGTGGTCTTCCTAGGGAAGACACCAGATCTAGATGAAAACAAAACACACAGCTGTTGTAAAATTGCAAAGAAACTGAAAAACTATCTGCACAGAATACGTACACATCCTGTCTTAAAGGCATAAATGAGGAAAAAGCAAGAGAGGGCAAAAGCCTTGCCTTTTTTTTTCAGCCAGAGCAATGACTCTGTACATTTCTAGAAGCTCTAGGGGAAATACATGTCCAGAGTGGAGAGTGCACATTTAGACTGAGAATGCTAATCACATACAGTTTCTAATCAGTGAGTGCAACACCACCATCCCAATGCCTATGAAAAGAAAAGTTTCTGTACAACAAAAATGACCTCAAGCTCCAGATCGGCATAATTTTTAAGGTCAGTTGATCCCTGAAGGGATCACAGGGTAAGAATGGGGAAATATCCGGAGGACTCCGTTATTTTATGTCATCATGGCAACAACACTGCCTCAGAGCATTTCCTCATTACTGGAAGCAAGAGTCCCATGTAGGGAAGGCATGCAGGGAGCACATAAAGAGCAAGGTCATCTGTAAAATTACTATGCCCTTTTCTTCACGTCCTAAAGAAGTCACTGCACTAAAGCTCTGTGAGAGAGGTTTTATGACCAAGGAGAACTTGCATCCCTTGTGACACATTCCCACACAGTCCTGTGGATTCAATTTACTAAATTGCCTGAAGTGGCATCTACAAATCTTGTTCAGTAGCAGCCCTAAGGGAGACACGGTCATGGAGCAAAAGTGTTATTGCTGGCGTTGTTGGGAGTACCAGCACAGCATGCATCTGGACATCCCAGTCGCTGTACAACACCATCTCCATCGTCTAGGAGGTAGGAAGGCCCTGAGTCTCTCAAATGTCAAGGTGAACCTACATAAGAACCTCTCCAACACTTCCATGGATTTCTCCCGCAGGGTAATACAGACTTTAACTCTTAGAAACTGTTTTGCAACCAAGTGTCTCAGTCTGCTATGTGAGCCAAAAACAATTATGCAGAGAAGTATATAGTGGTTCAGAAAGTGATCTGAGTTTACACAATTTATACAGTGAAGCATGAAGAGAAAGACGTACAGACTCCAGGATTATCTGCTTTTAGCCTATGAGGTTTTGGAGGAAAAGGTCTACATGCAGAGGAGGAAATCTGTACTGCATTTGCTATGTGCCAAAACTATATATAAAACCAAACAACAGTATCTAGAGGGTCGCACCACACAATTTAAACACAGAACCACTAAATATTCACTAATGAACTTGGTGAAAAAATGCCAATGTTTGCCAGAGGCAGGCAGTTTAAATTATTGTGTCTATCATGGACAGAGAGGAAGGACAAGAAATCTTGGTTTATATTTTTCTACCAGAAATAGAAGGGCAGAAACTCTCCTCCTTCATACACTCTGGAGGTCAAACTAGATGATGTAATGATCCCTCGTGGCTTTAAACAGGTTTTATAGATTATCTGACTTAAAAATAGACACAATGTTTAAATAATAAAATTCTCTTGAAATTGAATGCCTAATACAACAAGCCCCCAGTCACTGGCTAAGATCTGGAGGAGCTATGACCACACGAATATTTGTAATAAACCAAAGCGAAAAATGTTAGGTAGATATTCTGAAATTGAAATTTTATCCCACTGACTCTATCCGCCTGAAAAGCAAGTGACTGTCTGTACTTGTACTGTCTTCTATATAGTCTGTATATAGTCTATATAGTCTTCTATACCTGTACTGTCTTCTATATAGTCTGCTTTAGCTAGGTGCAGGTCTCCAGAAAAACGTGCAGACGGAAGACACGTCAACGGTGCAGACACCATACCCAGGCTGGGGTACCGGACCCAGTCTAGCCATGGCAGCAAGGACCTCTGTCCTCAGCCAAGAGTCATGGAGCCCACCGTGTCCCATGCAACTGTAGCCTGCTTTTGGTACTGGGCGAGTACAATTAAAACCGGCTTGGATACGCCTGTGCTGTCCTGACATCTCTGCTGTAGGCACTTCTCTGAATAACTTAATTCAAAGCCTGTTACCATACAATAATTGCCAGAGGTCACACCGTCATGGTTCAGATGAGGACCTGAATTCATTAAGTGAACCAATATACGCGTTGCTTTTCTGCTCCCTTTTCAAGTAGGAGGCCAAAGGAGGAAGTACAGGAGAAGCGTTGCCACCTTGTCAATGGAGTTGCTTCTTGTCAGCTACGCCATTGTTTAACTTGTCACAAGCACAAGCAAAACAATACAACACAGCAAACCTCACCAACTTGTATGAAGTGCCTGGAAGTCCACTGGAAGTCAGTTAATTTCGCGAGCCAGTGAGTACACAAACAATAGGAATCAGATTACTTTGCTCATATGTTTTGGCAACAGCAATTTTGTTTTATTTGTTATGATAATTCACAAAGCACCAGCACCATCATAGAGTGTAGAATCTCTTATAAAAATAATTACAGTCTAGTAATGCAAGATCTCATTGAAGCAAACCATTAATTCCTTGACAGTTAGAGAACAAGCCAAATACTTTGTGCAAATGAGGGATTAGCAAGGTTTCAACACATGCATTTCCTTGCACTTAAAATGTGCAAGGAGCCAACCTTATTAAAACAGCATTTCGTATTATACTTTAAAATGATGGCCCCTCAGGCAGATTTTCTGTACTTCAAAAGATAGCTATTATACTACTATATGTTACAGTCTAGGATAACAGAACAAGAAATTCCTATCAAATTGCTGTACTGCTGTATGCAGGGAGCATTAAGTAGTTGCTCTTTCCTACAGCCCTCAAGAAAACCCAGACTTTTATTCAAAATGAGGTGTCACCAGTCTCACTCAATAAAGGGAGAACAGCTTTAATACAACACTACGAATTGTCTTCCACTTTGCTACTGAAAAATATTTTGAGCAGCTAAAGCAACATTTTCTGAGCCTGCCACCCAACATTTAGGACATCTCCATATGGGCCTCAGGGTTATATTGCCTACCTTGGCGTGTTTAAACTGCTTCTGTTTCTATGCAGAAGGACTTTGTGGTTGTACATTTTATGGCTGTTTTTAAGATAGGATTTCCCTAAAATTAAAAAAAGAAAAAAAGAAGGCTGGTGCCTTTTCTTCTTGCTGTTTAGTGATGTTCAAAGTCATCTAAAAANAGGCACCAGCCTTCTTTTTTTCTTCTTGCTGTTTAGTGATGTTCAAAGTAATCTAAAAATTTGCTTACACATGATCATAAAGGACTGAGTCAGTTCCCTGCTTTGCATCATTTCTGTTTTAGAAGTCCTTGCAGTGCAGCCACTATGAAATCATGCCGCCCGTGATCCAGATTTGTGCAATCTCTCTAACGTGTTAACTGATTCTCGTCTTCATAATTAGAACTGGTCCAGAAGCTATTAGGAAACATCCCTAGCAATTTAAATAAGCATTACACTAGATATTAATATAAAATCACTTGTTATAGGCAGTCGGACAGCCTGACTTGGTAAGCTAGAACCCCCTAAAAATATCTAACAATATTTAAATCGAGAAATATTCAAATAACAAGAAATTAAGAATGCTGAAAGAACTCACAGAAGGTGTTGAGACTACCAAACTTTTCCATCTTATCTCAGATGTTTACAGTAAAAAGAACAGAGAAGTTTTCTTCAAAGCACAATTACTATCAATCCTCTCCAACACTCCAGCAGCACAACATTCTTCTTATAATGTGACCAAGTAACCCCCTCAGATCCTCAGGAGACGTTAGCAAAATAATTGTTCCCCTTCAGTGTTCCTTTGTTATGACTTTAATTTTTTTCTTACCCTTATTACTTCAGACAGAAATTACTTGGAGATACTATCATCAATTTGCCAAAGCAGAATTCCCCTGCATTTATTTTCTTTTAGGTTAAAGTTTTACAATTACACTGTATATTAGAGCTAGGTGTAATGATTTTCTACTTGGCTAAAACTGCTTGGCCCACTAAGTCGTCAGTTTAATTTTTCCCCTTCTCTCATTTTGCTAACTAGAAGAGAAATGAACCTACCTTCAAGCCTGTTGGAATCAATCTTCTTTTCTTTTTCCTCACAATTTATAAGGCAAAGGCTTAAAAAGTGTTCATATCCTCTTTTAACAAGCTGGTTATGCGAGATAAGCACAAGAACATTAATAAAAATAGCTCAGCATTAAGTCATGGATGTTTTACAAAAGTAGACCCAAAAAAAAAAATCCTAAAGGCTAATTGTGATTTATACCACGTCTCTTTTCCTATACTACCAATTATCAATCATCTCTAAAAGATCCCTTCTTTTACATGCCAATGTCACAAATGCAACTGCTGCCAGCTCATTTCTAACCAGCTGAGACACTGCATGACACAGACCATCCCCCGGTTTGCCCTGTGACTTGGAAATGCTGGCATACTGCAGAAGAAGAGGTTTTATTCTTTTCCAGTTACGGACTTTTTTTATTTTATTTTATTTTTTTTAAAAAAGTCCTTCACAAAGATTTCATAGCTGGAAGCACAGCTTCCCTCATCCCAGCTCTCCCACACACTGCACCTCGGCATGGTCTGCACCATTGCTGTTACCACCACCTCAGTGCCCCCAGTGTTCACAAAAACTAACCTGTATCTCAAAACAACAAGAATACAACCACCAGCACTGAAACTTTTATTGCCGCAATTACAATGAAGCAGCTGGTGGTAATAATAATAACAATACTTAGCATCTATATGGTGGTTTATATCTTCAAAAGCCTGTATAAACATTTGCTAAGTAAGTCTCACAGAACTCCTGAGAGACAGATACATTTTCTGTTTTATAAATAGGAAAACTGAGGCAAAGAGACAAAACAGCTGTCTCCAAAATCAAGATCTTTAGATGATTTAAAAAAAAAAAAAAGGGAATGGAAATCTCTTTGGACAATAAGAACATTCAGAGTTATAAAAGCACAGCTTAAAATACTCAAAGACTCCGATGGGACATAGACTCTCATGCTCTGAGCATCCACCCCCTCCAAAAAAAGTCAGCAAACGCTTTCCCCGGGAAGGCGTACTTCACCGCTGCCCACTGCTCTAAGCCACTCGCCACTGTGGAGCACTAAAATGGTGGACTACAAAGGCCAGTGGGACCATCTCATCTTCTAAACCCCCAACCTGGAAGCCCAAGCCCCTCTGAAGAAATCAAACCGTTGATAAGCTGCACAAAACTTCAATGGGTCACCACCAAGACTGGGCCTCAACAGAACTTGCTTCTCCTGCAGGACTGTATTCTGCTCTGTCACTATTTAAGAAACATATGAATGTTTCTTTTTCTTGCATGTCAACATTTAGCTTTAATATAAAAAGTGAGAAAAACTGTAAATTCTAAGTAGAAAAGAACAAATGCCACCACGTATTGAAGGCACTTCTGAGAATATCTCACATTCATATTCAGCAAGACATTGACTGAACAGACTTTTTTGTGTGTATTAGACACCTCACTCACATAGGGAAAACAAATGCCCACACACACTCTAACACCTCCTATTCAGGTCTTAAGCTCTAGAACTGCTTGAAGGGAGCTGAAAGTTATTGCCTAGACAAAATACACGGTGTTGAACCTTTAGATAAGGCATTACTTTTAAAGCTCCATCCCACAAAGACGTGACTACCCATGTAATTTCACATATGATATGTCCCACTAAGATCAATGGATCTGAAATGCATTTCAGAAGACACTGGAATAAAGACTGATGACACAAAAGGGGGAAAAGAGTTGGTTTGTGAGCAGGAAAAAGCTTTACCGCAAGAAGTGACGCAAAGTGCATTCTGCGAAGCTGGACACGGAGCACTATGTGCAACCAAAGAGTGAAGTAAAACAAAAAGGGTAGGGGAAACTTGGGGGATCAACAGAGAAAGCAGAAAGAAAAAAGAATGAGGAAACCAAAGGTATATCACAACTCAAGAGCAGGATGGACCAGAATATGGCAGATAGTGGAGAAACACAGCTTGGGTAAGTGGAGAAGGAAGAAAAACACGAAGAGCTCACCCAAGGGCCAGGTTGAGCAGGGAGAAGAACTGAGCCCAAAGCTGAAGGTAAGGTTCAAAATGCAGCAGTGCTTTCGCCCAGAAGGAGCCATGAGAAGGGAAACAGTGACTGCAACAGAGAAGCTGTGTTTGTTTCTCGGCAGTTGGTAGGACATTCGTCACACGGGGGTGATTTACCTAATTGACACTAAGGTACAAACTCCAGATTCCTCGCTCTGTCCTGCCCTCTGTACATGAGATAGCACTAAGGGGCTAATTACCAGTTAGCCCGGATTTATTAGCCATAACAGCTAAAATAGGAAAAGACTTCACCCTCCTACCTCCCAGCCCTCTGCCCTCACCCCGAGACAATTCTTGATCCTTAAATACAGGAAAAGAAGGAAACAGAAGAGATGAAACATTACACCAAGGTTGCGAGAGCATGGGAAGAATTGCGAAGCAATAAATAATGCTAGAAGTGGAGAAGAGAGTAAGTAATTCCACTTTGGGAAAAGTGAGCCTGAGACGACACTGAAGAGCAAGAAGAAAAATATGTATTTAAATACACAGCCTGACACCCAATTCTGAATGTGAAACGTAGATGTGTATTTATATCTCCAACTGAAGGCAGTATAATGCACTCACTGGCTTCTCAAGACACATTGTGCGAAGCCGAAAATCACTTTAAAGGCACGTCTATAAATGGCTGACTTTTCCATGCCATTTTAAAAATGGCGTGGAAGATCATCACGCTGAATTTTATTACAATTTGAGATCACAAACTCCTCATGATGTAACTCAATTTCATTGCGCAGTCCTTGCCGTATCATTGTCATACGCACTTAGTTACAGTGAAGAACTCAACATGCAGGACAAATGTCTCACTTTTTGTACAAAGGTCTCACATTCACATACTCTGAGTAATAGAACTGCACATTCGAAATATTTTTATGATGTACACTGGGATTCCCACAGGCACTGAACTCCTAACGAATCCCTCCATCAATCAGATAGGTATCTGAAACACCAAGTGTTAAATTCCTTCAGGATTAGAAAAAGCAAGCTTTCTCAAGGCTAATTACTCCAAATTATATTTTAGACTGGAAACAAAGAGATCTTTGAGTCAGGAAATAGAGAAGACAACACCTCAGACACACTGTGGAAGCAAGCAAAAAGAGCAGCGGCATCGGAAGAAGGAAGGGTACATCAGAACGAAGAGCAGAGCCCTCAATCCTCATGAAAGGAGCATTCAGAGGGCTGAATTAACATTAAGCCCTCTCAACCACCCCAGAATGAAAGAAAGTGCTCATTAACCAAAGTTCACATTTCAGGTGAAAGACAAATCGCTAGGAGCATTAAGCGAACAAATCACAGTAATATCAAATTCTACCCAAAGCTAACACATTGATCAAATTGGGATAATCTTGTACCTCACCAGGCATCTGTAAGTACTGAAGAGCAAATGGACTTCTGCAATCTCAGGTATTACTCATGTTTTTTAGATCAAGTTTGATGCAGCTGATTTGGGGGGAGGGGGGCACATTAAATATTGTTTCCCTTTCCCTTTCCTAATGGGTCTGGACCTATACTAATGAACAGCAAAAAGGTACTGCTAACATCTGCCTTTCAGCTTCTCTTTGCACTTGAGCCAATTTCTGGAAGGTGAGGGGGAGGAGAAGGGAGCACTGATGGGAGAAGCAGCAAGCCGAGCGCCTGCTTTTCTACTTGGTCGAATCCTTAAAAACGCTTTTACATGCAGGAGCAGAAATCAAAGTAATACACACAAATCCCCATGAGTCATCCCTTTATTTTGCAGTTACCAGCCTTCCTGAGGACATTAAGGCTCGCAGCGATGCTTTTGCAGCAGGTTAAGCTGGAAGCATCCAGGAGCTTCAGCAAATTCCAGCCCCCGGCCCCAAGAACCAGCTGTGGCAGCTTCACAGTTAAGTCAGCTGAATGCAGCTCCTCTACGCTCATGGAGGACTTGAAAGAAGTCAGACGTTCCCTTACCTGCACTGGTAATCTATAAAATCCAGAAAATCCATAAGCGGTAACATTTTGGATTATTAAAAGATAAATCCCTGATCTCACGTAAAACCAATGCATTCTTGAAAAGACAAAAAATTAAAAAACAGGTTATCTGCACAAAACCTACTTCAAGTTACATAACATCCGTAACACCTACCCTCACTCAACAGATACCATTTTAAGAATGGTGAGTTTTTTCTAATAATTCTGTTGAAATATTCAAAGGTTTCACAGTATTACA
The DNA here is from genome assembly GCA_008711295.1 of Anarhynchus alexandrinus. Lineage (NCBI taxonomy): Eukaryota > Metazoa > Chordata > Aves > Charadriiformes > Charadriidae > Anarhynchus > Anarhynchus alexandrinus. Next base: position 2,358,459 of record VUYV01000094.1, on the reverse strand, counting down.
GGACAAGGCATTCATCATTTCACAACCCAGAGTTTTATATAGCTTTTTGGTGTTTTTTTTTTTCTTTGTAGTTTTATAGAGAACATCGCATTTTCCACAGCTGGTCAAAATGTCAACTTAAGCAAAGCTTGAAGAACAAAAGCGAGTAGAATCCCCTGTGACACCATCAGTAACGAAGAGGCCTGTTATGCCTCAGAAAACTACACAAGAGAAAACCCCACAGAAATGGGTAACTTAAGGAGAGATGTACAAACTCCACGGGAAATACTAACCCTGCACCCTTGAAGCTAAACACATCTGCTAACTTTTTCTACTCAGCATGCATAATGTTGCTGAAGTCTATTCAGAAAAAGACAAAGGTAATAAATGCAAAGAAAGTAATTTGTAATTCGCTGTTTCCACTTTAGATCTCAACCCTGTGGAGGTTCACAGCCTCGGTAACTTTAATTACCTAGACAGTGGCATAGGGAGGGAAGGGAAGAAAGGACTAAAAGTGTGCAACTAGTAACATTCAAGGCCCTGAGTTGGCAAATATTTAAAAGTTTTACTAAAACTGACATTACAGGATAAAATCAAGTGCATGTGGTAGTGATCGCAGGCTCATGGTCACAGCTCAAAATGAAAACAGGTCCTCAAAAGCTAATGCTAACAACATTTAGCAACGTTTCCATTTGTAACTGACTCATTTTTAATCCCCCCAGAGTCCATGACATGCAATTAAAACAAAAAAAAAAACCCTCCCCACGAAACAGATGTGAAGGTTGCTTCTTCCCACATCATCATGGTCTTTCCAAGAAGGTTGTGACTAACCTCGCCAGGCAACAAGCAGAATCCTGTAGGATCTCAGAGTATTAAACGCTGTACAAGACCCCTCATCTTACCTTTCCATTTCAGTGAACGGAGAGCTGTGTTTTGTAAAGTTACGCAAACGCTTTTCTACACACACACAGAGCAAACAGTCTCACTGACTTAGATGAAACTTTGAATGACTTTATACCTAAGTTCATCGGTGGGCACAACAGGGAGAAACCCAGCAGTCGCTCAGGACCGCAGGAACAGCTGCAGTTCCCGGCAAAACGTAAAATTCAGATGACAGCGATCATCTAACTTGAGACCTAGGGTGGGAAACTGAAATTCCCAGGTATCAGGATTAAATCAAGACCTGTACGGAACTGTGGGAAATTCAGTGTGTTGGATGAATAAATCGATGGATGAATCAGATTCTAACTCTGGAGTCGAGATAAAATGGCAGCAGTTAACAGCCCTCTCTGAAAGCAAGAATTCTAGTTTCTGGTAATGCAAAGCATTTAACATTGGAAAAACATGAGAATGAGCACTGAAAACAACAAATTAGCATCCTAGTCATTTTTTTTGCCCCAATGTGAAAACTCAATATATAACTGCACTACTACTTTAGTTACCAATGGTACTTTTAGTGACTTACAGTTTTAGTGGGTATTGGGTAAGTATGGCCCTACTATGAGGGAAAAAGGTGTTTCAGCCATCATGCTGCTCTCTGTACCACAAAACAAATACTGAGGCTTCAAAGTCAGTTAAAAGCCATGTAGTGGCAAGCTGTTGATTAGCCTCCTTGGGAACCCAGCTCAGGGCTAGGATGATGAAAACTCCGAATCCCTATGGACAGAGAAGACACAGAACCAGATGCTGTTAAGTGAGAAAAGCACAAAGAAATCCTGGTTGCAAAGGAAGTGCGAGAAGCAAACCTATCCACATGCAGAAAACACACACACACACACACACACACACACAAGCAAACCACCTTCCCAGTTCTCTTTGAATGGAGATACAGGGATTGGGCCACACACACTGTACTGTAAGCGACACAGCTCCAAGGTGTTAAATGTCTTTTCTTTCTGGCCACAAGCCCCGCAGCAGAGAGAGAAGAGTCTGGAGGGGTCACAGACCAAAGGGCTCCATTTTTCTGGCTGGCACAGCTGAAAGCTGCATCTTCAAGAAAATCTCGTGCCTTTGACCAGTCATTCACCATTCGAGAAGACGGAGTGATGCAGGAATTGTAATTAGGATTATAAGAGCAACAAGTGCTAGACACTGAAATCAAAGTTAGCGAGCACTTTATTAGTGCAGTCTTCATTGTGTGGACTTGAAGACTTCTGTTATCTCACTGCAGTAACTGAAGAGAAAAGTTCTTATATATTTAATCTATTTTGACCCTCAGGGCACCAATTACTCGACTTCAGATGTTTAGATTGTAATAGGCTTTCACCCACAGGGGAAAAACATGCAGCAGTTAATGTGAGTGATTTGCCATTTACAGCTAGGCTATGGACAGAAAGAAAATCAATCATATTTCAGGAATTTAGTTGTCACCAAGTGCTAAACTTCTGTATTTTTTTCCATCTGGGCATCTCACAGCAGACGTAAGTATCTTTAGATCAATCTTGCACTCTCTATTAATTGCTATATATAACCCAGCACCTACACTATTGGGTGTTCTTGCTTGTGGGGTGTTACCTCCCTCCAATTAAACCTAATGGGATGCTCTGGCTGCTTTCAAAATTACACGCAATCAAAAACATTTACCCTGAGCTATGAGAAGGCATAATTCAATACTGCAGCCATTATGAGTATGTGACAATACAAGCCGCTTGGACAATACAAGTCCAGAGCCACTTACATTTCCACAGCCTCCCCCAGTAAAAGCCAGCAGCAGCCCCTACCCGCTTCCATGGAGCACAGTATCTCATTACCTGACGATACCCATATGCTAATAATGCTACACTCGCTGTGAACCGTGAATCAAGATGAGATATGCTGCATCTCCCTTACACCTTGGAAACCCTGTAAGCTCTTTGCAGTCCCCACAGCTCACCGAGGGGGAAACAACCAACCCATTACAGGTCTGGCCTAGGAGAGGACCACTTCTCAGAGGGCATGGGCTGCATTTCCATGGGTACTCCATGGAACGGAGACCCATCGCACAATGCTGATTCAGTATTTCCAGTTGCTAACAACAAAAATGGGCATTTTTATGTTCTCCCATGTAAGCAACTTTTGTAGCTGACATATAGACATTGCACAATCACAAACGAGAAGAAAGATGGTCAATAGGAAGGGAGGGGACCACATTTTTGATGATGAAGGAGAGGCACAATTAAAATATGATCTACGCTGCAAAGACACACAACATTCATCACTTGGTTATTTCAGCGGACACGACACAGAGCAGTAATACTTTTATCTTCAGTACTTCACATTAAGTAAACAAAGCAGACTCCACCAAAGGTCATACCGCTTCGTGTCTATAAGTCTGGGGGGGTACAAGACCCACGAGCCATGGCAAAGCACAGTTTCTGGGTGGGAGGCTTGATTCCCAAACAACATCCTTAAAAAAAACTTGTTCCACCCTTCTTCTATTGCCCGCTCCTAGCTGGCTTGAAACTAGGGTTTCATGGAAGCTGCGATGCCTCGCTTTCCATGGATACAACACAGACCTACTGAAGTTACAGGGGGGTCAGGAGCGCCTCAGATCATGCCACAAAATGCCACAAACCTGTTCTCCTCTGTGTGCCTGGGTCATCCTTCGTGCGCTGGCGCGATGGGTAAGGGAGTGCACGGCATGGCGGTGAGAGGGGCAGAGAGAGGAAGAACGCCAGGGAAAGTTAGCAGAGAGAGGGAAAGGGCTGACCAGCGGAGGAGAAGGAAGACAGCACTGAAGAAACACGGGCACGCAACAGGATTATCCCACCCGAAAGCTGCCCTTCGCCAGCTACCAGCGGTACACGCCACCTTCAAAAAAGCAAAATGCCACAACAAGGAAAGAAAGCCAAGTCACCTGGTAGAGGTGAGGCAGGAGGAGGAGGAGGAGGGCACAGGCACGGACGTTTCCCTTCCCGGGCAGCGGCGGGGATCCTCACCCGGCGGTGGGAGCCCGGCGGGCAAGGTGGGAGCAGGTGTGGCGGCGGCTCCCGGTACCGCAAGGGGGGACAAAAAAAATATACGTACGCCTATACATATACACACACACGTACACACGGAGAGAGAGAGCTACGCGTATACAGACCCACGGCGGCGGGGAAAGGCTGCAGCGGTACGCGCCGTCCTCAGCCGCCGCGGCAGAGCCGCGCACAGCCCGGGGAGGGGGTAGGGGGGGACCCGGGAGGGAGTTCTCCGGCGGCCCCTGCCCGAGAGGAGGCGGCGGCAGCAGCGCCCGCCCAGCCCGCGGCGGCGGGACCGGGGAAGGGGGGGAAGGAAGGATGGGGTTAATGCCCCGCAATTCGCCATGTTACGGAGCCGGGCGGCTGCCCCGGTGGCTTTGAGGGGACGCGGAACGGAAAGGGCGGGGAGGGGTGTCGGAGACCGGGGGGAAATCCCTCCCCGCCAGCCCCTTACCTTCCCGGGCGTCCTCCTCCTCCCGTGGCGGCGGCGGCCGGGCTCCGCGGTGGGAAGCTGGGGGGGGCGATGACCGGGGTTCCCCGCGGGCGCGGGGTCTCCGCTCGGCGCCGCCAACAAAGTGCCGGAGCGGCGCGGGGAGAGCGCCGGTCAGCGGGAGCAGCGGCCGAACCGGAGGGGAGCGGAGCGGAGCTCCCTCTGCCGGCCCGCCGCCCCGCCCCGGTCCCGGCCCCGCCGCCCCAGCACCAGCCCCTGCCCGCGGCCGGGGCGGGCCGGCAGCGCGGAACCCCCGCGGAACCCCCGCGGAGCCACACGCACCCCCATGCGGGCTGTGAGCGGGGCCGCGGGGGGTGCGGGGCCGCCGCGGCTCTGCTCCCGCTGCCCGGTGCGGTTTACGGGGGGTGGGGGGGGTCGCGAAATGCCAAGGTACTAAGAGCAGCTCCCCCGGAGCTGGGGTGAAATATGGGAGGTTGTTCAAAGCGATCCCCACCCCATCCCCCCCAAAAAAAAGGCAAAAGAAGGGGGGGAGGGGGGAAAGCTCCACGCAAAACCTACCGAGACTCCAAAGCAAAATCCTTCCCCGAAGAAGTAGGTGTATCTAAACCGCCTTTGGAACGAGTCAGCTACCGAGAACAAAAGTCTCCCGTCCTCACTCGAAATCCCGGATGAAATGTCCCAGCTGTTTATGTTGTTTCCATCTGGCAGACCGTTCCTCCTGACCCTGACAACTTACTTACACGTGGCTTTCGCTCAGCACGGAGACTATTGGCGTTTTTACAGGTAGCCAAAGTCCTGACGCGACGCGGTTGCCACGGTCGTGATTTCTATAATGAGCCACTTCCACTCCTAAAATCGGGCTGTTCCCCGAGAATCTCACTTTTCACTGGTTTCACTTTCAATTAAGTTTTTATCTTTTGCGACTCCAGAGAAAAGCCAGAAAACATAAATCTTTCAACAGCATCAGACAGATGAAAAGAACCGCCCTTCAGGAACTATATAGGAGAGCTAATCTGAGTTTTGACGTTCTGTTCCTGATTTTTGTTAGGATCGAATTGCCATTCCTGCAAGACTTACAAACCTGCTTAATTATGTTCCCAAGTCTCCTTCCAGGTTTCACCAAGATTCCTCGAGAAAATCAGATCGAGACCAAACACATAGCCATATCCAGGACTGAGCCACGGTTACCCAAACGTAGCAACAGGTCCTTTGTGCTGCAAAGTTTCTGTGATTCCAGGTCCTCTTCAAGAAACCCACAGAGGAAAAGTATAAACTAATGAAAGAGCAGCTGCTTGCTGAAATTTCCACTCAGTTCCAAGAAATGAGACTTGGCAGGTCCTTGCTTTTTATAACACTCCGTGACTCATTTGCAGAGGCAGGTGAAGTCAGAGCCATCACTGCCAGAGTCGTGCCCCTGACGGCTTCTCCAGGAAGGACACGGATTTTCCCCAACACTTTTTTATAAAGAAGAAACAAAGATATTGCTCAGCTACCGTTTGCAGCCCTTCGGTTGCTGAATCTCTTCTCAAGCGATGCTAGTCCGTGCTTGACCTGGTGTTTTCCAGCCAACCTTCCCGAGAATAAGATCAGAGCTCAGCAAATTGTGTTATTTTCGCCAGGCTGGCGGGCAGGTTCAGAGCTGAAGGCAGCGGGGCAGCAGGCAGGCGTGAGCCTCACTGCGCGCTCCTGTGAACCAGACAGGAGAGAGTAACCTGAGCCCGGAGATCGGGCAGGGAGATGTGGGGCCTCACTCCACCATTGCTTAGGAGTTCACCTTGACCCTGCTTAAAACACAACAAAACAAAACAAAAAACTGAGAGAAAAAGAAAAGCAGTTCAGGCAACTTCCCCCTCCTGGCTCTGAGCTGGCAAAGCCGCTTGTCACGCTGCATCTTCTTCTAAGGGTTCTGTCTCTGCTACTTTTTCTGGTCCAGAGGGTCCTCCACAAAACAGAAAAGCGCAAAAATATTTTGTGAAATAATGGGGCGGGAGGGCGAGGAAGTGTCAGTCCACTTTTATGTACCTAAACAAGCAATGAAATGCACGGATACCGTACACTTATCTTGTTAACAGGAAGTTTCTTTTCAACAAACCTTCAAGCCTTAAAGAATCAGATTATGGAGGGGTCACCAAGGTCATTCGTGTGAACGAATGCTTACAGGAACACTGACATCTAAACTGACATTTCCAAACTCTTCATGCCAGTTGCCATACACACACTCCCTAGGTAAATAGTAATAGTCATTTACACATAAAACTGCTTACCCCATGAGAGGCAGAAAGGAACACGACAGATGCTATTAAAGAAAAGGTTGGGGACTGCTTCACTCCTTGGCAGGGATAAACAGTGCCTCTTGTCCCCCTTCTTTCCTGGATAGCAGCCCAAGACCACCCCCTGCTCCAGTTCCCTTTGCCGAAGGACAGAAGACCACTGTGGGCTGATATTTGTGTTTGTTTTTATTTGGGAAGAAAATATTTAAAAGGAACAGAGATAATAAAGAGGAATGTGGAAAGAAAGTGGGACATGAGGATGAGAAAAGGGAAACCAGAAGAATAAATGGAAGAGAGAAAGATTTGGGGAAGAATAAATTCTGTTTGTGTGCTTTGTCACCTTTTCTTCGGGATGTGTACAGTAGGTACAGACATTTATAAAATTATTTTTTATGATGATGAAGCTAATATCGCTGCAGATAAGAAACCAGAACATTGTAACAAAGGGGATGAAGAAGACAGTTCCCCGGTGTTTTTCTGTTTGGGGAGAAGACGAAATACGCCGAAGAATTTCCTTCTGTTGTAGAATAGCTTAAAGATATTTTCCGTGCTGGGAACCTGCAGAATGACTTACACACAATGAACGACTTTTACACAACCGTCTGGCAGAGCCAGCAGAGTCTGTTTGCTGACACCCCCCCCCCCGCCTTCCTGCGTGGAATTCGGCCAAACGCCGTGGCCCCAGCCAGTTGCGATCTCCTTTGCAGGTGTAGACGCGATGGAAGGCAAACCTGCAGATTCATGGGGAGCACCATTGTTCAGGCCGTATTGAAAATCGATGGGCAAGCGTTCAATTTGTACAGTATTTTGGCTGCAGCGAGCCTGGGGATTTAAGATTAACTGCTTGATACTGGAATTTCCACTCCCATTGAAAACAGACACTACCGTATCCATAGAGTTTGGGGGGAGAAAAATATACAAAGCAAGCCTGATTTTTCTCTTGATTTTAAGGCATGTGCAGCTAGAGTGAGAAACAGCGGAATTGTTCCTGGTTTAGGATCATAAAAATGTGAGGTTAATCCAGAGGAATCCACAGCTAATGAGAGAAACAAAAGGGAGTGGCTATCAGTCCGTGCTCCTCCGTTCTTCGTGCTACTGAAAACGCATGAAAAAGAAAAAAAATTAAATCCCAAGTGGGGAAACTTTTTATTTGCTGCTTAGGTAAAATAGAAAAATTGTTGCATCAAGGCTGGTCCTATCTCGGAAAAAATCTGAAAAATAAGCATAGAGATTCTTCTAGTCCCAATGTCATTTGTAGTCTGATTGGGAGATTCTTTGGTGTGCTTCTCTTTTTAAAATATTCTGCTTAAATGTGTTGTCCTTTGTGCCATAAAAAGTGGTTTGATTTTTTTCAGACCATTTTCATTAGAAAGTGAATGTAGTTGTTCTAAACTCAGATGTAACATTTGAGTAGTAAATCTATGAATAACCTAATGGCCTTAAAACCGGTGAGTTAGATTTGGTCTAAACATGTTGGGGAGATTCTATAAACTTCGAAATTAACTAGGAACCTAGGGTCTGCTATTAAAAAATTAACTTTGGGCAAACCCTCTAATGTGCTTGGTTTTGTTTTTCTCACACACCCGGCCCAGGAAAATGAAATATAAAATAAAATTATTTAAAAACCTTCCTCACTCCCCATAGGATTTGGAACATTAAGAAGTGGTTAGTCAATTCCTTTATTGGAGAGCTTGTGCTTAGTTGATTAATATGAAATTACAGAAGCTACTTGCATTTTCTTTAATAACCTTTCTAGGGAAAGTTGGTTCAGGCAAAGAAAGTAAGGGAGACCTGAGAGCTACTCATGATCTAAACTCGAAAAGGAAGGAGGAACCCAGTGTGTGTGTAACCCTCTCCTCACAGAAACCAAACTCCAGACTCAGTTCTGAACCAGAGGGAAAAAAATCTGGGCTGCTCCTGGCTGACTCACGCCCTTCATCCCAGGTACGGAGCCAAAGCAGCACAAAGGATTCCCAGAAGCCTCATTTCCACCCAGGAAATGATTCTTCTGAAGAGCTTAGGGATACGGCAGAGAATATATCAGGCGAGAACAAGGTGTCTGTCAGAGTGCAGTCACGGCGCTGAACTCCATGGAGACTCCCAGCGACTGTGATAGATAAGAGTGCCTCAAAGAGCTGTCGTGAATCACTCTGCCCAGGTTATAGGAGGGACCACTCTGTACTGGGGAAAAGTCTGNAAAAAAAAAAAAAGGCACAATCATTTGCTTGTGGTCCTTGTGACACCTGCAACCCCAACTCAGAGAATGTGGAGTTACACCTCCTGGATGTTCTGTTATCTGTTTTGCTCAGTTTGGAGGTTGCATCAGTAAATACACACCTTCCCTATTTGTCCCTTAGTCTAGCTGCCAGGGCTTATCATATTTTTATTCCTTGTCCCTAATTATTGTTACATCCACGAGAGAGATTATTTGAGTGAGCTGACTAGGATAAGTGACTCAGCTGTTTATCCTGAGTCCAAAACTCCTCAGCCTGAAGCTGCCACCATCGATGACTTGCAAACTTGTCATCCAGCCATTCCAGTTACTAATGCATCAATTACAAGCCATGTAAATTTATGGCTAGGATTAAAGTTGAATGTGTGATGATAAAAAGCCTTCCAGTAAGACAATTGTGACATCATAAATTATCTGGCAGTCCTTTCTGCACAGTCCTTTGTAGATCGCAATCAGCTAGTGAAGAAAGGTGGAGGACCTTTCTCCCACCGGAGCTACAGGGAGTGTTGCCATTTACTTTGGAAGGAATAGAATCAGATCCAAATCCTTAATTTACGCATTACTCAATCTCTGCACTGAGAGCTGGTTGGCTGACACTTGGATTTGGAAGTCAAGGACCCTGTCCTGGAAGAAACCTGATGCATAAGAGAAGCCATATGGGAACCACTGACATCATGTAGGCAGAGCTCAGCACATTTGTGATTACTAGATTTTGATCTGTCCCCCCTCAAGAGCTACACTGTGTTTGATGGATGAGACTCTAATTGAATTTAAGCAAATAAATTGCAGCTTACGAAGCAAACTCGAACGTTGCTATGCATTTTGATGCCTCCATATTCCTATCTTATGGAGACAAAAATGAAATAAGACACAGACAATCAATCTTTTAGTATCTACACTCTGCTTTTTATAGGGAAGCATGACAGATGTTTTTTATCCCAATTGTATGTTTATTGGGAGAGAGGTAGAGCATTAAACCTCAGATATTTCATTTTCCTTATATCTTATATTCATCAGAAAAGAAAGAGGGCAGGCAGAAAGAAAAATATATAACTGAAAAAAAATCATCTCTTTTGCCAGAATTTATAGAAGTTTCCGGTTTTTTTCTTTTTCCTTCTAGGGTTTTGAACTATACTTCTCTGGTGGAGGATGGGGAACAATCTTAACCATATGGCTTCAGAATTCTTGAGTCAAGTATCTTAAATCAAGACATTTCTTCAATAATCACAAGGTGTTGATAAAAAAAAATGCTGTCATTCTTATTTGGGTTTGGGGTCTGTAGATTTCATATTTCCTAGCAGAAATGTCAGAGGGAGAGGCTTTCTTCTTCTAACAAATGACAAGGATTTGGTGCATTCACAAGACTAGAGACAATTAAGCTTTTGAGAAATATATCAAATATCATTAGCACAATACTAAAATCACTAGATTGGCCAGAATTACTTTGTAAACTGTATTTTTATTGTTAATTGTGATGAATTTTAATTTTGAAAATAGTAGTCCTGGTTCCTGTTTTAAAGGACAGAAGGGCCCAGTTCAGCCATCTGACCTGTTCAGAGATGTGCAGGTCATCTGAAATTCTGCATTTCCATATGTGGGAAAAAATCCCCATCATTTCAGCACACACTTGCTTAGTTCTGATGGCATAATTATTTCATTAGCAGACGGAAGTAATTATTAATGTTGATGAAAATTTTGGGTTACATAGCTCTTGCCACAGACCTCAAAATCATCTACCAGCATTAATGAATCTGGAGAGACACGCTTCATTGTACAGAAGGAACAGCCAAGGCTCAGCTAATACTGCAAAACCTCACACTTACAGCCTGAAACTTGGATAAGTTGCGTTTTTATTAAAGCGTAAAATCACAGAATCTAAAAGATGGCACCATCTGACACTGGGAGATCAGCAATAAAAATAACAATAAACGCATATAAAACAACTCTGTGTGTGTGCGCGTGTGCGCGTGTATAGCTTTAAATACATTTTAGGTGCATCTCATGAGTTTTGGGTGGAAGAACATGACTCCTTATTTCTGGTCACACTACACTGGCAAAGCTGAAGAGGCTCAGTAACACCAGGAAGTTGCATCCAGTGCCCATGGAAGGAGGGCTATGGTGGCACCCAGGAACCCAAGCTCCCAGCGTGCTGCTCTGACCATTATGGTGCCTTGTACAAAAATGGGACAACGCCTCTGAATTTTATTTATTTCACGCAAAGTCACAGCTGCAGTCCTGGGAGTTACAACTGAGAAGGTTATGGCATGATTGAAAGGCTGTGTATTAGAGTCACAAACGCAACTAGACACAATCAACTTTCCTAAGGAAGGTGCCCATGGGATAGTTTCATTTTCATACAGTTTTCAGATAAACATATGTAATGTCCAAGTTCATAATTGCTTAAGTCTGTGAGAGATGTGGCAGGTCTACAGCTGCTTTACTTGAAGCTATGATTTTGCCTTAAGGCACCCCCAAACCCTGTGGCAATACCAGCATTTAAAGCGCACATACTGGCAAATCAAAGAGGACCTTCCCTGAGCTTATAACAAGTCAAGTCAGGGCAGGCTAATAATAATTAAAAGAGGGACTTAATCCTACTTTTATTATGTTCATTAGTCAGCCAGTGGTGGATTTCATACTAAGGTGGTCACAACCGTTTGCTCAGATACGCTGCCGCAAGGAGAAGCCATCTACCATAGGAGACCTTATGCAGCCCTCCTGGAGCACACAGAAACATGGTTGAAGGCCCTCTGATGCAGCCTGGCAGTGAGCAAGCAGTCTAACGGCTGCTGTCAGATATTGAATAAAAATCTGCTTAGAAAAAGCAATTAACCCCACAAAGCCCATCAAGTGGACTGTAATGGCTTCTTGACAGTTTACTAGCACACTACACTATATAGTATAAGTCAAGTGAGAACATAAATACACCCAAAACCCCCATGCTTTAAAAGGCAGGGTACAATTACTTGGGTTGAATTTTGCCCAAACTCCATGCATGCTACAGAAATCACTTCAGAGAAGTAGGTGAGATATTGAGAGAACAGAATACAAATGGTGTGTCAGTCAACACACGCTTCTAAAGCAATCTTGGAAACTATATTATGGATGCCCGGGATAACTTTCCATTTTAATTGCCTCATACATTTATCCCATGGCCCGTTCCTGATTTCATCGCCTTTGTTTAGGATCTTGTCTCAAAGACCTGTGAGCCTCTTGTGAGATGTTTCTTCTTCTCAGATAGCTTTAAGTAAATTGAAGGAGTTGAGGAGAGTGACTCCACACTCTAACTCACTAAAATATCCCCAAAACTATGAGACATACTGTGTATGTATCTACAAAGTGGGAAGCATCTTGTACAGTTTACAGCCTATCACTGTTCTTGTGTGCCGTTCTCCTTCCTCCAGCACGTGAAGAATTTTTAATTTTAAATTAATTCTTCTAATTGCTATTTTGCACCACCAGCTTGTTAAAATCTCTCAGGGTTCCTCACCTTGGAAGTTGACTGAAGATGTATGTATTCAGAAAGAAATATTTTCCCCTTTTACTAAATGAATAAACAAAGGTTTTCAGACAGTGCAGAAGGATGTCCCTCCAGAGGTCTGAAAGACCTTTTGAACTCCAAAATATCCATCTGGTAAAGAGGGGATGAGAGATTTCAGAGGACATCCACCATACGCATATTTTTCTAGGGAGAAACAGGGCAAGGATGTGTTTTTTAAGCCAAGGGCTTATGAAAATTCATTAGTGTTTGTCACCCTCTCTCTCATTGATGCAGCAATGGGAAGGTAGCATCGCCAGCTGTGTGACACACAGCTTGGGAAATATTGAATAAATATGGCTGGGGCATGGAAAAAGTACTCAGGAAAACTCCTGGCTGGAGGTCACTGCCCCTCACCAGACCTGGATGGTGGAAGGGTCTTTGAGACCACCATTCCCATAACAACCATCCTACCATCAGTTTGTTCAGCTTTTTTCAGCTTTAACTGGAGAAGTGACACCAGCATCCTGCCGCGTGCTCCACCCCTGTGACTCTTGGACATTGGGTTGCCTTCAGGCGAAGGATGTTTTGCTTTCACTGGGTGTCTGTTTGCTGAAAGTCAGTTCTCCTTCCGCTCCTCCAGAAGTGTCCCTCCCTCCTCTCCAGCCCTGTGCTCCCGACTGAGCCTCCTCGCCAGGGAAACACGGTGCTGCCATGGCTAGGAACAGTCCGCAGGCTTTGTACTAGCCCAGCAACACCTCAGGACATGTCAGACACTGTCTGGACTTGCTTTGGCCTGCCTGGAACAGTGTTTAAGCTTGTTTAGTCGTAACAGCAATTTTCTAGTCTCCAGGTGGCTGTTGTCTAATTTGCTTAACTTCTGCATAGCTCTAGAGCTGAGCAAAATCACACGGCAGAATCATATGTTATAACCATATGGCATAATACTTTTTTTACAAGTAATAGCAATGAGATGATAGTCTGCGTATTACAACACATTTATAACCCTAGTATAATTATACAGGAGGACAGCAGAAGCCTCTGAAGTGTGGACACGGGATGCAGCCGAAAGAACTACAGGCACAGGATGATACTGGAGACTTCAAGGCAATAAACCACTGGGGACAACAAGGGCTGGTGGTGCTCCCAGGGCCGTGACACATGGGGCACTGATGGCTCGCTGCAAACTTGCTACTTGCTTTGTTCGTAAGGAAGACTCATGCCATTCCCCCCAGGACGCAGAGTGGCAGCGGAAAGGAACGTAACACTGGAGAATAAGGGGTTGATTTGTGAGGTTGGTTATCCTGTATAACAATTTTTGACCATTTTATTAATAGGACATTTTATATTAATTAGATAATCTGGCCTGTGAATATTTGTGCACTGCAACTGTACTACTACCACTAATTAGCAGTGTGTTGTATACTAATTGGCCTGTTAATATTTTATTTAGGCTAAAAAATTCTTTCCTTGTGTGTTTCCCCCTTTGCCAATAACAAGATTTTGCACATAAACCCCTCTCCATCAATCCTCCCCTCTCTCTCAGTTCTTCCTCCTTTTTATGTGACGATCCATCACTTTTCCCACCCCTTTATAAGTAAGAGCACTCATCAGCACCCACTGACACAGTGACACCTGGGCCAAAAGCATTTTTGTCCTTCCTAGCGGCAGTACGGTGGCAGGTGTTTAACCCCTCTGGTGCCAGAGGTCCAAGAAACAGAGGTGTGTTCTTCAAGACCGACAGACCCTGACCTTGTGTCCTGGTTTCAGCTGGGACAGAGCTAATTTTCTTTCTGGTGGTTGTTGTGTTTCAGATTTGGTATGAAAGGAATGTCAATAATACATATTGTTTTAGTTGTTGCCAGGCGATGTTTATAGTTTTCAAGGACTTCTTTTCAGCTTCCCCTAGAAGCTGAGAAGAAGCCTAGATGGAAGATGGAAGGGCCATTTGGAATATTCCGTACCGTAGACTTTCATGCTCAGTATATAAATGGGGTTAGCCAGGGGGTGGGTACGCGTGATCACTGCTCAGGACGGTGCCAATTCACCAGGCGGCGAGAGTGACTTGTGTCATTGTTATTATTGTTATTATTATTGTTATTTTCCTCTTCCATTACTGTTCTATTCAACTGTCTTTATCTCAACCCATGAAGTTTTTTTTTTTCCTTTTCTCCCTCTTCTCCCCACCCTTCTTGGGGGGGAAAGGTGGGGTGACCGAGCAGCTGCGTGGTCCTAGCTGTCGGCTGGGGTTAAACCAGGACACCTCGATGTGCCCGTCACTGGCACAGCGTGACCGTGACACTTGCAGAGCTGACTCCCTCTCCACCCCACTATGAAGCCAGGCAGCACCGGGACCTCTCCCTCCCTTCGTGACCCTATACAAGAGACACAAGGGGGTGACCAGGGGAAGGGGTGCAGGGCAGGGAAAGGCCACCGTGCCAGGCTGCAGGTGACAGGCACATCAGTGGAAAGGCTCCCATGCATCATGGTCCATCTCCGCTTCCACACCCAACCACCACCAAAACCAGGAGAAACCTGAGCTGCCTTCCCTCCTGACCCTTCACAGGGGTGCTTTTCAATGAGCTGAAGGAAGAAATTGAGCTTACACACAATGATAATCACCCTGTTTGTTTACAGAAACATTTCCCCGCATCTTTTGTGGTTTCGTTTTTTAAAAGGGTGAGATTTTCAAGGCTGGGACTTGTCCTCATATATATATATACGTATACACACAGTGCCTAGTACGGCCAGGGCTTCATGCTGAGAAGAGACTCTGTATCCTAACGAATCAGGCAAAATAATAACAAAAATAATGTCAGTCCTTCCCCTTTACACGATCCTATGTTAAAAGAATAAGCAAGCACTTGGCCAAGAGAAGAATTTCTTCTTCCTCTGGAGTGGTGTCAGCCAGCGGAATTCACTGCTCCAAGGGGCAGAGACACCCGGACTGCTGTTGAATTTAAAAAAGGGGGGTTGAATGGTCTCGATCAGGCGATGCTTGTGGCTGGTGCAGCTGTATGGAGACAAAAGGAAAAACTGAGAAGGACTGAAACTCTTATAATGCGACACGGACAACTTAACCCCTAGAACGAACAAACTAAGGAATGGGAACACACTCGTGATACAGATATTTCTGGACTGTAAGAAAAATAGGAAGAGAAGGAATTGAGTTAATCCCAAAGTAAAATAAACAAACAAACAAACAGTTACTGGAAATAACTGAATAGATAATCTGGGAGACTCCCTGGAGGGACCATAAGAGCTTTCAGATTCACAACCATAAGACGGCGATACATGCCGGAAATGTGCACAGCAAGGCACTGTTAGCCTACCTGGTCTAACAGAAACCTATTCCAAGGATTTGTAACCCACAAGGTATTTCTGGATTTGTGGGATCTGAAAAAAAAAAACCCAAACATGGCAGGTTTATGACTGTTTTTTCCTTGCATTTAAAACTTGGGGGGTGTATTTTTTTTTTGATGGATGTGAGGAAAGTGAACCTTGGATGTCTGGAACATGTCTCCTTCTCAGTCTGAAAACAAAACCAAAGCCAACACAAATCAGATAGTCAATGGGATTTCCACCCTAAGATCCCAAATCTCTTTTGAAAATAAAAATGCTTAAGTGGTCTTATTTCTTTAAACGTCTGGTCCTTTTCTCTTTGTCTTTATTGCAAAGTGAAACTTATTCCTAATTTGCTTTGGTAACAGTTGTACAAATTCTTGTGCTCCCTTCTTTTTAAGCATATTCACACATTGTACAAGCTACAGGAAATGACAACAATTTTGTTGTAACACTGCTCCTAATGTTCCCTCAAAATAGAGACTCCACAACGCTTTAAAATGGTGCTGCATCTGCACAAAAAAAAAAAGCAGCTCTCTTTCTAAGACGTATTATATGCACACCATAGACAAAGGGAATAAGGGGAAGAATAAGCATATCTCAGATTTCTTTTCTTTTCAAATCAACACAGACTTTTATAGGCCTAAAAGAAAGTGGAGGTCCGGCACACGGGCGTGTGTGCAGGCAGGCTCTGGTTTTGCCCACGCGCCCGCAGGAGAGGCTGCACTCCCTCCGCAAGGCACTATGGCCAGCTTTGCATGCCTCTCTTCTTCTCTGCCTCCAAATTCTACCCTGCCTTCTGGAGAAAGTGAATATTTACGTGGAGGACAATGAGACACGGTGAAGATTTATTCAAGTGTAATTACAAAACACTCTGAGATCCCGAGATGAGAACTGTGATAAAACTGAATCCAAAGTTCGCTGAAGCCAAAAGGATATTTTCAATTTATGGGACATTGGAGCAGGCCCATACATACTGCAAAATTACTACTGAACTTTACAGAGTAAATGACTGTTGCAACAGATAAATCAGGATGCGCACAGCGCTATGAAACTATAATTAATTATCCTTTCATGTGCCTTTGCTCTGTATTATTCCAAAGAGATATTCTTGTTTTCCGCATCTAAGTTATAGGCTGTTAAATTATCAGCACGAAGACTACAACAACTGAAAACAAATCAGGAACAATGGCTTGAGCTTCCCTGTCTGTGAGAACAGGGCAAATGGCAAAGACTGTTTTTCAGTGCTGAGTTGAACATAACATATATAACATCTGACAGCAGCCCCAATCAAATCACTACAGCACGGAGAGACAATACTCCCCCAGTGTCAGGCTCTGTGTGCTGAGAGCAATTTTCAATTAACTTCCCTCATTTACGAGGTAGATGCTACAGCAGTTCTGAAGGAGTCCGAAAGCTTAGTGGTAAATGAAAAATTCTCTTGTGTGCTTCATTCAATGCGCTTCTCCCAGGAAGAGAAGGAAAGACAGTTTGACAGCTTATTTCTTTAGTGGAGAGACAGACAGACGTGTTACGTTGCCCAGTCGTGTCAGGGCTCTCCATTCACTGACAACTGAACACACACAATAGGTAAGGCTGTCCTACAGGGGACACGGGAGTTTTCATGCCACCCTCCCTGAAGTTCCCTTTAGGAGCTACTGGCCAAGAAAGCTGAAGGTTTTAAAGAAAATTTTGTGGTTTTGAGTGAATCCTCTCAATATGGGGTTAACTCCCATGGGACTCTGATGTGACCAGCACTGGCATATACTCCAGGATGTGGGCTGAATGAATTTTCCCATTTCAAGCAGATACAGACTTCTCCAGTTCAGACTGTGGATTGTTTCCTCCACACAGCAGTCTGCCCAACACAGTGACTCTAGCTGGTGGCTGCTCATGGCTGAGTCTGAGATTTGGTGGACGTGATTCTTGTGTACTCTGCTACAGCACTGTAGTATCACCATCTCATTTACTGATATGGATATTTTATTTATTTCTTTACATGTACTTGAAAGCCCTGTAAAACTGCAAGAGCTGGAGTAAAATAGGCTTTAATAATGAGAACCAGAAAATTACAGACTCAGATAATAATTGAGTTTGGAAGGGACCTCTAGAGGTCATCTAATACAATCCCCTGCACAAAACAAGGGTAACTTCTAAGTTAGCTCAGGTTGCTCAGAGACTCCAACAGTTGAGCATTGAGTATCTCCAAAAAATGGGAATTCCACACACAACCTATCTGCGATTTTTTCTCCTTTTCATCTACTTGGAATTTCCCATGGTCCAACCAATGTCCATTGCTTCTCATCTTTCCCTTCTGCACCTCTGAGCCACATCTGACCCTGTCTCCTCAGCACGCTTTTGTTAGGTAGTTAAAGACAGCAATAAGATCTTCCCTAAGCTTTCTCTTCTTAAGGCTGAAGAAACCCAGCTTTCTCAGACTCTCTTTGTACATCATGTCACCCAAATAAATCATCATAGTCACCTTTCACTGCACTCACTTCAGTTTGTCCATATTGCTCTTGTATTCTGGGACCCCAAACCAGCTCTATGGACCTAGAGCTATGTACTCTTTGGTCATATTTTTCAAGCATTTGTACGTTAAATTCAGCTGTTGTTTTGTTGCATTTGATTTTAAGCAACCTGGAGTGGGGTCAATGCATGTCCCTTGCTTCAGTCTAGCTGCTGCATAAGTCTGTTTTGAGGCTTTCAAGCATTTCTGTTCTACAAAATAAAAACAGTAATAATAAGGTAATGTCTGCAAAATCTGGGAGTAAGTAAAAGAAAAATAACAAGAAAAAGACAATACATGATATGTAATAATACCTTATGATTATTGCTTATACGGTCTATTATTATTATAGTAGCCCTATAATCCTAATAAAGAACCCAGCAGCGTAATAAACCAGTTCACAGAAATCTTCAGGAGCTAAAAGGATTCATATCAATGTAAGCTCTTTTGGACTTGGGTTTCACTGACTATTGCATCCATTTAACTGTAGCCCTTCCAGCTCTTCTATCTCCTTTACTTAAAATACACATCCAAGACATCTCATTTCTTTTTCAAATCATCAGATTTCTCAGCTCTGCTGGCTATGAAGTCTGGCTTACCGTACACACCCATTCAACACAAAAGTTTATGTTGACAAGTTTGGGTATGTTGCCAGACTGCAGAACTGTAATGCAGAACTGCTGTGTGGAGGCATGGTAGCATTACTGTCTTTTTATGGAATATGGAGGAATCATAGAATGGTTTAGGTTGGAAGGAACCTAAAGATCATCTAGTTCCAACCCCCTGCCATGGGCAGGGACACCACCCACTAGACCAGGTTGCTCAAAGCCCCATCCAGCCTGGCCTTGAACACCTCCAGGGATAGAGCTTCCACAACTTCTCTGGGCAACATGTTCCAGTGTCTCACCACGCTCAGAGTAAAGAATTTCTTCCTAATAACTAATCTGAATCTACCCTCTTTCAGTTTAAAACCATTACCCCCTGTCCTGTTGCTACAATCCCTGATAAAGTCCCTCCCCGTCTTTCCTGTAGGAGCCCTTCAGGTACTGGAAAGCTGCTATAAGGTCTCCCGGAGCCCAACACAGGAACAGAGTATTGTCCAAAGCATGTTTATCCTAGTCAAAGTAAATTCATTTTTCTCAGTAACAGCTATAACAGAATTAAGGTGTCTAGCAGTAGGCCCGGTTTTCAACAGAAAGGCTTTCCTTTTATCAAAATCTTTTCATAAAGTTTTATTTTCAAATTACGAAGATTTCATTGCTGCTATCAAACGAGACTTTATGGGCTAAGGGTTGGAGTAAAGTGAGACAGAACTCGATTAATTGATGGCAAGATTGAAATTTTTGACTGCAGATCTCGCAATACATTGGAAATAAATAGCTCAGTCCCCCATCATCATTTGTCAGCAAGTGATTTGCTACATTTTTCATCCTCATTGATATATTTCATTGAGTTTACAATGTTGTATTGACCTTACCCTTGTTCTAGTCATCAATTTCTATCCTTAAGATATTTAAGGATATTAAATCTTTAGAGTTATTGCAGTAGACCTTTCTCTTCAGAGAATTTATTATTTTATACTAGAGGAATGCAATTTTTTAGTGACCTGCATTTTAAATTATTTCTCACTTGTAGGCAGTTTTGACCATATAGTCATAAAAATGAGGTACAAGTCTCCTCCTGAGTCCCAGGAGGACAGCAATAAACTCTAACAGCTAACTGCTTGCAGTATTACTGTTTGCATGAACTGAAATTGTGGGAATTTGCCAAAGAAATTGCACTTGATTTCTCATTAGGTTGCCTAAATTTTATTCTGCTTTATTTCACCTCATTGGGGCTCATTCTTGGGTTTGAGTCTGTTTTGTTTTGTTTGGAGCCCTGTATTGATACTTGGAAAGAGAAAGAGTTGGCTGTCGGGTATGTTTTTATAGGTCACAACAGGGGGTAATTTAGAATTGCCTTTTCTACCACTGAGTCATCCTTTGGATTCATGTGAAGATCTGCAGATACCTTCTTCGTTCTACCAACAGCCAACAAGTGGTTTGTCCAAAGGTTGTTCTTGCATCCCGTGGATTCCAGGCCCGTGTTGTCACAGCTGCTCTTATTACCAGAGGAAGTTTGTCATTAAGTTAGAGGTATAAAACAGAAAAGAATTTACTCATCTTACAGAGTTACAAAGCCGGAAAGTATTGAGCTTCTAAACTGAAATATCATCTAGAGCATTAAAAGCACACAACAGTGCAGTATAGGGGAATTTGGACATTGAGCAGTCCAGAGGATGATCTCGTATACAGAAGCCCAGCTGGTTTGTATCTTTCAAAGCTACCTTCTTCACTTCCAATACTGTATAGATACTGTATAGTCGCTGTATGGCCACTATACTGAGCCTTGTGAGATTGCCTAAGCTCCTGCCCAGAGAGATTTCTCTTCCAGCCTCTTTAAATGACTTTTGGGCTTCTTTAAATGCCTTTTGGGCTTCTTTAAACAAGGAGATCGGAGTGAGAGCAGCATCTCCACAGCACAGTCCTTTCAGTGTCAGAAAGTTTTCCTGACTGCTTACACACCACCCTCATAATATGACATAGAAGCCTGAAACACTGACACTAGCGTTACGGTCTCACAAACCAAGATTTATTTTTTCCATTTTAAAAATGACAGGCATATTTCAGTGATAGTGCTCTTTCCAGTTGGTTCTTTATGGAACTTTATATGCATAGGAGGGACATTAATATAGCTGTCAGTGGGTATCAGTACATAGATGTTGATCACTAGATCAGTTTCTCAAGTATATGAGCACTTAAACCCAAGCTCTCTCAAGACCACAGCCCAGACCACAACCCTCACCATGCTGAGGGTGAAGTAGCCAAAACTGTAAAGATTTAGCTAGTGAGTTCAGAACCTTTGCATTTTGCAATTAGCTGGTACGTTGTAATTTCCCAGTTCATTTGGAAAACCTCCTAAGTATATTCAAAACTTGGGCCCTACAGCTAAGACAGGCAAAAAACTATTGTAGTTGCAATAGGACAGAGAGGCCACTGTAGGTCTGGAACAAACCAAAACCCAGCACTCTCCTACTACAGCTGCCATCACCATCTTCTACCCAATTCTGGAACCACACGGCTGTTCAGAGGAACAAATCTTTATGCATCCTTGATCTTAGCCTTTGCCACTCTGGGATCCATAATAGTTCCTCCTTATCAGTGGTTTCCACTTATTAGAGCCTAACCCCTGTCTCCCCAGCTGGAGCTTCAGCTCTTGCTCAGTACGGCAGCTGGAGAACAGGCAGCTTAAGGATGGGGTGAGGTGAAGGGGTGGGGGCATCTTCTTAGGGCTTAAACAGCTGTAAGAGTTAACAAGGAGGCAGAGGAACAAACAAAAGACACGGACATTTAATGTTGGAGAAGAGCCTGTTTGTTTTTAATACACCAGAGAAATAGCTGAAGCACAAAACAGCCATGTGAAAAATAGGAAGTTAGCTTGCAGAGCTGACCTTGGCAGCAAAGCAACAGACGACCGAGAGACGATATCAGTTTTGCATCCAATTTCTGTGAGATTGAAAACAGAACAAAACAACGTTGGAAGAAAGCTGTCCTTTTCCTCTTCATTTGCAAGGATTTGAAACAGACCCCTCTTGAAATAAATGCGTAAACATCTATCCTTATCAAGATCAGAATTTTCACACATTTTTGCAACACTATTTATTATCCTGGACCATGCTGAGTGTCAACCAGAACAGTCTCCAAAATAAAATAATAAATCCAATCTAGACATACCTTATATCATATTATTTAAATTGAACTGTTCAAAGTCTACAAAGTTTCTGAAAAAACAAGGATCCCATCAAGAGTATTAGAGCTTCATTTGGACACATTTTGAAACAAGAAAAAATGTTTCAAAATAAAAAAAATAGCTTATATAGGTAAGGTATGGATGTGTTCTCTTGGTTAGACAAAAATCAAATTGATTTGCAACAAATGTAGATTAAAAAATAAATTAAAAAATTAAACCAATCCTATTTTATTCTTATATAATACCTTACAGTGCCTTACAAGTATCATTTAACTACATTCAGACCTTAATGAGACAGCAATTATCTGTCCCATTCCATCATAGGAAATAGAAAGACAGATATCACACATTCTTTAAATATTTATTCCCGTTATAAAAAGAAATCAAAAGACCATATGCAAAATCTGTATCTGGTCTGGTGTCTATATTTCAGGTACTCACTATGACAAATTTGAGGCTTAAATTCTATTAATTCATAACATCCTTTGCCAAAACATAGTACAAATATCAATATATATCTCCGTATTTTCCTAGTTGTTGCTCTTTCAACACAGGACAGCCATCCATGAGATACAGTAAGAACTTGACCCGATGTAGCACAACCCAGTTCCCAAACACAGTGTGTGATCTATCTGTGACAGGAGGAGCCATTTGATACTGAATTCCAAAAAGATAATGTTGAAACAGAATCTTGTACAGAACAGCAGTATTTTTAGTTGCAGAATAAGGAGCCGGAGGTTCACCGTGACCTTGGGGCACTCTGCGGTGCTGTGGCACGCGCAGCACGCTTCACCAGAAGAAGACCTTCTTACAGCAGACGGATGGAGCACACGGTGCCCTGCGCTTAGGTCAGCACTGCAAGACAACGGTACGGGAGGACAGACATTTGTAGGCACATGGCTGTTGCCTTCGGAGTTCTTTTCAAATGTTATTTATTTTACTCCATTGGATTAGTATGCGATGTTCCAAGAAACTGATGTCCTTGCTTTAACCACAAAACAGAAACAGAATGGACACAGAGTCTGCCTGAAGTGAGGGAAATGTGTCAAAGGGACAGGGATTTATCTTTCTGCACTTTTTTCTGCACATTTATCTTTATACACTGAATCGTTGAGAAACTACCAGCTAGTACGCTAATAAAACTGTCTTGCATTATCTAGAACTTGCACACCGGATAAGCCTCCACACCATTTCAAAGTTTTATCACTTTGTTAATGACTTTATTCATTATACGCAGATAAATGAATACATCTACAGGCTGCAAAACCAGGCTCCCCTTCTGATAAACACTCAATACGCATTCTCACTCCTATTATTTTCCTTTGCAAAGTGCAAAGATGCAAGAGCAAAGATGACAGAACCCGTCCCACTGTAACAAGCTGCTTATAAACAAATAGAAGAAAACCTAAAGAATCCCATTTTACAGATGCTATATGAGGCAAAGAGAGTAGGTGATTTGACAAATTGCAAGCAAAATACAGGGAAAAGGTGAAAATAAACTACAATTCTGGTGACATCTAGTTGAGCCTATGTAGTCCTCCACAACTTACGACAGATGGGTTTGTACTGGTAGCAGGTAACAAAAGCTGCTGCCCACTAACAAATTATCAAAAGTGTTGAGTTTCTTTCTTATCATAAATTCAAAATGGATAACGCATTTGTTACTGACAATGTTATTTGTGTCCTCATGGCTCCCAGAGAATAAAAATCCCATGACACTGAGATCATGGGAAAGATTGAAAATAACTCCTTTCACAAGGGAATCACAAAACTGGAATCTTTGAAATGTCTTTGAGGGGAGATGGTTTTATATTTAAATTATAAAAAGTTATCTCAGAAAAATTTGATAACTAGAACAGAATTTTCAGAAAAATTGCTAGTTGTAAACATCGCAAATTATTCAGCCTAGCTGTGAAATATGAAGTGAAGGTATCTTTAGTTTCCCTTTAACTTTGAGCCCTTAAGGTGCACTTGGGTTCATATTTATTATTTTTTTTCTCTGTGAGACCCATTAACTTTGTAACAGTGAGGTTTGAGCTTCTTCAAGATCTGAAGTATCGAGTGAAAACATGAAATACTGAAAGTTGGAAAATGAAGCTGCAGCAATCGGTAGTGTTATTTCCCTGTTGCTAGACAAATAGGAGGGTGAGTATGAAAGCAAGCACCATTGGGAGAAAAAAAAAAAAGGCAGCCTTTGCTTTCTCTCTTAAACCATCATACAAATATCAACAGCAGAGTCCTCCTCCTGGCCTACTACAAGGCAGAAAAATAAAAGCAAATTAAATGAATCAAGAGTTGTGGGGTTGCTTGTCATTTGCTTTTGCTTAATATTTCCTCTTTTTTTCCTCCTACTCACTAAGAAAATGGAGCAAATTGTAGGCTGTTGTATAAATCAGGTGATCTTCAGCTGCTACCTGATTCCTAGCATTGCCTCGCCACCTGGAACACAGCTGACTGCTTATAAAGGAAAGATAAATCTAGTTTTCTGCAAGAGTCCCTTCACACCACGACAGGCACTCTATTGCAAAAGTAAATCTTGCATAAAACGGTTGCTTGAGCAATCTCAGCATGAATCAGCAGCTGCAGGGGATTATCTCCATCAGGATACGTGGAAAGGCAGAAGAGGCTGTTCCTGAAGGGAGTTGAACGTGTAACATAAACCCTTCTCTGTTAGGAAAGATTTACTTTATCATTCGTATCAACTCTGTTCTAGTGGAAATAAGTCTTTTGCAAGAAAGGTCTGTCTGGAGGTGTATCTAAAATTACTCAAATTTGGGAATTAACAGCGTCTTTTTCCAATTGGCAAACTCCAAAGTTGGAGTTCGGAATGTCACAAGGGTACCAAAACGAACAGCACAATTATTTTTTGTGTTACTAACTTTTAAATGACTGTGGGTTTGTTCTTCTAGATTGTAAATAAATCTCAGTAATCTTAGCATACAGCTCTATGTTTCTGATATAAAAAAAAATATATATTTCATACCATAACCACCAGGGAACATTCTATAGGGAAGACAGGTAACTTTGGAAAGGATATGAGGAGTGGTTTTATGGTTCAGGACTCCTGAGCGTGTGATCTCCTTGAGGAGATTACTCAGTAGTGAAGACCTTCTGCCAAGAATATCTGCCTTCAGCTTTAGTGTACATTGTCCTGGGCTCTCTGAGCTGCTTTTCTGAGAAGGATGCAGCTCTGTAGCTGTCGTACAGATAGCAATGCCCTGCCAATAGGAATAGATTAAAACTTGGTGCTGGCTTTGAAGATTAGAACCTGACCCTCAAATTGGCAGCCAAAGTAGACCTGAAGCTAACAAAGATCGGTGCAGAGTAGAATAGCTGCAGCTCTTAACCCCGCTGGAAATGAGATGGTTGCGTTCTTCAGCAGCAGAAGCCCCAGTGCTGTCTTTACCTTTGGACAACCTCTGTAACTGACGGGCTACTGTAGTCAGGAGCTCTTCTGACAGGATACAGGGAAATGGGATCAAGTTTAAGGATGAGTTTTTGCCATGCTGCCAATGAGCTAATGAATAGGCTGATGCTTCTGATCACATTAACATCTGGATGGAAGGGAGAAAATATATTCTAACTGCGTAGGTCAGCTCTGGGAGGCAGCTACTGTTATTTTGGCATGGCACACCATTAATCTGAGTAACTGGTTCCCCATTCAAGCATTAAATACTATGGAATTTTTGATGCTGAATTCTTCTGTGGAAAACTATATATCCCAACAACTATACCTGATGTACGGTTGATATCACTCCATTTTCCCAAGTGGTATCACATATCTACTGAAGCAGGATTTCTGTCTAGGACAACTAGCAGAAAAGGACTTCTTGCTCCTTACTGATCTCAAAATGCTGTTGATAGGGAACGACTGACTTCTGTGTACTACCGAGTGGCCAAATCATACATTTTTCCTATTCCACTTTGTGATGTAAAAGGGTTTTCTGCATCAATGGTCAGACATGCCATCAAAATGCCATCAAAAGACTGAATATTCACATACAGTTTCTATCCAGTGCCACAAGAAAGTCTTGCCCTTTCTTTGCATCACTGCTACCCTCTCTGTATCTTGCTGATATCCAGTTAATCCAGCAGCAGGAACATTTGCAAGTCTTACTACTTATTGACAATGATTTTTGTCTTAAAATAGGAGGATGAAATAGTGTGATAAATGGGGTGGCTACCAGTACCCACTCTTATCCTGACACTCCTACTGCCTTCATGAAATTCATGGTCATCTTATTTCTCTGAAGCTCATAATTTCCATTAATAAATATGTGCTTCTTCAGCAGTCAGAACACGTGCCAGGCTAGTTTTGCAGGTTGTCATGTCTTGGAGACTAAATGTGAGAGCTTCATGTGCATCTAAAACTAACTCAGAGAGGTGGGAATCCCCTGTCCCCTGGGAGTGCCACTCCTACTTGGCTGATACTGCCTGTAAAACAGGATAGATAGTCATCCTAGATATCACTGCTGTGGTTGGATTACACGGTTAGTACAACAGGATAAAAGGCTAAGAGATCTGCTTAAATGAGAAGTGGCACTAGGTGACCCAGGTTTGCAAAAGATGTTATTTGAAATAGAGACACTGTGTGTCTTCAGTTTCTTCTAACAAAAGAAGAAACGCTGGACACAAACTGAAAATGCACTCCATGGTTGTATAAATCCACTATAACTTCTTCAATTGCCTTAATGCTCTGTATATCAACTATCGATTCAACTAAATACATCTTCTCCCTAGTGTGCTACTGTGCCACTTTGTAATTATTTCCATTTGTATACATTTACCAGATGAGTTTCTCAGGCTTCTGGAAGAAAACATCTCTAGTTTCTGCAAAAATCAGCCTAGGGAAGGGATGGTATATATTCTGATGGTGGCTTCTTGCCATTGCATAAAAACCCAAAACCAAAACCAAACTTCAGGCATATTTAGGCAGGCAATCTTCTTACATCTTTAAGCAAAATGATAAATCAGTAGATTTGTTTTCTGCTTTTAATGCATGATCTTTTCTTCAATTAACTAAGTTTTACACAGTGTTTAAGTCTACCTAATAAAGATTGTGGAAAAAGAATTAAGTGCCCAATCTACTTTCACAAAAATAATTGTACAAACATCCACTGGCTTGACTGGAAACAAGTCTGGACAAGTCTAGTTATCACTAGAAATAGAAAGACTTGATCTTTTGGTCACTGGTTCCATAACCATATCCAAGCTTATTGGAAAATACTCGTATTTCTTTCATAAGTTGTTTAAAAAACTGGAATATCATATGTTTTCCAAATTATTTTGACTTACTTTAATGCAGCAGCTAGAAAACACTTAACTGCCAGGGCCAGCTACACATTTTTTGGGAAGCAGCTAATACACACGAAATTTCTATAAAAGGGATAATGGTGGAGAAACCTCCTTCAATTCTGAACTGAGTATAATGTAATATAAGCTCATCTACCTCTGGTAGATGAATGCATTTGAGATGAAATTACAAACTTTACTGTCATCTTTCCACCCAGAGCAGGTATGAGAGCAGCAAAAGCAGTGACTGCAAGACTCTGCATTCCCTGCCGTGCCCTAGCAATGACTTCGGTTCTGTTCCTTTGCCTTTACATCTTAACTCTCAGCCGAGATTGCCCACAAAGCACCCAGCTAAAATTACTTTTCTTAATCAGCAGACATCTTAGGGAGGTGGGCAAAAAAACTCTGCTGACTCAATAAATAAATGCCACCCAATTGTCAAAGGGTAATGTTGTGTAATCACTGCTAATTGCCCATTGTTCTCGGATCTCTTAGGCCACGGTGTACCTTAGGCTGACAAGAGCAATGAACTTAACAAGCCCATTTGCTACTATTTGAACCTGATGGAAGATGTTTCTGGCAGATTTTTGGAGGATGCGTTAGAACCCCTAGCTTACAGGTGCCTTTGTTCATTTCCAACACTCTAATGCAAGATACACCACACCACGTGAAATGCAAAACAAATAGGAGAGAAGAAAGGACTTGACAGAAGACAAAATTTGCAGCATAACTTTTCCTAGTTAACTCTCCTTGGGAGTGTGCCTATGTCGATGGTTCAGGTAAAGATGGTTTGTAAGTCAGAGTAAGCGGGTAATAAACACACTACTGGGAAAGACATTGCATGACCTCATTGAATGAAATTTTGTGTACGATAATGCAAAAATGATGAAGAAAAGTAGGTAAACAACATGTTTTAAGCAGCGCTTTGCAACTATTCTGTATATGAAAGTATCAAAGGAACATGACAAATGCCAATGAAGACACACCATTATATTGCATGATTTGTAACACAGAAGCTGACCTCATCCTTCAAAGAAGGTGACTTTTATTGACTCCTTCTACTGATTACAGTAACAGTTGTATACCCAGTGGTGGTGCAAATCAGTCCAAATCTGACCTGAGTCACAGTATATGGCAAAACCAGGAAAAAATAGCATTCACATCCCCAGTCTTAACTCCAGAGTAGTTGTTCTTCCAGAGTACTAAATAAGGGATCTGCAAACTCTTCTTCAGCAGTCCTAATGGTGACTGGCAATGGCAGTGCCAGCTCTTGCTTCATTTTGCATATCGTAACCACAAATGCACGTCCTTACACTTCGGGAACTTCTACATTAGACCTGCACCAAAATGTGGGCTGCAAATCACTTTCCCTGCCTTTCCCCATAATAGTTAGAAAAAGCCACTGTTTGACCACAGAGAAATTTCCACTGCTGATTGATTCCTAGGTCTGTTTGGCTGATTATAATTCCCCAACCTATCCTTATGTGATTCACACCCATACATCTGCTCTAGCTTCAGCATATAATTATTATTCCATACAGACAGCCCAGTATTTATTCAAACAAGGGTGTTCTTGTGTATTTCTCCTTTTTCAGCTTTTCTAAAAAAAGTAAATCGGTCACAATACATTACATTGTATGTGCGTGTTTGTGTGTGGGAATAAAAACTAATTTTATTATCCTCTCAAAGGCAGAAGCTGATTACTAAGACAAAATAAATAAAAGAAGTATGTTAAATGGAGTACTGTACATTTACATTAGAGACAGGGCATTCCAGGCTTCTCTAAAATACCGTGGCCAGATAAAAAAGATGATGATTCCTGTTATTTTCCAACATTCTTTTCCATATTATAAAACAAATGTTTGCTCTCCCGCAGATCTACTGCTACAGTAAAAAAATCTAGGCCATGACTCTGGGCTGCTGCAAGTCTTTGACTCCTATGTTATCATTTTGTCCTGGGAGAAGCAGAAAAGATGCTTGTGGAATGAGCAAGTTGGTACTGCTTGGATTAGCTTCATAAAAGAAGCTGAAATGAGTTTAAAAACATCTGTGCTCTGCCAGAGTCAGCTGATTTGGTTCTCAGGAGTTTGTGTGAACGGTTGTTTCATGGGGTTTTTTGGCTCACGCATGTGTTAGGACTTGGGGAGAGTTCAATGAACCCAGATCTCAAAGCAAAAATATTTTATCTACATTTTCTACTGAAGATGGTATTTAAATGCTAAATTTAGTTTTCTGGAAAATATTTTAAAAGTAATTTAGACTCATTTAACTTGTTCTATGAAAACAATCCTTATATAGACTTGAAAGTCTAGGACTGGCAGTTTGGCTTCTGGTTTAAGGCATTCTACAAGCAGAGACCTACTTGTAAAAAATGTTTTAACTACAAACTTTATGCCAATTAATGCGGTACCTGGATGTGCAATTTGAGCTATTTTCTGTAACATCTACTGAGATAAAAGTATAGCGTTGTTTTTTCCTAGAAATATAAAGATTCTCAGCAAAGGAATTAATACAGGTTTTATTTCTGAAACCTTTGTGCTTCCTACCACTGTTTTCCACTGTATTTGCAGTCAGACCAGGAGCATATGAAAGCGGTACGTTTGTTTTTATCTACTCATTCACATTACAGCTCTGAACAAACATCCAGTAACTATGCTTCCCCTCAGCCTCACGTCCCTTCAAGTACTTCAATTCCGAGTTTCGCAAATGGAATCCAACCATTGACTGGCACTCCTGAGACCAAGAGGCTCATACACAGTGAATTGAAAGTTTGCACAGAAAGCCATAAAAGCAGCTTTTCATTCTGCATTGTCATCAAAATTTGCTGTGGAAAATGAGTAAAGGGAATACAGCAATTTAGTTAGCAAAACATTTGTAAAGAAATAAGGATAAGAATGTCCAGCAAATTAGCTGTGGCTTTAATGGAGGAGCTGATAAGAGGCAGAAGGGACAGGTAACAGAAAAAGCAAAGAGAGTTATCAAAGCCTGGTTAGGAGCCACAGGGCAGAAGCCCGAAGGCCCTTAGGAGGGGGAAGGGTTACTTCAGTTATCACCGTGAATAAAATATTTCACTTCCAAGCAACCCATTCACACTCAGCTACAGTCAGCAGTAGCCTTTAAGTGCTGGTGATCTGACAGATAAGACGGTGATCTGACAGCTCTTTAATGGAATATGTAGCATAAATACATTTTTCAGTAGAATTAAATGAATGTACTAATACATAACTTTATACTTTTCCACCAATGTATTTTAACTCTCACAAGAAGAAGGAAAGTTGTTCAGATGATAGGATTAAACTGTCTTTGGCCTCTCAAGTGATGCTGTCAACAAGAGGGCTTTCTGATAGTTTTGATTTTCTTAAAGATGACAAGCTAACTGATAGCAGGCTTTGGTCTTTCGAGTTGGCACAGATTTGATTAATGATCCACAGATGGAAATCTCTGTAGCTCTTGCCAAGTGTAGTAACAGCCCATTCCCAGGTGCTGGGCAGATTTTAAATGGAATTTTTTTTTTTTTTGGCTGATACACTACAATGTAACATGATAAGTTAAATTACTCATATCATTCCTGTAGGTTACCAGTTATTAGTTTCCAAATTCTGCTCCCATTTCTTACTTCCCATATGGTTATTTGTTCAGTGCCTTGAATAGGTGAGATACTAGATGCATATTTTTGGTTATAATACTACATTCACATGAATTATTTTTAGTGTTGTTTTATAATTCATGTAAATAGACTAGCTGAAGTCCCCAGATATTTTAGTGTGATATGGGGTTTTGTCTGTAATCTGTTTGCAGCTGTCAACTCTTAGGTGGTCACAATGTTCAAGGGATTTGCAAAAACAGTAGAGTGTTACTAACTCTGTAAAATGACTTTTTTTTGTCTGCCAGAAAAATTCCTTCCCAAAAGCCTGCACTTGACAATATTCCTGCACTGGTCCTCTCTACCTTAGCAAATGAAGAGTGCCCCAAACTACCTCAGGGAATGTCTCTGAGACGCCTGAACACACTGCTCCCTTTGGATTTACTGCCCCCACAAAGATGGGGCAATACAAGTCTGTAAAACACAAGGACAAAAATTGAGGTAAAGGCTTAGGTGTAAAACCAGGGAAAACACTGACAAGTAGAACACCCAGAGAATGCTGTTCTAGCTGACACATAACTGGATACCTCTGTTTGCTCCAATACTCTTAAAATGAGTTCCTATTATATGTTCCGGCCTTCAGAGCCAAGTACTCAGTTTCCATAGAAATGGAGTACCTTCCAGATAAGACCTAAGATTAACTACTTAATGGTTTTTCCTTACATGGTCCTATACTTATGCCCTTATAGTTAGGCTTTGTTGTTAACTTCAAAGGCTCTTGATGGGTGTGAAAGGATCTAGCTATCTTGGGAACTTGTGATTTCTTCCCAGTTCACGCTCAGTCAGCTGATGAACCTGTAAGTGTACAAGCGAAGATGATGGTTTCACCTGGAATCAAGCAGTGCAAGTGTCTAAAGATTATTTCTTCGTCTTTTTTTATCCAGTCTGACAACCAGCCACTTCTACCCTAAATCTAAGCTGCTCTTTCATATAAAGCTATTCATACATCCACATTAAGTGTTATATAAACCTGGGTCACCCCGACATTCACATGTAAATAAGATTCTTGTTTTTAGCATCCTGTAGTGATTGCAGATGATTTGTTACTGGTACAGACTATCTTGGACATTACTGAGAGATGAACTAATGCCTCCCTCCAGCTTGTCAAGCTGTTCCTGTGTCACCAACAAGAAACAACATGAAAGAAACAATAATTACATTTTTTGGAATCCTAGTCTGTATTTTGCATGGCACAATTACATGATGGGCAGCACCAAACGTGCAAGTCTCACAGAAACCCAACTGACAAGTGTCTTTATTGCACTAATGAATTTCCAAATATTTGTATAAGCCTTATAAGCAAAGTTCTACTCCAGAATCATGACAGTACTTCCTATCTTTTTGACTTACTCTACCATTACATATTTTCAGTTCCTTGGAGTTATATAATCCTTATGCATTTTGGACAATAATCTCTGTTTACCCCAGTCTTAATAAAATGGAAAATTTTGCACATGTCCCTGTCATGTCTCATACTTGTAAAAGCACTGTCACTGTCTTCTACCATCAGTGCTATTAATTTATTTCAAAGTTTGATCCTGGCAAAAAACAAAACCCCACAACTGTAGTTACTCCAAGCATAATACCATGAGCCAAATTAATCCATGATCTAATACTGATGACATTGGTGGATTCAGTCCAGAGACAAATGTAGCTTTAAGTTGTTTTGAAATGGAACATACTTTCAAATCTCCAAACAGCAATAATATTTGTTTAAAAGTTGGGGGGGTTATGCCCTTAAGGCAGAGATAATCATATGAAATTGTTGTCTACGCAAAGAAATTGTATCTAGTAATCTTTCTAAATAACACAAATGTCTGCCGCATTTGAGTAGTTTCCCTTATGTTTTTCTTACTATTGTCTACTTTCAAGTTCACCTATTTTTATGGTGTGTCCTCAAAGGCAAAGACAGTCTAATACATAGTACTTTCCACCATAAAAAAAACCCTGCTACTTTTTCAAATCTAATTTATTGTACAAGTAATAGCAGAACAACATTGCTGTGTTCTAGTGCTCTGCAATGCACAACTTGCTCTGATAAACCAGCAAATGTCATGTTGCCTGGTGTCCTGGTTTCAGCTGGGATAGAGTTAATTTTCTTTCTAGCAGCTGCTGTGTTTTGGATTTAGTATGAGAGGAATGTCCAAGAATGTTGATAACACCTATTGGTTTAGTTGTTGCTAAGTAATGTTTATATTAGTCAACAAATTTTTTGGCTTCCTATAGAAGCTGAGAGGGAGCATAGACAGAACAAGCAGGCCAAAGGAATATTCCATACCATCGACGTCATGCTCAGTATGTAAATGGGGGACAGGGATCCGCAATCACTGCTCAGGATGGGATGGGCAACCAATCATCCGGTGGTGAGAGCGACTTGTGTTGTATCACTTGATTTTGTATATTCTTTTACCATTATTGTTATTGTTATTTTCCTCTTCCATTACCATTCTATTAAGCTGTCTTTATCTCAGCCCATGAGTATTTTTCACCTTTCCCCTCCTTTTCTCCATCTTCTCCCTACCCTACGGGGGGGAGAGGAGAGTGAGCAAGCAGCCGAGTGGTCCTAGTTGCCGGCTGAGGTTAAACCATGACACTTGGTTAAGAGAGGCTTACAGTCAAGTTACACACTAAGCTTTATTTATCAGACATTGGAGCATTTTACATCCTGGCCCTGTACCACTTATGTATATATTAATGGTATAACAACTGGACCGCAAGTGACTGCTAAAAAACGGAATCTACAGCAAATCTGCATGATCGTTGAAAAAGTGCTTAGAAAAAGCTTATCAACAAGCCTGATTGATATTACCCAGTTTAGCTGCTTTTTTTTTTTTTAAACAGTTGAATTCAGCAAAGCTTATACCTCTGAAAACAAGAAAAAAAAATACAGTACACGTTGACATAAATTTAATTTTGTATCTGCTGCCCTGTAGAGGTCTTGATAGCTGCCATGGATTATATAAATAAATTTCACTGTTCTTTGCATTTGTTCTAGCTCTTTTCATTGCTGGAAGCATTCACCACACTAGCCTGGCATTATTGGAATGTCAGGAGGTCACTTAAGGAGTATCACTGATCTTCCCCCTGCCACGTCTGGTTGTGCGACTAAAGGAAGCAGATGTAAGCGTCTTTTGAATGATCCAATTTGATACTGAGTTATAGCAATCCTGCATCAGTCAGCATTGTGTGCCTGATATATAGACTCAATAATGCATAGGAAGCATATGTTAGATGTCAACCTGTGCATGAAGGTGAAGGACTTGTAAAATTTAGCTGTGGAGCAGGATGTGCTTCTGAGGAATCTGGCCAATGCTTGAATATAAAGTACGTATAGGTGACTCCTGTCTGTCCTTTAAGACATAACATTTTGCCTTAAACAAGATGACAATTCTGGAAACTATTCTGATTCATCTTCAAAGGCTGAGGGCAAATACGTGTAGTGAAGGTGTAAGAAATCATCATTCAAAGGAAACAGGAAAGAAAATAAAATCACATAGGCTAAAAGGAAATTCCAGAGTCAACCTCATCCAGCCTTCTACTCAAAGGAGGGAAATGTAGATCAAGTCACTCAGGGACTTGTACAGTCAGGTTTTGAGTATCTCCACGACAGGAGATTCTGCCAACTCTCTGGGCACTTCTTCCAGCATTTGATCATTGTTGTGGTGATTTTTTTTTGTTGGTTTTTTTTTTTTTGCTTACACGTACTTGGAATTTGCCATATTCCAACTTGTGTCCATTGCTTCTCATCCTCCCACTGTGCACCGTCTTCTTTACATCCTTCTATAGGTCCTCCACCCTTCTCATGCCTGAATGAACCCAGTACCCAAAGTGCGGGACTTTGCACTTGCCTTTGCTGAACTTCATGAGGTTCCCTTCAGCCCATTTCTCCAGCCTTCAACAGTCCTGCTCTCCCCCTTGGGTTTCCTCATGTGGGGTGACTTGCAAATTTGCTGAAAGTGCACTCTATCCCATCATCCAGATTGTTAACAAAGACATTACATATTCCTGGCCACAACAATGATTACTGAGGGACGTTGCTGGTAACCAGTTGCCAGCTCCACCTGTACCACCGATCACAAACCCTTGAGCTCAGCACTCCAGCTGATTTTTCACCCACTTATCCACTTACTCTGTTCTTATCATTTTAGCGCTAAGGATACTATTATAGAAGACTGCTAAAGTCAAGGTACGTAGCACCCATTGCTCTCCCCTCATCCCCACAGCCAGCTATCTCATTATAGAAAGCAATATGGTTGGTCAGGCATAATTAGTCCTTGATCTGGAAACAGTTCTACAGCCTTCGCAGGAACACAGATGAGGCCAACTTGCCTGCAATTCCTTGGATCCTTCTCTTGTCCTTCTTGAAGATAGGTGTGTTTACCCTTTTCCAGTTATGAAGAACCTCCGCCAATCCCCACAACTTGTAAATTTGACAGACAGCAGCCATGCAATGGCATTAACTTGCTCCCTTGGCACTCTTGGAAGGGAGTCTCTGCCTGGTCCCGTGGACTTGTATATGTCGAATCAGCTTAAGTACTCCTAGGATAGTAGGACTAAGGCTGTCTGCTATGGTTGATTTTCAGAGGCTGATGTTCTAATTACTTTAGCCTTTTAGAACAGTAAGTATAAACATCTTGCACTGTGAAGAACACCTTCCAAGTGAAAACATCAAAGCAGCCTACAATTATGAATTAAATCAGCTAATGCATGTTCCTGAAAATTTGTATTACTATTTCTTACAATACAGTAAGCTCAGAGAGAGGTTTTACAGATGTGATGATACTTAGAGAATTAGAATTTTGCTGAACTGTTTGCTGGAAAGCAAGTGAACTGCCAGACAATTTTAATTTTCCTTCAGCAAAGCTTTTACAATCCGATTCATTTTTATTATGAATTGACATTCTTTTTGCAGAGGTAAACACTTATTTAGCTAGTCTCAATTATCAAGTGGTTCCAATAAGAGGCTTGAAAAGTGGTAGGAAAAGAATATTATGTTACTTCTATGTCTCCTCCTTTACAGTGCAGTCATGCTTTGAATGATCTAGAGAGCAAAGCTGCTGACTCAGATAGAAAATACAGAAATGTCTTATTTCACCAGAACTTCACACCCATAATACCTGTAACTGAGCTGTTTCACCTTGTCTTCATTACAGGAGCTCTAAGCATGGGAACAGACTTGTGTATCTCTCTTTGTCTCCACTTCCCCATCCCATCTCCCCTATTAACACTGCAAGATAGTCTATCCCACCATGCCTTCTGTGAGCTGCTAAACCACTGTTCCTTGACATTTGTTCCTTCTAGAAATAAATATCATATGCATTGGCTTACTGCAACATTCTATACTGTTAAATGGATTGACTGAGCACAGTCCTAGTACAGGATTTTGGAACACACACACACACACTATACTTTCCTCTCTCGGTGAGTTCCCTATATTGACTCTGACTGGGCTTCCACAACTATGTCTTCACATCTTTCAGCCTAAACCCTGAATATGCACACATTTACTTTACATTCCTTATTTTCTGAGGGTTAACTTTAGCATCTCTGTATTCTGAGAGCATTTGGCTAGAATCTGGGGAAGCACTTTCTTTTCTTGGATTTGTTTTTCTTTTAATTATTTCTTAAATGGTTCCCCCCTTTGGTTTTGCAGCGTCTCAGCTTTCCAGTGAAAACACTTGCTACTTGAAGTTTGTCATTTCTTTTTCTTATAGCTCTCCTCTCTATCTGGCCAGCACTGTCAACTTTTCCCTTTCAAAAGACAGAATGGGACCTGAAGGCTGAGGAACAGAGAAGCTATTGTAGCACAGATTAAATGATTTTTAATATTCCTTAGTAGTTTCATGACTCTATGGTTGGTACATGCTCTGAATGTGCCTGATCCCTGCCCTCCAGACAGATGGAAAGGCTCCTGATGATCTAACTTGCATGCAGAAAACATTAGGAGCAACATTCTTCTCAGAAGAAGAAATCCTTTTGAGATCCTAACACTAAGGTGGTGATTAAAGACGTGATCTTACATCTGATGTCATTTGAAGAGACAGAGACAAAATGGTACAAATTCCACTATGAGGCACACAGTTGATCTCTGAGGTTAGTCTCTTATGTCCCCTATTATGCAGCTTCCATGTGTTACATTTCTCCTACTAAACCACTTCACTTCCTTGCTGCTGGCTCAAACTCCTCTTCACACTCTTCCCGATTCCTCTACAGCCCATTTCCCTGTCTAATCCCCTTGGCCTCTATTCACACACACAAACTATACTACCATGCACACCCAACTGAAGAGTGCCTGTGGTCCAGCCCTCACGTTCCCTAGATCTACATTACAAGAAGTTGCATGAAACTAGAAAAAATATGGTCATCTGCTGCGAAAGGCTGATCTAGAAAGGACTCCTTGATTTGAAGCACACTGTTTTCATTATTTCTGAAATATGATTACATCTGCCTTTTATCCTTCATCTTGTTACTCAGTGATAATTGACTGCTCAAGGCTGGCACTCAGTTGTAATTATTTCCCTGGTGAAATCACAGCAACATGCTTTGCAATCGCTCTCACATATCTGCACACAGCATCTGTAACACATCATCCTTCAGCAAACAGCTATTCCTTTTTTTTTCTTTTTTTTTTTTTTTTCCTAAATTAGCTGTACAAATTAGTAGGGGACATTTTTCCAAAGAAAAATTTAACAGAAGAACATCGATGTGCCTACAGATTACACTGAGTGTTTCAAACCTGCAATATATTAAAATAACTCATATTCAACTCATAACAACGGGGCTGCCCTGCTGCTGTCTCTTGTGGCACCCAGGGATTTCCATTTACCTGTTCAGCCAATTCATTTCAGAGAACTAAGCATCTAGTAACTTCTTGAGCACTACGTCCACAAAGCTGCCAGGTACAAGCTGAAATAACCATCAGAAAGTCATCTCACAGGAGAAGCTCTCAGCTAGACTGTTAATGTACTAATACATACGCAAGGAGCTCCACTCAGTGGCAAGAGAATGTATTTCCAACTACGATATCTGACACAACATGAGAAGAAAGGAGTCTTTGGAAATGTAAATATGTATACTAAACACCCTCTACTTAATCCAAGCTCTGCTTGATTTATTTTAATCAAAGCACTAGAATCATGACCTTTCACTAGGATAGCTTTATTCATCTTCAGCAACAATTTATGAGAAAATTCAATCACTGGTTGTGGAAAGATGTTGTTTAATCAAGCAGACGCTCTGAATTATAAATGTTAAGTAAAAGAGAGTCTTGCCCAGGTGCACTATAACCTATGATTGGCATACTTGACGCTCTGTGCAGTAATGGGGTGGATTGCTCTGTATGATTACAAGGCCCTGATTACTTCCTGACAAGTTGGGGTTGACAAATATTTATTTAACACTACAAGACAGTTATTTTGATAATAAATAGATAAATACAAAACTTTGAATAAAAATGTTTTCATTATGCATGATATATCCTGAGTTAGGCCCAAGACAAACTTTGGAGACCTTCAATTACTATGTTCTGTCTTGGTATTAAGGATTTGATTTAAGAAAAAATGTAGATAGCTTTATTTTCAGTATTATTTCTGTATGTCTCTGATCATGTTTCCCGAAGATAATAAAGGTCCCCCCTGCTTCGCAGAATTGCGATTTCAGAAGTCATATCCTTCTGTATCACTGCTAAACCTAGACTCTAAAGGCCTAATTCCTATACTTCTTGTCCAGCCATGTGGCTGCACTATTACTGTACGTAGGAATAGAAACATCTTCAGTGCAGAGGGCAAAAATCAATTTGTTTCTGGAAGCCACTATCTGGTACAGTACAGGAGAGCTAGCAGGTGTGAAATGGGGCCAGAGAGGCTGTGGCTGGCACCAGCGGGGAAGTGCCAAGCTCTAACTGGGAATCAATCAAGTACCTACTGCTGGAAGCAGACATGGGCACTGTGTGGGATCAGTGCTCACGTAATCAC
Organism: Anarhynchus alexandrinus; assembly: GCA_008711295.1. Taxonomy (NCBI): domain Eukaryota; kingdom Metazoa; phylum Chordata; class Aves; order Charadriiformes; family Charadriidae; genus Anarhynchus; species Anarhynchus alexandrinus. Next base: position 2,319,562 of record VUYV01000094.1, on the reverse strand, counting down.
CTACATGCTTGTACTAAGTCCATCTACCATCAGATTTATAACTTTTATAAAACCGGGCAGTAGGTGATAACAATCCATCCATAGGTTTCTAAAAAGTACCATTATTTTCCTCAGGATGAAACACAGCAGTTAGCAGCACGATGCCTCATGCCTGCCTAGGTCCCACAGTAGGTATCAAAGTCCCTTTTGAAGGTTCTGGCTTTAGTGACACCCACCATGTTCCTTACTAGACTTTTCATGTTTCTGCAGCTTATGAAAAACTTAATTCATAATACTACCCCATAATTTTGCTGGGCCTAGTGGGATTTTTAATATAGTCTAGATTTTATAGGTTTCACATCTTCACGACTTTTCTCCTTTTCTGATTTTCAGCTACCTACCAGCAAATCGGAAATATTTTTGCCTTTTTTCTGGCTGTTATAAATTTTGTGTCTTCCTAAGTGGATGTCATATTACTGCTTTGTGCAGGTGCTCCAATTTAATAGAAGATAAAAATCAATCAAAGCTATGAAATCATTAATATGAAAATTAAACTTCCCCAAACACAATCTCCTTTCTTCCCATTCCTCAATACTGAATTTTAAGTAGGTAACTTAAATTTAATGCTAAGTTTTTACTGACCCCTAGAGGTTTTTCTTATCTCAAAAATTTTATAACATCAGTTACCAGAACAGGGTTTTAAAATGTAAACCCAAGCAGTATTGCTAACTAGGAGACGTAATTCTACATTTATATTAGGCTTTGAAAAAAAGTAAATGTAAAAGTGATAAATCTTTTGTTTAGCCTTGTTTTAAATATAAACTTAGGTAAGGGATCTCCATCTGTCTTTCTGCCTCCTCTCTGCCCCATTCCTACAAATGTACCTTTGGTGTGTGATGTCTCTACTGAGGACAAAAACAGATACACAGTTAGGAATCAAGAAAAAAAAATTATACGGAAAGGACAAATAGAGAACATCAACTTAAGGTTTAGAACACTCAGACTAATATACCATGACATTTTGAAACCACCGCTATCATGTAAAATATAATAAAATTGCATTTGACTTTGCACTCTGAAGTTTTAGCCACTCAATAAACAATATTTTATACATTAAGCTCTCAAAGTATTCCTAAGAACGGGATAAAATATAGACAATTCTTCAGTCACAAACAGTTTTATCAAGGGAAATACACATTTGAGGAATTCTATTTAAGTATGTCTTTTAATGTTACTTTAAAAGCTTTCAGACACGCATCGGAATTCCCCATGATTATAACCTGTAGTCTGAGACTTGCTCGATTCAGCTATAGGCCTATGTCAAAGCACAGTGAGAAACTGGTATCACTGCTAGGAAAAAATCCAGACAGTCCAGAAAACCTTAGAGATACCAAGAAGGTCTATGTGGTAGTCTGTGGCTGTGTGTGGAGAAACTGGAAGTATCAGATACTTCTGATACTGAAACTGGAAGTATCAGTAGCAGTGTGCATGAAAATTTGTCATGAAATTACAAAATCATTAGGAGAACGCTGGGATGATAAATGAAACACCAGAAGATCAGAACCTGAAATATAGTGCCTATCCTTTAAAGATAACCTTTGGATGAGTGAAGTTACCTTACACTTCAATTATCTGTTGATGATTTAAATGTTTTTTCAAGTTCTAAGACTTGAAAAAGGAGATAAGTAACCGTCAAGCATTCAGATTTTTTCAGCCTGTTGAAAGAAGAGGACCACCACTTCCCTCATTTTTCAGTAAGGCTGTTGCCACATCTTCAAACGCCACCTTTAGGTGCTTCTGAGGGCAAGTCTAGACACTACTACCCGCATGGCTCCCATCTGTTACGCAAACCCAGGCGGGTGCTGCTGTGTATCCCGAGATCCCTACATCCCCTGCAGTCTGTCTTCCCACCGCCTCCCCAGCTGGAAAGGCTTATCCGATCCTACAGCGAGCCGGGAGGGGAGCTAGCCCTAGAGAAAAAATCCTGCTTCCTTTCGGCAGGATTCATTTGCTGCTGGTGTAGGACCCTGAAGAGAGCAGAGGAGCACCACAAGGGCACGAAGAAGCGGGGGAAGAACCGGCCATGGGCAGACGGGCAGGGCCGCGCCAGCACTGGCACGCTGGTTTTTGCGAAACCCCCCCAAGTATCGAACAGCAAGCAGACGGCTGGGGCGCGCTGGAACTGCTGCAGAAGCGCTCCTAGTCAAAATCAAGGCGCGTTGAGGAGCCCCGGACCCCATCCTGGGGTCAGCGAAGCATTATGCCTTCCGGAACTGGCATGAGGGCAGAGACAGCGCGGTTATCCCCTCCGCGGGGAAGGCCGCGGTGGCAGAGGCCATTCGGAGGAGCTGAGCGGGGGCAGGGCGGGCAGGCGCTCAGCCCGGCAGAGGGCCAGGGCCCGGGCCAGGGCCCCCCTCGGTGCCGCCGCCGCCGCCCCTCGGTGCCGCTGCGGGAGCAAAGAAGCCCCGTACCGCCCCTGCCTGTCCCCCTCAGGCACACCCCGCCCCAGGACGGCCGCTGCGCCTCCGCCTGGCACCGCTTCCGGCTGCGCGCCCGCCGGCTTGTGACGTAGCTTCCGCTCCGAAAGCCTTTCCGTGTCGTCATTTCCTCTCCCGCCGCCGCCGCCGCGATCGCCGTTTCCTGCCCGGCCGGAGGGGACCCGGGTCCCTTCTCAGGCTCCGTGCGCGCGCGCCCCGCCGCCGCCGCCGCCTCCCCCTTCCCTCTCTCCTCCCGCCTCCGGGGCCGCCGCCGCCGCCATGGCCATGAGGCAAACCCCGCTGACCTGCTCCGGGCACACGCGGCCCGTGGTGGACCTGGCCTTTAGCGGCGTCACCCCCTACGGCTACTTCCTCATCAGCGCCTGCAAGGGTGAGCGGCGGCGGCGGCGGGGGGCGTGCTGCCGGGGTCCTTGGGTTAGCCTGCCCGGCGGGGGTGCCCTCCGCCCCGGGGGGGGTGGTGGGGGGGGAGGGGGGGAGGGGGGGGGGGGGCCGGTTGTGCCGGGGAGCCCCGTTCGCCCAGCGAAACGCTGGTACTTGGAGGGCCATAGCGGCTTACGGTGTTACCGGGCGCAGAAAAGGGGGCGGACGGCTGATTTTCCCGGTGTTTAATGAGCGGGTTAGCATGGGGGTGTGTGTGGGAGTATCATAGCCCGCGTTGGCCCAGTTTGGATCCGAACTGGAGGTTGGGGGTGAAGACTCGAAAAGATTTATTTCTGAAGCTGTCCATTTGTGCTGCCTGCACGCATGTGCTCTAGGTTTGAGATGAGCTCCCGTTTCACCAGGGCAGCTGCCTTGCTGGGCATAGAATGATGGCGTCTGCCTCCTTTCCCATGGGAACTCTCTCCTCGTTATGTGAATAGCATAGCATTTCCACTTCATACACGTATACGTTAACCTTATGTATTCATAAGTTCAAAAGGACATTGCTTTCTGCCTTGGAGTGCTTCCAGTTCAGCTGTACATCTTCTTGTGTGAACAACTTTTTGATAGCATCCCAGAAAAAATAATCACAGGAAGGCTTTCTGTTTAGTTTTTACAACATTTTTGTAGGTGCTTGAAATGTATCAGATTACAAATGCATGTCTTACTTCTGAGTACTCTTAGTCTGAAAATATTGTTCCAAAGTAAAAAACAAACTTGTTCTGCCTGAACAAAATCTGAGTAAAAATAAAACCTAAACGAAGTGCTCCTTTCTATCTCCCTTTTACCTTAACACTAATCTAAAGAAAACTCTTCTCTCATTTGGAGCAGTATTTTAATGTCTGTACTGTTTAAGATGCATGCACCAAGTACAGCTGCATATCTAAGCTCTTCAGCTAAGCTCTTAAAGAACAGCTTCCTACAGTATGTGGTATTTCCACATGCTGGTGCAAGGGAATCTTTTTGTGAAACAGTTTCCTTTTTTTATCATGTTACCTGAATATTGGTTTTGTTTTTGTGAAGATGGTAAGCCTATGCTGCGTCAGGGCGACACAGGAGACTGGATTGGCACATTTCTAGGTCATAAAGGTGCTGTTTGGGGTGCCACTTTAAACACAGATGCCACTAAAGCAGCTACAGCAGCAGCAGATTTTACAGCGTAAGTGATTAACTGTCTCTGAAGTCTGTATTTTGATTTTAGTCTATAGTGCACTTTGGTGATGTAGCTGTAGTAAATTACTGATTCATTTGCTTTTCTTTAGTAATTGTTAGCTTATTTATGGCTAACCAAGTTAAACCCTAGACTTTTAGGTTCTTGAAGGCAGCTACAATTAATTCCATCATAATGAACAACTATGCTTGCTTCTTGATACATATACTTAATTACCACACTGGTTTGATATAACATTTCTGTCCAGCTTTAATCTCTGGCAGTGTAGTTATAACAGAGTTGAAAGAGTGATTTTTATTTTGCTTCTACCAGTTAGCCTCTTTTTATTACAAGAAAACTCTTGTGAAAATTCTAGTGACTTATTTCTGTGATGTTTTCTGTTGTTTGTGCTGTTTGCAGCATATATTGATATTTGGCAAGTTGAATCCTATTAGTAGAGGGCAACGTCTGTTAAGTTTCAGAGAAGAACTTCCTTTGTCTTAAAATTAAAATGCTAATTAGTCTGCATTATCCTGGAGAACAGGATAAAGGAAAATGGTGGGCTAGTACAAAAAAAAAAAGCTTAATCAAAAGCATGTAAAGTATTCTCATTGACTAACTGGGTCTTAACTTATAACAATGTAGCATTTATGACAAAATGTTATGATGGGGTCAGGAAGGATTGCTTACAAACTAATCTGACTGTTCAGGTTGATTTGTCCTGGTACTACTAAAATATAAATGTTTTCTCTTGCCGTTTAGCAAAGTGTGGGACGCTGTGTCAGGCGATGAACTAATCACATTGGCTCACAAACACATTGTCAAAAGTGTGGATTTTACACAGGTATGAAAAATCTTTATACATTATTCACCAGGGAAGTAAGCTCTTAAGTACGTTTTGCTGTTAGTTACTTTTCTGCTTTTTTATGTGCGTATCTTAGCAGGCAAATAATCTAGCGTACCGCTTCAAGTTTTTAAGATAACTTAAATGTAATAAGTGTGTTAGAGGCTGTCTGAGAGAAAGAACTGTTATTTTAAGACTCACAGATGAAAGCTGGTATTTTGATTCAAAATAGAGTTGACCCTTTATAACTTCTGTTTCAGGATAGCAATTATCTGTTAACAGGTGGACAAGATAAACTGTTGCGTATCTATGACTTGAGCAAGCCAGAAGCAGGTGAGTCTGCTTTTAGAACCGATTCTTTGGTTTTGGGGTTAACTAAAAGTTCTGAAATTAAGTGCTACTTTCTGCTGTGAATCACAAAAGATAAAGTTGAGGATTGTTTTACAGATGTAGTGTCTATAACCTTTTTGCTATAGTAAGATAAACTGTATGTTTTAAGTTTATGCTTTCACAAGTAAATTAGAGTTTATCTATAATGGATTTAAAGGATACCATGTTTCAGTTCAATGCAGACTCATTAGAAAGAGGTCTAATTAATTAAAATTTAGTCATCTGAAAGAAAAAAGGCTCTACATATTTAAGTGCGTTTATATTCATGTTGATACTGAACTACTGATGATTAATATGAAGCTAGAGAACCTTGATGTTAAACTAGTAAAGCTTTTTAAATTTAGGCAATCAGATACGTAATTTACATTTATGCTATTCCTGGAATAAGATCTACAATTAAAGTCTAAGTGCTTGAAATAATTTTGCAGTTTCTAGTAAATGAAAATCAATATAGCTTAAGAAAGCTCCCAAAGCATGACACTATTTCATTTTCTTACATGTATTAAAACATTTGGCTTCATTTTAAGAACCTGATGTTGTCAGTGGACATACTTCTGGCATTAAAAAGGCTTTATGGAGCAGTGATGACAAACAGATTCTTTCAGCTGATGATAAAACTGTCCGGTAAGAAAAAGTAACTTTCAGTTTTCTAAGAAGCTAACATTTATTTGTTGTCATAATCTATGTAAGAAGATAGTTATCTTTTTTGGTAAAGGATATAAGTAGCACAGGTTATTTGATCCTAGATTATTATAGCTGCATGCCCAATACGATTCTCTTCTGCTGTTAGAGACATAACTTTTGTTATAATTCTAATTTACCTCATAAACATGTCCTCCCTGATAAGAAGAGGTGGTCTTTGAGAACTGCATAGTAGAATAAACTTCTGCTTTTCATAATCCTAGAGAAGATGGAATTTATAGATGTCAACACACGTTGTGCTGAGGTATTGCTGCCTTGTCTTCTGCTATCCAGCCTTGAAAGATGCAGAAGGCATGGACTAGCGAGGGACTGGGATAAATGGCTGGGAACAGTGTCTGGAAACTGCACCGTTGATAGACATAGCCCTCTTTCTCTGCCACGCTGATAAGTTGAGCAGGCTTTAGTGTTTTTGTAAGATGGCTCATCGAGTTACAGTTAAGTGTTTTGTTTACTTTATGCCCAATTGGTAGGAGATGTGCTGAAACCTAGACAAACCTGACTGCTGGGGAGATGAATTGACAAAGACCCTTCCTCAAACTAAGCTGTCCAGAAAAGATGGGCGATGTGCCTTACTGCTTCCTCAGTTTTCTCGCTGATATGACCAGCGTCATCTCATGCCTACCTGTCTTGCCATTCTTATATTTATGGCACAAAGGAGAGAGAAATCGAATGATCTTTTCTGCTTTGTGGAAGGAAGGATGGGAGGGTGAAGTCACTGGTGCAATTTCTCTGTGGTCTCCTTTTCAGCTCCATTTTTTTTCAGTTTCCTAGTGTTCCAGATAGGCAAGAGCCTGGTCTTGTTTATTTTTCTCTAAATTGTCAAAATAGGAATGCAGCTGTCAGGTAATGAACGAAGGTTCTTACTTGTCATAGCAAAACAATTGTATTTCTTTTCTGTTTAGATAGCTCTTGCACCCTGAGACAGAAAACTATATTATCTTAAAAGAATCTCTGTTCTTTGTCTAAATTGGTATTAGTACCTCTTTGCCTTGTGAGGTAAAAAGGCAGAATGGAATCTTAAAGCCTTGCTTCTAGAAAGCTCTATTGCTCAGGAGACTTATGACTAGGTTTTTAATCTCTAAGAGAATCCTTAGTTAAATAGTATGTGTACCGTTTAATGTTTCATTAAGCTTCAAAAGCAGCAGTATTTTAAAGTAAGCATGTCTTCATTCTCACCTAGGCAAAGTTTTAAGATAAGGAAGCTACTGAAAATCCGATGTACCTGTGGAATCGAATCACATTCTTTGTTAGGTGGCTCTTTAGATCCAAATCTTGCCATGGGTGGGAGGTGAAAATTGTTTGATTTGCTGAAGTAATCTGATAATCTTTTTTTCCTCTTCGTTTCCTCTGAAGCCTCTGGGACCGGAGTACCATGACCGAAGTGAAAGCACTAAATGTTGCAATGTCGGTGAGCAGCATGGAGTATGTTCCAGAAGGACAGATACTTGTGATAACCTATGGGAAGACTATTGCTTTTCATAGTGCAGAAACGTGAGTCCAAAACACAGAATTTTCACAGGTTGAGTAATGGGCTTGGTTGTGGGTAAAAACTGACTTTACAAGGCCAAGATCATCAAGCCGTCAGAACTGGCATTAGTGGACATCTTTGCTTGCCGTTTTGTCAGAGGCAGTGTGAAACATCTGATGAACCCTAACTGTGTATAAGATGCTAAAGGTTTGGTGCCATTTTCATATTTCATACTAATGGTAATTGTGGTTAAATAAGTTTCAGCCAGGGTTCAGTTCAGTGCTTTTCAGAGAACTAATTATTTATACATCTCTCTGATGTGTTAAGAAAGCAGATTACACACTTAAACATATTCCAGAAAGTAGTTCTGAATGCGCGAGCCTTTTGTTTTGCTTATTCTAAACTTGTTCCTAACTTGATGAGCGTGATTTGCAAGTATTAAAACTTGTTTCAGAAACTGTGTGTGGGTGTCTTCTGTTTTTCTTAAAAGCAGTTGTGATTAGTAGAATCACAGTTTCTTTGCTCTGAGGATTTTTTTTTTATGAACTTTACTAACAAACTTTTCCCCCTCAGTCTAGAGCAGATTAAATCATTTGAAGCACCTGCTACAATCAATTCTGCATCACTTCACCCTGCGAAAGAATGTTTGGTTGCAGGTGGTGAAGATTTTAAACTCTATAAATATGACTATAATACAGGAGAAGAATTAGGTATGTTTGTCTTCTGTAATCAAAAATGAGTTCTGAAATGAGTATTAGATTAATGAAATAATGACTAATAAATGAAACTGTTGGACTCACGTAAGATCTTAGCATACCAAGCTGTGCAAGGGGATGAAAAGGTTAAATGAGTTAATTAAGAGTTAAGCATTTTTTCCTGTCTCAGTATACCTAATGTTATTCTTCTAGAACTAATTAAAGCCTGCATTTGGGGCTTTGCACCTACTTTAAAAAAAAAAAGTTGTCATTCTGTATTGCTGCAATAGCAAGCTGTATGTTAATTTGAGTGTCATACTATAGCATTCATTAGATATGTCTAATGAGTTGCAGCTACTTGCTTTTATGAAAAATGTGATATGTTTGTGTTCTTGTTAATGTTGGCCAAATGTATTTAAAAGAAAGTGTATTTCGAAGTTGGTCTGTTGATGCTGTCCTCGTTTAAAATTGTATGTGTGTGGAGTGAGTGGTTGAAGGAACAGGAGTGTGTGTACTCCATGTATTGGCTTTGCAGTGAATAAATAAGCAGCTGTTTTCTTGCAGTTAATAAAGCATTAATATGTTACCCAAATTTGAGATTGCCAAGATACCAATTAACAAAAGCTTTGTTTTGCGTCAGAAGCTAAATACTGAGAAAGTGCCCCCCATCAGTGTGTTTTGTCTTCTGATCAGTTTTTACTAATTAATTTTAGTTGTTGACTGAAATTTGAAATTAATGGTCTTGATATGTTCTTTTATAGAATCTTACAAAGGACACTTTGGTCCAATTCACTGTGTGAGATTTAGCCCTGATGGAGAGTTATATGCAAGCGGCTCTGAGGACGGTACACTAAGGCTGTGGCAGACAACAGTAGGGAAAACCTATGGCCTTTGGAAGTGTGTAGTTCCTGGTAAGTGTGCGCTTGTTCCTGGTGAAACTTGACTGCTTCGTGTGCACTTTTTAAGTAGTATCTATCATAAGTGGTAAACATCTGAATTTCATACAATAACTGTACTGTCTTCTGAGTGTCTCTATATCCACTCAAGTCTGTCAGATTTAAGAATTTATTTTTGTAGCTGTCACTTAAGCAATTAACTTCAAACCTATAAGCTTACTGAATATAGACACTTTGTGGATATTTAAGCAAATAGTTTGATGTATTTTTATGTTAAAGAGCAAGAAATAGGAAATACCACTCTTATCAATCTTAAGGAGATAAGAATCTCTAGGAAGAAGTGTGGATGATAGTTTTATTTTATATTGTACTTTGGTTCTCTAAACTTTGGGGGGGAGCAATGTCTAGAAAACTGCAAGTGAGGATTCATTAATGGATTGCTGACCCAACTGTTTCTCCTTAGTATTAAATTAAGTGGAAAATTTTATTTTCTTGATTCAGGTGGGTGGGGGAATCTAAAGGTATTGACTTTTTTTTCCCTCCTCTCTACAGAAGAGGAGAATGCAGAAGCGGCAAAAGCAAGGACCACCCTTCCAGGAACTGCAGAGGAGGAAATAGGTAATACATTTAACTGAGTTGAAGCTGGCAGTTCAGTGTTAAATGATCAGACAAGATGGTAGCATTCTTTAGTATGGAAGACATAGTTTTCCCCAAGTACCTTCTAGCATTTTTTTACTCTTTTCTCAAGATCTTTGCGTGCATTTTCCTGAAAATGACCACGTGTCAGTCTAGTGACTAGAGCTGTGCAGACTGAACAGATGGGGCAGCATAACTGGATCAGGTTAAATGGCAAAACAAACTGAATTGGTCTTTAAGCAATCCCTGCAACATTTATTTGGTTTTTATATCTAAGGTGAAGTTAAATAATACTCTCTTTATTTAATTGCAGAAGATCTTGCCTCCGAAAACTCAGATTCAGTGTACAGCTCAACTCCTGAAGTTAAGGCCTGATCATTGCAACTGTTACATGACATATGGACATATGAGACTAAATCAAGTGAACAGTGATAAACAGCAGCCTTCCAGAGTGTGCTGTCTACATAAGGCAAAGATGGGCAGTAATTGATGAGAATGCGGTGGAACTGGCTAGGTGTTGTCTGTAAGAGAACTGAGTATCAAAAAAAAAAAAGAAAAAAAAAAAGGCAAGTAGTAGAGTTATGCTATCTTTCTAGCATAACTGCCTACTGTCTTTTCAAAGAAGCGTGCAAGCCAAGATCCAGTCTCTCCAATTTCAATTAGACTCGTAGTGTGTTTTCTTTATTATGGAGAAGAGGTACAATGGCTTTTACCCATTTTTTTTTTTTTTCTTTCTTGAAAGCTGGAAAATTTGGCTTTAGTTGAAAAGAATGGATTATGTACTAAAAGTATTTGGTTCGGGTTTTGTTTCATTGTACGCTGCTTCTGACCATTTAACTGTTTTCAGTTGTCTAAATAAAATGCCTCTCAAAACTCATATCTTACTGTTGAGCGTTGGGTTCATGGAATGGAAAAGCAACCAAGTTAACTATGTAATCCTTTCCAGCATCTTGGTTTTGTACTATACAGAGGGAAAGCAATAAGAATGTTTTAGTGTTGGTACAGAAGGTGGCAAGTTCCTTGATCTGTAAGCTTTGTGTCTTTTTATTCTTTAAAGTTTGAATGTAAACGTGAGTCTCTAAAATCAAAACCAGTGAAAACTGCTAAATTAAATGTGCTGCCTGAAATATATGGTTGTACATGAAAATCTCAGAGGTGAGCTATGAACCTGTATAAAGCTTGGATTTAGTCCTTCAGACTGGATGAAAAAGTTACTCTTTCAAGGTTACAAATCCTATTTTCTTCATTAAAGAAAATATTGCCATTCTTCCACTTGTCACTTCCTTTAATGTTATGCTGAAAGGGTTACATAACGCACTCCATATGGAAAGGAGTCTATTCATACATTTTTTTTTTCAGATTCACACTTGTCCTTACTGTTCTTTTGGAATTTTCCCCAAGAGTACGGTAATGCTGTCATCTTAGAAAAACATTTAAAAAACGGGGCGTAAGTTAAAATGTGGACAGTTCTGTCTGAACATAAGAAAATACTTTTCCATGGTGAAGGACAGTCAAACACTGGAATAGGTTGCCTGGAAAGGTGAAGTCTTCATTCTTGAGGACACAACCCAACTGAAGGGGGCCCTCGGGGAACCTGCTGTAGCTGAGCCTGCTTGAGCAGGTGGTTCACAGAGGTCCTTTCCAGCTTCAGCTGTTGGGCGGGGAAATAAGAGGGAAAACAAAAGTGATACTGTCAATCGTGGTTTCTTAGTGCAATAGCAGGATTAAGGATCTGTTATTTTGCAGACTTTACCCCCAAATTAGTTTTGCAGTTATCTACTTGAATTTTACTCCAAAACCAAGCAATTTGCAACACACTGATGTACAGTTAATTGTTTCAGCCTCATTAAATCCATTAAGGGCTCCAAATCTAGTGCTTCAGCCTAGAAGCTGTTCATCTTACAAGCTGAAGGATGTGTTTAGAACAAGAAATGTGCGCACCCCACCACCCCACAGTGAAAATTCTTGCAGGCTGTGGTCTGCGTGCCGTGCGTCAAGCAGGCTGCGTAGCGTTTCACAGAGAAGTCTGGAACAGCATCCTCCGATTTCAGAGCTATGTAAAGCAGTAAAAGGGTCACGACGCTGCTGTGAGTTTGTGGTTCCTTTGCTAGCACTGAGCAAACAGGGCTCAGGTTGCGAGATGTTTCATCTAAATGGGAATATTAACAGCATGTGAGTTTGCGTCACTGCAACGCTGGTGAAAAGTGAAGGCTATGGAGCTGTCAGACTTTGGCGGGTGTTAACAAAGTTTTACACGGTTGGTAAGTTTATAGAGCTCCTGGTGTACGCGTTATGGTGGCTTCCACTTGAGGCTTACCTTTCAACTCCAAGAAACGGAGAGCTGCCGGGGCTCTCCATCATCAGGACCGCAAGTGAGGTGGTGTTAACCACTAAAGGAACCCAATTATCCCAGCAGTTCCCGTCACGCAAACGGCAGGGGCCTCCCGCTCTCTGGAGGCTGAGGGTAAGGCCTCGGGCTGCCCCGTTACCGACAGCTCCGGCGCGGTGGGCCGGGTACCGAGGCGATGGCGGGGGGGGCCGCACCGCACCGCACCACACCACACCCGCCCGCCGCCACCGCTTCCTGCCGGCGCGGGGCGGGACCGGCGAGGCCGAAGTCTGCCCGCCCCGCCCGGGTCCGCCAGCGGGGGCGGAGAGCCGCCGGGGCAGCGCGGGCCATGGCGGGCCGGAACCCGGGCACCGAGCTGGGTAAGGGGCGGAGAGGGCGGTGGATGGCCGGTGGGGCCGCGTAGAGGCGGGCCTGGCCCCGGGCTCCTCTGGGGAGAGCTGTGCGCTGCGGAGCCCGCGGCCTGAGGGGTTCCCGAGGCGGTGCAGCGGGGAGCGCTGCTCGGGCAGGGCCGCCCGCCGCGGGAACGGGCGGAAAGGGGCCGGTCGGCTCCCGTTTGCGGGGCCGGCGTCCCTCCCGCCCGGCCTCGCCTCTCCCTCCCCTATCTGACCCACCTCAGCGCCAACCAGCCAGGCTGCTGCAAAACCTTGCTTTTCTGGGCACCCGAAATAGAAATAGAGCAATCATTCTTTTAGATCCTTTGCCGTGTACTCGTGGCCGATTGCTCGGGCTGTCTCTTCGGCCGGGAGGCCCGTAGGAGGCTCGTTTTTCCCTTCGGTACCGCTCCACCATTGAACAGAAGTTGAGGTTTGGCCATCGCGTCCGGCATCAAGCCATCAGCTTGAGCAGCACCGAGCAGGGCGACAGCCAGCGCTGGAGGACCACCTTCACGGTTCTGGTTGAATAAACCTCCTCCCTCCCCGGCTCCCTTTTCCCCAAGAGGTTCCGAACACTTTTTAGTAGTTGGGATTCTGATTTGTACACTCAGGACTTTACCTCTCCTCGTTGATTCTCCTTGTTGCTTGCTCTCCGAAGGCTGATAAGGAGTTGCCAGGTGTTTGCAGGTGGTCTCCAGCCCTGAAAGGTGGCTGTGCCTCAGGGAAGGCAGAGAGCAGCCAATAAAGGGTTTCTCTGCCATTTCCCAGCTGGAGCTCCTTTGCTGCTGATTGCTGGGGGTGGGAAAGGAGAAAGGGCTACAGCTTTCTGACTTCTCCACCCGGCAAACCCCAACTGCTGTGGTGGAATGAATTAAGGTGATTAACCTTCCTGCAGTCTGCCGCTAAGGTATGATAATTTGGTCTATGCCAGCCCATGGACAATAAGCGGAGGAGATACAGGGGTGGTGTCATGGAAGACGGGAAGCAGAGGACAGCTGGCGTGGGACAGGGAGATCTCAAAGTTAGCAGGAGCAGAGTTCAGGAGGCCATGGCGTCACGTGGCTATGCACAAGCACGGGTGTTTTTACAGAGCTATCGTGCAGTTTAAATGATTAGCCTATGGACAACTGAAAGTTGACCCCATTTTCATTCTCTGAAATGACTGGCATGTTGTAACTCCTAAAAGTGAGCTGTTGAGTTGCTCTCTGATGTGCTTATCCGCGGGCTGCTTGCAGGGACAGGTGAGTTTCAACTGTAGCCATCTGAACAGCATCTTTTTGCTGAAACAAACATAATAATAATACAGCGGCAAAACTTCAGTGTCTGTTAGGAAAAAAAGCTAGCACGTAAGTTTGCAAATGCACTCCAGTGACTTTAAACTAGGCATGTGTTGTGCTTTTTCTTACTGTAAATTTAATCTTACAGTTCATTGTCAGTAGGTGTGGGGAGTCCAGAGACTTGAAAGTAAAGTCAGTTCAGTTCCTATCAAACAGTCATCCTCCCGACAGGCAGGCATGCACGTCAGGAAGGCCATGCTGCCAACTGGGGAAATACTGGAAGAGACAGACGACCTCGTTAACATTTGGCTGGACCTTGCTGTACAACTGTAGTCAAGGGAAAAGTATTTGATATGCAGCTGACCAGCACAACATAATCGTTGGGTTTTTGCACTCACTAAACCAATCTTTGAGTATGTTCCAAATATTTTCTATAACTCTTTCTCCTCCTGTAAAGTAGCCCCCCCCCGCCCAAAAGGCAGAGTCTACTAATGATCAAGATTATTAATGGAGAGCACAGAGGGACGGATGTCTCCAGGGCTGCACCATGTGGCCTCTTCAAGCTGCAGCTGACTTACCTGGAAAGGCCACTGCCCTCAGCTTATCCACAGGTACTTGTTGCCACCCCTTCCCAGTGATGTTCGTTTAAATCAGTTGCGGTCGAAACGAGCTGGGTCAGATGTGAAGGGCAGGCCTGGTGGGGGACTGGTGTGGCCACGACTGTGTTTGTATTGAGCAGCAGCATACCCTCCGTGGCTATTTCTAACAGCTGCCTTATGCTGGCAGCTGTAAAGGGAGAACTCAATCTCTCTACCATTTGCTCTCCCACTAAATACACATCTGAAATATGTTAAGTTCTATATTTAAGTAAATTGCTGTATCTTACTTAAAGTGCTGTATCTTAGCTGGTAGCAGTACTCAAAAAGGACATGTTAAACCCTTGCCTTTATCTTTCATAGCCACTAACAATACACACTGCTTCTATGACTTAGGCACTTTGGCTTTGGAAGGTTTTGCCAACTTGTGCCAGCAGCTTTAACAGTAATTCAAATGACTTGCCCCATATCTCACGAGCGTTCTGTAGGATTACAGTTTTCTAACAGGGACACCTAGTGGTAAAATATCTTTTACTTAAAAACATATTGTTTGAGTCCTTTCCTCTGTGTCTGCTATTTCCATGCTTGCTACCTAATGTCATTATTTAAGCAATACATTTCTGAAGCTGCCATTAGAGACCATCTATTTGTTTATCAATGACAAGCCAAACTCTTCTCAATTCATGGCATATAATGCTTTCTCATGTGATTTCCTTTTTTTTTTTTTGTAAAATAAATACATTTTTGTAAAAGCCTTTAATTCATCCTGTATTTCTGTCTGTCTGTCTTCTTATCACTGTTCCTTAGTAGAAGAACAAGGTGTTTAGTTGGAATAAATAGCAGGTACACGTAACAGATAAAAAGACACTGATTTGCATGAACTAGTCAGAGGGTCACTAGTCTAATACACTGATACATTTGCCATCAGAGACTCGTGTAAAGAAGGTGGATAAGGAATTTTATAAACTTGTTGTTCCACAGGGACTGTTTGCAGAGTCATTTTTGCGTACTCAGGTTCACCACAATGCTGCAGGGGCTGAAAGGAGTCTGCCCCTCCTGCTCTGCTCCCAAGGACGCTAGAGTATAATGGACCAGGTGCTTTCGTGTATTGTCACTTCTCAGAAAAGCATCAGATGCCACTTCACAACAAAATAGTGAAACGCATCGATGAGCATCAGTTTTGTAGTGTAAGCTAGTAGCATACTCCTTCGGGTTAACTGCGGGGATGCAGACATCTGCCACATGGGTTTTCTGCTCCCTGCAGATGGAATTTTGATGCAACAACTTCAGAAGTTGTGGAGAAAGACAGACATTCAGTAACCATGGGTAGACCCAGAAAATGGCAAGTAGGATGTTTAAAACCCAGCAGATAACACAGTCAATAATATTCTAGTTTGAGGCTTGTACAAAGTAGAGTAATGCAGGGGTCTGACTTGAGACCCATCCTGTTTAATGGTGTTTTTTTGTTTTAAAACAACCTGGAGGAGGCGGTAGCCAGCTTGCTCATAAAGTTTGCAGATGACCCTAAATTAGCCAGATCAGAGGGACACAAACTGGCTGGGGAGATGGGTCAACAGGAGCCCAGTGACACTGAGCAGGGCTGAAGGCAGAGCCCTGCCGCAGGGAGGACGAGCCCTGGCAGCCACACCGGCTGGCCCCTGCCTGCCTGGGGAGCAGCTCTGCCCAAAGGCCCCCGGGCCTGGTGGGCAGCGAGCCGGGCACGAGCCAGCCCTGCCCCGGCAGCAGAGACGGCCAGCGGCCTCCTGGGCCCTACCAACGGGGACACGGCCGGTGGCTCGCGGGAAGAGAGGGATCATCCCCTCTGGTCAGTGCTCGTTAGACCGTATCTGGAAGACTGTGTCCAGTTGTGTTGCCCCCAATAGAAGAAAGAGATTGATGAGCTGTCACAAGTTCGGCAGAGGGCCACCAAGATGGCCGGGAGCTGGAGCACCTGCCCTGTGAGGAGAGGCTGAGGGAGCTGGGCTGGTTCAGCCTGGAGAGGAGACGGCTTTGGGGTTCCTAAGAGCAGCCTGCTCATCCCTGCGGGGAGTGTATGAAGAAAGCGGAGCCAGGCTCTTCGTAGCATTACGTGATGGGATGAAGCAAGACAACAGGCTTGTCTTGAGACAGAGAACTTCAGACTGACTATAGGAAAAATGTCTTCAAGCAGGACAGTCAGGTGGCGGGGCAGGCTGCCCAGAGAGGCTGTGCAGTCTCCATCTTTAGGAACTCTCCAAACCCAACTGAATAAAGCCCTCAGCAGCCTGGTCTGAGCTCGGAGGTGACCCTGCTTTGTGGAGGAAGTTGGACAAATGTCCTTCGGAGATCTTCCAACACAAATTATTCTATGGTTTTTTACTTCTGTGTGTGTGTCTATATATGTGTGTATGTGTATATACATGAATATATTCCAAGTAATGAATAATTAGTTATAGTTGTTTTGCAAATTATGTTCTTGGATTCTAAAAAAAAAAATAAATCTATCTGTGTTGCTCAGCCCCTCTAGCTGAAGGGCCAGAAATACATTCATTATGTTTCAATTGATATTTTTAATTATAGTTGGTATTTCTGAGCCATTTACATGTGAGAGCTAGCCTGTTGGTAAGTGGCATTTAGATAATGAAGTGTTGCATCCCTTTTCAAGAAAGCGTAATTCTGTTCTAATATATTAATAGCTGGTTTTAGCCTGTACTGTGGCTCTGTTTCTTCACTGTTCCTTTATAACACCTTTTGAATATGCCGGATAATTTTAATCAAATTTGAAGGACAGATAGATGTCTCGGAAATAAGTAAGCCACTGGGTGGAGTGACCGAATTAGTCCTTCTGCTGAGGGTAAGGCAGGCACAGCTCAGCAAGTGCATCTTTTTTGGGGGGCTTTATGCAAATAACAACATCCTGTGTTACTCCACGGTTGTAAGGACCATAACAGGAGAGCTGGGCTATTGGCGTGAGGAGAGGTCTCTGGAGCCAGGGAAGAAGAGAGGGAACAGCAGAGGACTTGGACCTGCAGGATACCAAGCTGCTGTTGTTTTGCAGCTCACTGTCTCAGGAGAGGCTTGTCAGTGGTTTTCAAAGTGCTTTGGAGGATACTGTGATCCATTTCATGCGATCCATGGTCAACGTCGTGTGATTTCACTAATGTCACAAGATAATAGAGCAGATTTCTTAGTCAGGGCTTAGTCCCTGCTGTCCAGCTTTGAGTATCTGCATGCTGATGACTTGGAGACTGAGCTCCTCTCGTATAAGGAGGACCCATTTGAAAATAAAATAGATCCATAGCAAGAGTCACTGTGGGAAACTGACTACAGCTTCTGTCTCTTAAGAAACTGAATAATCCCCAAACCTCTAAACAGCTTACATGGTATGATAACTGTAACAAGACCTGATCCTGAAGCCTTTCCTCTCCCTTCAGTGGCTTTGCTCAGCTATGCGTGGCCAGCTGGGGTCAGCCTGTGTCCGGCTGAATACCTCATTTCTTCACAAAAGGTTCAGGACGCAGTTTCACGCCCTTCTACAGAAATAACAGCTTTCATCACTTCCCTTACCCACTTTATCATGCGTTCATGGTAAGCGCAGGAGCACACATGCTGTTTCTGGCACAGAGGAGGAAATAACCAGTTGGGGGGGGGGGGCAGCTTCTTTTGGGGACAGTGCTGCCTTAAAATGCTTGTGAAACTACAGCCTCAGGCATTCTTGAGCTTTCTGTTTCGCCATCTGAAGGGATGCCATCTACACTTTTTTTTTAAAGCTTCTGAAAAGCTTAGTCTGTTTTATGAGCAATGTGTTAGGCATCTTAGATATTTATGTAATTATACTAATGAAGTGGGTTTATTTATTGTTTTTCTGAGGAAATGCTTGGTATTTTTGGATTCATGTTCTTCAAAGAGAGAAGATGAATTTCCTGTTAAGATTTTGAATATGATTTTTTCAAATGTCTTCAGAGGAAAAAGTAAACTTGAAGAATGATTACAGAATATTGGCTAATTAGATATAGTGTAACTGCTTTAATTACTTTTATCCCTGAAGCCACATGACTGTGCAGATGACTAGCAGATGACTTATTTAAAAAAAAAAAAAAAGACGTGTTCACACTGCAAGGTTAATGAGCCTAATTAAATATAGTTTTCCTTAGCCAGATACTAAATCATAAAGCTTGGGGGAGTGGGGGAGGGGGACAATCTAAGGCAGTCAGTTCTATTTCAAATAATGGTTTTATTCTGATTTTTAATGAAAAAAAAAGCTGTAATTGTGAGTGATTTTTCTGAATAGAGACACTTACATTTAAAGATTTGGTGAGACCTCACATGGCAAACTTTGAAAGGCTATTTAGAGACAGTTACGCTGAGACATATTTGTTTTCACTTGCCCACTGTTTTAATTAATGGAGAAGTGGGCTTGAATAAAAGGTCTGTGTTAGATAGAAGTCTCCATCTGCTGCTGCATGTTACCAGAACCTTTGTCCTTCCTTGTCGTGTGGTTTTTTATTACACCAGTTTATTTCCTTTAGTAAGCTGCATAAAGTCTCACAGTAAGTTGTCCAGAAAGGATGGAGTTCTGATTTCTTTTTAATAATTTTAATTTTTTTTTAAAGATTTCTACCTTTGCTGTGCACAGTGATTTAATGTCCCATGTTCAAAAATATACTTGGAGATCCAAATTCTATGGTCTTTCAAGGAAACTTGCATCTCAGGCACCAGAATTAGATACTGCACCTTATTGAGTTGCCATGTGTCAGCTGCCTTCTTGACTGGTCTGGAGTTATTAAAAACAGAAGGTAAAACGTGTTACACATTGAAAAGGGCTTAAGCCAATGAATTTCATCATATTTGCAAAGACCTAAGAACATGCAATCAGCTATTGCTGATCAGCAATGGTGACTTTCA
Organism: Anarhynchus alexandrinus; assembly: GCA_008711295.1. Classification (NCBI taxonomy): domain Eukaryota; kingdom Metazoa; phylum Chordata; class Aves; order Charadriiformes; family Charadriidae; genus Anarhynchus; species Anarhynchus alexandrinus. The sequence continues at coordinate 2,300,403 of VUYV01000094.1, read as the reverse complement.
CAGGTGACTTTGAGCAAAGATGAGGTAGCAAAAGTGGTAGGTTTTTTTTCCACTTCCACTATTCTTTCCCTTCTTTTCTCCCATTGATTGTGAATTTCTTAAACATTACCTCCCCAGCTCTCCCCCCGCCCCGCAAAGGGTATTATGCTTGATTATTTCTTTTAAGCTAGTCTAGTGTGGAGTGCTCTATTTCCTGCAGGTTACTCAGACCTTCTGAGAAGTTGTGCTCAGAAGTCCGGTATGGACAGATACAGTAACCGTTTATTTCTACCAAAGTCCAGCACAAAATGATTCAGACTCAATCTGCTCCAAATATTAAATAATGAAGGGTTAACCTACTCAAGGGGGAAATTTGGTTCTTTCACTTAAATTCAGGTTTATGCTCCAAGAAATCGAAAATTTTCCATGTTTAACAAACTGGATGCTGTCTCCATAGTCTTCCTAACTCTTCTGTAGAAGGCAGTAGCTTTTATAAATTAATTATTTAGTTGGATTTCTTGGTTGTTCTTCATAATGTAGAAAGAATAGGTTAGGGTAGAGTAACTGAAGCTTTTGGATCTGTATTAGAGAGCAGGAAGCTGAGTACCTCATCTAAACGACTTGCTTTGATTTTATCATGATTTTCAAAGGGGCTGAAAGGTCACTATGCACCCAGCAGGATTCAAAAGTTATCTTGATAAACTGGATTATGATTAAATGATTCCACCTGAGCACTTGGCATACAGTAGGAGAATCACAACACAGAGTTTGTGTTTCCTCCATTTATTTATTTATTTATTTGTCTTTTCCTACCCCGTGGACTTTGTCAATTATTGCCTATAATGGCCCCATGGGAAGTGGTGTATGCTCTCTGCTGATCACATAGGAACCTCAACTTTAAAGCAACTGTGGCGGACATAGAGGTTTCACTAGCTTATATTTCAGCTGTCTGTGTTTATATGGTTTGTATTTATCGATATTCAAAAAGAAGGAAAGTTCTAGCCATGGGTTTTGTAGCAATAGCTTTGCTCACCTGCTTTTTACATGTCAGTTGAGCTTCTTGCTCTTGGGGCAGAATGAATATGCCCGTGGCTTTGAAAGTGGAGAGAAGTAATGAGGGTTTGTTGTTCGACTGGGTTGCAACTTAGCAAGCTCCTCCTTTCTTTGTTGCCATCCAGCGAGACTGATGCTAAAGTCTTAAGGAAATAATTACATTCCTTAGGATTCCTTTGTAATTCCCTCTTTGCTTTAACTTTTTCTTTTTTTTTTTTTTTTTGCTTTTGGCCAACATTTTGACCTTGCAGGTACTGCTTATTTAATTACTTGTATGTGGTAATAGGAAAGTGGTAGCAAGGTGGCTTACTGTGCTCAGAACAAGATTTTGTTTAGCTGTGTTTCATGCCTTTGTCCTGCATTTCCACTGAGTCATCTTTACCTTAAATTGGTTTCTCCAGTGCTTTTTGTAAGTCTAATTAGGAAAACAAGCTTGTATTTACACATACTTTAGCTATCATATTAATTCTGTACTTTTTATGGCTATTAAAACTGTAAAGTGGGAAGAAAAAAAATTGAGGATAAGATTTCTGTACAAAATTAGCAATTTTGGCTATCACCTTTTTTTAAAGTATTAAACCTTTTTTAATCGATGTGCTCAGGGGAAATGCAAGTCTAATACAGTAGTGAAGAAGACTCATACTGCTGAGATGCTCTTAATAAATTAAGTCATCCAGAATTATTATCTCTTAGTGTCTGAGCCTGTGTCTGTATACTGACCTTAACTTATGATGGTATTTGATGATTGATGGTGGTGATTTGCTGATTATTGGTGGTTAATGATTGTTGATGTTGTCTTCAGAGTATTTTCATGGGTTGCTTATAGGATTAGTATTTAGAAGAATTATTTATGTTTTGGCATACAAGAGATTTTAAAGATGATCTACTTTATTTTTTCTGTGTACTTCTTTGAGCAGTTTGTGTTTATTAACATTCAAAATCATGCTTTTGGTTTATCGTACTAAGCAGAAATTTCAAGATTCAAGGGTCTGAACGCTCAGTTCTCCTTTATCAGTCAGTTACCCTTTGTGAGGCAGCATCCAATTTTTGGTGCTTCTGTTTTTAGACAGTTACGTTATTTTAGTAAACGTTGAGTATCTGCTTCTCTTTGAGTCTGGCTATTGTTTATGCGTACTGAAACTCATCAAAATTGTGACCCAGGCTGTCTGCAGAGGGCATCTGAAGGTGTTGCCCTGAGTCCTCCAGGGTGCTTGGGCAAGGTGAGCACTTCTCAGGTCGGCATGCATCTCAGCAACTTCCAGGCAGATACGTTGCCCAGGAATTCAGTGCTTTTGGAAACTTGCAGTTAGTCAGGCCCTAGTAGCAAATTCAGTAAAATTTGCTCTACACAATAACAACTCAAATGCTTTGTTATGCAAGGGTCTGTCCAGAGGTTTTGGTGACTGTGTGGAGTACAGTTCCTGTAAACCAAAGGTTCACGTACACAAAAAATGCTGTTGCGTCCTGGGTGCCAGCAGACATGCAAAGGATTGAATAAATGTTAGCATATTCTGGAATCAAGAAGTAAATCTCAAACAATGGTAAAAGGCTGTTTTGAGAGGTTTTTTTGTATGCTACACCTGTAATAAACTTTATAGTCCAGGACTGGCAACATAGTCTCTTTCGTCAAGATTAAGTTAATTCAGTTATAATGGCAAACAAAACACGCTGTGTGAAACACCCAGTTCACAGATCTTCCTCTAACAGAATTTAATGTTATTATGATATTTTGGACTGGTGATAAATGTACAAGTCCTTAAAAGGACATAAAAGCACAACATATGCTGTTCAGGGGTCCCAAACCAAGCTACAACTTTCTTCTGAAGTCCCACAATGTACATTAAAAGAACACAGAAATAATTGAGACTTTTTCTTTTCTTTTTTTTTTCCCCACCCCAGAACTTGGCTGGATCTCAAAAGTGCATGTGAATCGACCCGCAGTTGTGAGGCATGCAGAACAAATTAAAAAATGGAGAACTGTGAAAGGTAATTGGCAAGTAAGTCCTCTTTTTATGCATTCTGTTCCTGTATTTTTAAAGCAGTTCCTCTCCCTCTCCAGGCTGCAATATTGAATTTTTTTCAAGATGCATGTAAACTTAAAAGATGTGCTTGTCCATGTCTTATTTTAATAATTTGTATTTGATGATGATGGGATGGAATAAGGCAAAGCATTTATCCAAACAAGTTAAAAACCTTATAACTCATGAGTGGCAAAACCACAAATGAATTTAGGTCATCTTTATTCATGAGTGGATTAAATTGTATATTACTATCCCACTACATTTATTCTGTTTCCCAGCCAGACTTCTCTGCACGCTGCCTTCTTATTTTTTAATTTTAAAGCTGTAAGATATGATCATGGTCCCTGTCAAGTTTGACCTACCTGGATGATTTTTTACTACTTAAACATCCCCAACATGTGTGATTTCTTTGCTTAACTAGATCTTACCGAAAACTCAAAAATCCTGACTGGCTATGGCGCCGGAGGCGGGGCAGGGGGAGAATACTAATGTTAAGGGGGCTGATCTCAACTCCTGAGATAAGGAGGTAAACGATCAGTTATTGTCCATCTTAGTATAAAATAGGTTCACGTAAGCCACACTAAAGCCAGTGGTGCAAATGAACTTTTCTTCAAAGTTCTTTGTATTCTTCTTTGTATTCATTGAACACACACGCTCAATGTCTTAGCAGTTGTCAACCTCTGCTTTTACTGCCCCCCTGGCAGAACTGGCAGATACTGGCCCGGTGCGCGTTTTGGTTTCTCCAGTTTGTACACGGGAGTCGTAATGCAAAGCCATCAGGTCAGCAAGGTGAGCTCATCCGTTCTGCAGAGCAGAGCGGAGCAGGGGAGGCACAGCCACGCGCAGCAGGACGGGAAGCGCTGAGAGGGGAGCGGCGGGCAGAGCTGGCTGCAGGATGCTCTGAGTGCTTCGGCAGCGTTCAGCCAAGGGCAAGGTCTGAGAAATGCTGTGGAGCAGACCCCGGAGCTCCCCAGTGAGCTCTCAGCCAGGGGCTTGTAACTGATGTCCAAAGGACAAGTTGATTCTTCATTCACCAAACAGCAGTTCTGCGGGCGAATGTGTTTGATTCCTCCCCTCTGCACACTAAACAAGTTGTTTACTTGCAACAGTAACTGTTAATGTGGAAGCAGGAGGAAGGAGACACTCGAGGATAAATCTTAACAGTCCAACATAGTAGAACAAAGCAAGGATAATTTAATTATACTTAATGCTTCAAAAAAACTGTTCAAAATAGTTGGTATCCTGAGCTTAGCATGTCGGACAGCCATTCCGCGGTGGCTGAAGCTGCATTCACAGGGAGCACAGATCCTGTGGACAACAGTTTGGGGATGATTTGATGTAGCTGTTTAAGGTCCTACGGGAAAGTGATAGAAAGCGACTTCCTGACCGTTACATGAACCTCAAAGTCTGTGCTTTGAATGTTAGGATTAAATAAAAAATGGATGTAAATTGAGGAAAGTTAGACATTAGTTCAGCATTTCCCAAGAGTTTCTTATGCATAAAAAATCACTTGATACCAAGTTTAGCAGTCTGGTGGCTCTGGGTTGGGAAATAGTGTCAGTGATAAAATCCAGAGGGTATTCCATAAACTTGGCTATCTTCAGATACTGCAGGTGCAGTAAGATAAAAAGTAAGTCTTCTGATTTGACAGAAGTTACTGTATAAAGAACAGAGGAATAGAGAGCCACAAGGTTTGATTACAAAGAATCATTGGGAAGAAAGGGATTTAGTGTCACTCCCTCAACATGGCTGTAGGACTAACACTTCTCCACTCTCCTGTGTAGTAACACTGGTACTGAGCTACTCAAGTGAGATTTTACTTTGAAGAATGCCAAGAGATTATTTTCAGAAGCATCCCTCCTGTATTTGAACACTGTCATTGCAGTCATGATAGTCATGTGCTGTTTATTTCACAGAGATGATTTTGAACCTTTACATGTTTGAATGTAAGTAGCACCAGATTCAAATTTTGAAGCCCATTTCCCAAAATACTCATTTGAAAAACCCTTTTAAAAAAATGAAGTTCATACCAGTTCTTGGAACTCCCTGACTACATCTGTCTTGATGACTTTATGATTCATGTCATAAGAGATGAGACTAAAATTCCCTCGAGTGAAGGATAAAAAAATCCAAGTAAAAGAAACTTAAAACCATTTAAAGTGAAAAATCCTTTTGAAGTATTATAGGGTGAAAGTAGAAATCAGTTAGAAACAAGCAGTCAAGCTTAGACTACTCGAGGCCAGTAATGGTTTGTTACTCTGTTTAGTCACCCCAAAGTAGCTTTCAGTGTAACCTTTACTGCAAGTTCAGAAAGGAGACTCCCATCAGCAAAGTGTGAAAGATTTGTAGGCTGGCCAACATCTTAAGATTTGCAGAGTAATACCTCCATGAAGAAACAACAATTTTTGCTGCCTGTACTTCAAGTCATGTCACAGAATAGAGCTGTCAGGGAGGGACTTTATGGACTCAAGTGGACTTTGCTGTTGCAAACTCTCCCCTTGTTGAACAAGTGCCCACTAAGAGATGTCAGCTTTTATTGAAGCCATCACTGTAAATGAGAATTTGCTGGAAGACCTTCAATAAATATTTCAAAATAATGTCTTAAGCTCAATTTTTGTTCAGCACAAAATCTTAAAAAATTTTTAGTTGTGCTTCTGTTCCGTTCTCTGATTAGTAAGTCTTTTAAAATTCTGTAGCATTTGTGAGCAGGACTAGGGAAGTGATCATCCCCCTCCACTTAGCACTGGTGAGGCCCCGCCTTGAGTACTGTCTTCAGTTTTGGGCCCCTCGCTACAAGAAAGACATTGAGGTGCTGGAGCGTATCCAGAGAATGGGAACGAAGCTGGTGAGGGTTCAGGAGAACAAGTCTTATGACGAGCAGCTGAGGGAACTGGAATTGTTTAGTCTGGAGAAGTGGAGGCTGAGGGGGAGACCTTATTGCTCTCTACAGCTACCTGAAAGGAGGTTGTAGCGAGGTGGTGGTTGATCTCTTGTCCCAAGTAACAAATGGTAGGACAAAAGGAAATGGCCTCAAGTTATGCCAGGGGAGGTTTACATTGGATATTAGGAAAAATTTCTTCATGGAAAGGGTTATCAAACATTGGAACAGGATGCCCAGGGAAGTGGTGGAATCACCATCACTGGAGGTATTTAAAAGATGGGTAGACCTGGTGGTTAGCGACATGGGTTAGTGGTGGTTTTGGCAGTGTTAGGTTGATAGTTGGAGTCAATGGTCTTAAAGGTCCCTTCCAACCCAGATGATTCTATGATTCTATGATTTTCATCTGAAGAGTGCTTTAGCCCTGTCACTTAGCTCTTGCTTTTGTTTTTTGCACCAAATAATTGCAGATGTTTTTTATTCCCAATTCACACAAAAGAAAGTGGAAACGTGGAGTCTAGACCCTAAGTTTGAAGAAGTATGGGTTCTTACCCCCCCGATGCCATGTTTCTCTCTCACAGCAGAAGCAGCATGCAAACGTGCAAGTGTGCAAATTGCTGATGTGTACACTCATCTGGTTATTGGCAATTGCAGACCTGGGTGTATATTTTTTTTGTGCGTGCAAGTTGTAAAGATACAGATATAGTATATAGAACAGAGTATATTAAAACAGTGAGGTTTCTCACATAGGTGATGTTTTTATCTTTGTCTTACAGAATTAAATTTGAAACAAGATGCTTTTGTTTGTCTGATGTTTGTCTGATTCTTAGAGTCCCATTTGGTAGTTAGCTTTTGCACCAAAAATTGAAATTAGATCCTTTGATTCTGAGAGCGCTGACTTTTGATTCGAAATCTTTTCTATGCCATTAGATACTGCTCAAGACATGAACAATTATCTGCCATCCTTAGTCTTAGAGCGAGAGCCAGGCTTTTGATTCCTGCATCTTCTAAGTCAGTTTGGTTTTGGAAGCGTAAACTGAAATATTGTATTCCTTGTTTCTCTCCCTGTGTAGGCTGCTTGGCTGCTGAAAGCTGTCACCTGCATAGACCTTACCACTCTTTCAGGCGATGATACTCCTTCAAATGTTCACAGGCTGTGTTTTAAAGCAAAGCATCCCATCAGAGAGGATCTGTTAAAAGCCTTGGATATGCATGATAAAGGTATGATTGTTTCTGTTGTGTGTGTTGTGTAGAGAAAATGTCTGCATTTCCTCAGTATTTTCTTAATTTTCAGAAAGGTGTAAAAATGGCCTCCTCTTCATATAATGGAAGCAGTTATAGTAGTCAGCGCTGCAGAGCTAATAGTCCCGAGAGAACAAACTAGATCCTATGTAGTCTTATTCAAAGCAACTGTCTTAAGTTCTAACTGCAAAACATCTATTCCTTTGAGTTAATGTAAGAATACAAGGAGAAAAAAAATCCATTCTCACTTTGGCAACCAAAGTGAAGCATGGACTCAGAGCAACACTGTTAGTTATGATACCTGATGAGTAAATTGATATGAAAGCCATAAGCGTGTAAGCTCTGTGCGTCTTATAATAACAGTGTGCTAAGGTGAAACTAATTGAGTATTCTGTTAATCTGCTGATGTCCTGACTAAATCAGCGAAGGGGAGAGTGTTCACGTGACTGCTTTGGATTTCATGCTTAGCTGCTGTTGCTGTATGTAACTACTGAGCCTGCCACTTTGCCTGTTGGAAAAGATGCATTCCACAGCCCTAAGCATGTTGTTTTTACTTTAGAAATCGTTATCTGTTACCTGCTTGTTTCAGTAGTTAAGATAGGAGACATCTTTGCAGCCGGGTCTACTTTAAGGAATCAGTCCTGTAGTAAGTGTATGTGGTTGTGTGCATATCACGTATATACACACACACAGAGTTCCCAGCTAGGTCAACAGAGTTGAAGGGGCAGAAGACAACCCTTAAGAGCTAGTGGTAAAACTTTCATTGATACTACTCAAGCAGGTTCCATCTGAAGTCCTAATGTTACACCCAAGACTGAGCACGATTCAACTTCAGAGCAAATTGAGACTCTCAATATAACTATCAAAAAACCCTCTTTATATCTGAGCAGGTCTGAATTTTTCCAGATGTAATGCCTGATGTGTTAGTGAATAGCATTTGACTTTTGTCCTGTCGTTTGGCCTTATCATGATCTATCAAAACCAAAATCTCAGTGACATGCGGGACATGCTTTTACTATTGAAATATTTCAGTTTTACATGGGCGTTGGTCCACTGATTGAAGTCATGTGATTTAAAACCGAAGAGCAATCAGGCCTCTGGTTTTAAGCCATACACATGAAATGTCAAAGATTAGATTTTTTTAAAAACTTGGATTTATGGACTCTTCAGACAGTACAGATATTAAATATGAGGTCAATTATCTGAGACTGAGAGAATAGCATTTTAACTAGAAATGCAGTAGAACTGCATTAACATAAAGACTGCTCAGTTGCTGCTGGGCTCAGTCTGGCTCAAGAAGTAAGGACGGGGCTTGGCAGTGCTGTTCCTCTCACAGTAATTTGCTGACTAAGCATGTCTTAACTATACATGTTGGCATTAAACAGTGAATCTGTCAATAAGAATCTTGGTGTTTTAATGCCTGCTAATGCAAATTTGCTCCCAGCATCAGGTGAAGGAACATGAGGGAGGTAACAATATGGAGAATCACCTGAAATGCTTGAACAAGAAGACAGATATCCCTCGTGTAGGTGCTCAAAATCCTTGTGAGAATGCAGAACTGGGAGGTGCAAACAGTGCACATGTGCTCATAATACGGGTTGCATTAGAGAAGGTGGAAATCTATACGTATGAAAAAGTGAACTGTGGCTTTTGCAGGTATTACTGTTGGAGCAGTTTGTGTATATCCCGCAAGAGTCCCCGATGCTGTTAATACCCTAAAGGCTGCTGGTTGTAACATACCAGTAGCTTCAGGTACGTTTTATTCTAAAATATACAATTATATATTTTGATGCTATAAAATACGTGGAAAAATCCAGAAGTTTGGACTTGCTTTTGTTTCAGAGAGTAAGGCAAAAAGTTAGCAGGTAGAAGGAAGGGAATGGAGGGGGGGATTTGCTTCTGGTATAGTCTTTTGTGTTCTTTCAGCTTCAAGCTTATCAGCAATGCCATGTCTGTTTTGCTGGAAGCTCTTCAAAGAGGTCCTCAAGATCTATCAGCGTTTCCCTCACCTGAATAGAAGAAATGGCAATAGTGTGCAGGACAAAGTATCCGCAGACACAAAGTAGATAATAACAATAAAACTACAATATGAGATTTTAGGAGTTCTAATACAAGGGTTTTTTTCCCTGTCAGTTGTTTGGCTTTTAAGTATAATCCTACAAGCTGAATTCAATGAAGCTGTGTGCAGAGGCAAGGGTTATTGCCTGCTGAGCAGCCTGCAGGTTCAGGACTTGTACTCACAAATCTAATAGTGGCAGCTCTTCTCCAGTCACCACACACAACAGGCAAGTCCTGAATCTACAATGAGCAAGAAGTAGAATCAAAGAATTACACCGGTTGGAAGGGAGCTCTGGATGTCATCTGGTCTAACTTCCTGCTCAAAGCAGGGGCTAACTTTGAAGTTAGATCAGGTGTTTAATGCTAAGATATATGTTTTCTGGTTTTGGTGGGGTTTTTCTTTGGTTTGTGTTTGTTTTGTTGGGTTTTTTTTTGTTATTGTCGTTCAGTTGTTGTGTAAGGAGAAGTACCTACTAAATGCATTTATATGTCAGAGAGAAAGAGGATCTCTTTGTCAGGGATCCTCTTTGTCATTATTTCTTCCATTTCCAAAGTTACCTTTGGGTTTTGTACTTAAATATCATAAAGTTATCTTAAGTACACCCCATTGAAAACATTTTTTGCCGTATTGTGATTTAGTTGTTAAAATATTACTGGGATTTAACTTGAAATGCTACTTAAAAGAATTGTGGAGAATGAAAAATGTATGTATTGCTTAATATGTGAATTCACTCCTTGTTTGCTCAATTCTGCTGGAGACAATAGATATTATACTTTCTTATGTAGGCTGCTTTGGAAAAAATTAAGGCCTTTTTGCAAGATGCACTTAGTATCTTGCTGGACGTGGTTCTTGAAGGAAGAGCAAATGCTTCTTGTGGATGAAGAGAGGGTAGGATAAGGTGCCTTTAAATTTTTTGAATTGTGGTAGGGATAGAAAAAGAATAACTTTCAACCTCTTTGGTGTAATAGAGGTATTTGCAATTTTATGGTCAATTTATAAAACATTTTCTTCCCTCTGTCTGCATCCTCTTCATTGCTAGTGGCTGCTGGATTTCCATCTGGACAAACTCCTCTAGAAACCAAACTGGCCGAAATAAAGCTAGCTGTGGAATATGGCGCCAGAGAGATTGACATTGTCATTAGCAGGAGTCTGGTGCTGACTGGCCAGTGGGAAGGTAAGTACTCACCCTTTGGCAAGGAACTGAAACCTCTGTATATGCATGTGCAAACTCTGTCTCTGTCTCTTCCTCAGTCTCCACATCAGTCCTTGAAGAATTTGGTCCCTCCCCTAAGTGACTGATAATCTGGGGCACTGATAAATAACTAAAATAAATAAATAGAAACTATTTAACTAATTAATGATTAATGGTAGGATTTTTT